>CM029115.1:0-135000 GCA_016859345.1 Istiophorus platypterus
GCCAGCCTTAGCCCAACACTGTCAGCCTTCCGGATTTTCACCATCACTGTGTTTGGCCTGCAGGAAGAGAAATACATGCCACCATTAACAATGTGGGCTAGGTTTACTAACATGAGATTGTGAGGAAATGTGCAATTTTTCAATACAAATCTGTACTTTGTTGAATGCTGAATATTTGTACCTACTGGTAACTCATTTGCCATGTAGCAATAAAAAATATACTAATAACAGTGATTAATCTGGTTAGTCACATTGGGCTGCTATTATTTTGAACACTACTGTATGTCTATATGAATAGGTCCAATGCGAGTGGAATTCCTGAGTTGATGCTGTCTTAAAGTTGTATTAATAATCTCTGGCCATATCAATATGGAACATAGCTGCAAATCAGACTTTAAATCTAGAATACAGCATCACATCAGTTTATACACAGATGTGATTGTATGACACTTCCACCCTGAACACCCTTCTATCAGTCTCTCATCTAATCAAGATATAAAGTCTGTGGGTGCCCCATCAGATGGGCAAGTCAGGATCAATTGGGAGAGTGAGGTTTAGAATCAATGGTGAATATACAGCTTAGTCAAATAACTACTTTGAATCCATATTTAATCACATCTAAATGGAACATTCAAGCTACAGTATCACTACAAATGTAATAAATTATCCTTGTCTCTGCTAGGCCAAACTTCTCCTTAAAACTTAATGTAAACTTAAACTTAATGTAAATTAACATTATTCTAAAAATCAACCTGCCCTGACCCTAGCTAACGCACCCTAAGAGTGCCTCTACTCACTGAAAACTGTAGTAAGTAGACTACAATAGAGAAGCTAAAAAGAGCACTGAATTGAACACCACTACTCATATTCAAGTTAGCAACCTGTCTCTTAAAAATTATGTTTATATACAAATAATGTTTAACAATTAATAAAATTTTCAAAGAAATTACATTTTTTATCAACGTAGTTTAGAGACTGTGTCCTACTATACACGCTCATGGTATCTAAACTGAAAGTTTTTATGGTTTCTTTTTGGCAGCTCCAAGCACTTGGCTTAGTTGATGGCAGCATGGTAGTCCTGGTTAAATACTCAATAGAAGTCAATTATAGATTTGAAGCGAGACAATGGTCATGTTTACTCTATATTTCATCCAACTGACAAATGTTTTTTTAGTAACCTAGATCCAGACTTATGTGAAACACAGGATGCAAACTCCATTCTCGTGTGAAAGTCCTGTTACTGCCATGTAGAAAGTAAATTACACCAGCTAAAGCCCAGTTATGCTCAGTGTTTTTGTTTTTAGTCATTCTGTCTTAAAGTATTGTATTTACTATTTACATTCTGTATTTACTTATTGGTTTCTTTTTCTGCAGGACCCTAAGATGGGTTTTGGTATCGCTGTCTCAGGTGGACGTGACAACCCCAATGTGGAGAATGGTGAGACGTCAATCATCGTGTCAGATGTGCTGCAAGGAGGACCAGCAGAAGGATTACTCTTGTATGTCTGTCAAACTGTGCCTGTGTGCCAAACTATAATCCTCCTCAGTAGAAAATGTCTCAATGGACTGAGTTGCTCCTGTACTAGTTAAACTGTCAAATCCATAGCCTCCCCTCCACTACTACAAGTCACCCTGTACTTCTACTGCTACCACTACACTGATGAAATACAACTGAGTTAGCTTGCACAGTTCTCTTCTCTTCTTAAAAAATTCCTTGCTAAAAAGGCTTTAATAAAAATGTACTCCCAACAGCTTTTCCTGCATGAACTAAGTGTTTTGTAGTAAACCAAATTAGAAAAATACCAAAGTACAACACTCAATTCACTTTCCCCTAGATTATATCTACTGACAAACCAGAAGTCAGTATAGGTCAAAGATTGTTACTGCAGTCGGAGTTGTTGGAATTACTAATTGCCACACAGCCAGACTATAAATGTTGGGAAACATTTTTACTGTTTACTATGTATTTTTTATTTTGTTCTCATTTGTCTTATTTGTATGTATCTTTTTTTTGTCCAGTGAAAATGATCGTGTTATTCAGGTCAACTCCATCCCAATGGACAACGTGCCTCATTCTTTTGCTGTTCAGTCCCTCCGTAAATGTGGCAAAGTTGCCAAAATAGTGAGTATTGACCACACACAAGGAAAAAATAGAGTTTACTTATGCAAAGTAAAGGCAGGGTTTTTAATGCTTGCTCAGATTGTTGTACAGATAAAATCTCACTCTTATCCTGGTAAAAAGGAAGTGGTGGTGTGTGTTTAAGAGTTATTCAATTTCATTTTGTTATTGTACATTCTTAATAATGTCTCAGTACTTAAGAGCAAGGTGACATTTCTTTGTATTGGGCAATTTTTTTATGTAATTTGCTAACAAAAATAAGGAATTAACATTTAAACCTCTATTATAAACCTGTTAAAAGTGCAGTTGTGCGATTGGTAAAATTGGCGAAATGAGATTTTCTTGGTAGTTGAAATTGTTCAGTTTTACAATCACACATGGTGTGCGTGCGTGTTAGTGTGGTTATAAGTCTACTGCACAGTAATGTCACAGGTTTTAAGCCTGGCTCTGCCTTTCATGCAACTGCAGCTCTAAACGTAACAGCAGTTCTTCCTGTTTGGACTAATCTCACTGCTAAACACAGTTAAATATAAAAGCCTGACATGCCAAGGAAGTCTGATGTGCTGATTTGAATCACCATTTTCATGACATACAGCTGTATTTTTACCCTGAACCTTGCCTGAAACAGTCAGAAAAAGAATCCCTTAGTTTGTAGCCATTGAAAAATAAATAAATAAAATCTTTCATTTGTTGTTTTTTTTTAGCCTTACTGTACAAGCAGTTCATTAGGTCTGTCTGTGTACCTTTGTCCTTTCATAAAATGATGTAGGGTTTTTTTTTTGGTGAGGAACAAATAAGGTCCACTTGCTTTTTCATGAGGTTTTCGCCACATTATGTGGCCTTCATCTGAGTTTTCTCAGCCCTCATGGAGTTGATGTATGGAACTGGTTATAACACATTATACACATAACACATTATAGCACATTATAACACGTCTGTGGTGAGAGATGGTACCAACTGTGTTCAGTGTCAGATGAATGGTATAGTGGGATTTACGTATTGATTAAAGTTATTTGTGTATTTACAAATTCTCTTCCACATGATCAACTATAAATCATTTCACTTTTCAGTTTAAAAAAGGAAAGAATGTTAATGATCTCCAGCAGGGATGTTATTGTTCAGAAGTGGGCATGACTACAAGAGCAGTGATCTATGTCCGACGGGTGCACTCCCAGGAACTTGATGCTACTCACCCTCTCTATGGCCTCACCATCAATGCTCAGTGGAGGGTGGTGCTGTGTGGGCATTACTGACGTCTATGACCATTTCCTTGGTCTTGTCAACATTCAGGAGTGTGTTATGTCTGTTCTACCATTCTATCAGCTGCTCCACCTCCATCTTGTGTGCTAAGTCATCACCTTTGCTCGTCAGCAAACCTGATGTGGTTGTTGCTGAATCTGGCGCTAAATTCAAGGGCTAGCAGAGTGAACAGCAGGGGGCTCAGGACAGAGCCCTGAGGAGAGTCTGAGCTCACTGAGATGGTGCTTGATGTGAGGCTGTCCACTCTGACAGACTGCTACCCCTGTGTCACGAAGTCTAACGTCCAACTAAAGGTACCAGTTTTTAACTCAGGCAACCTCATCTTTTCCACCAGTTGTTGTGGTATGATGGTGTTGAAGGCTAAGCTGAATTTGATATGGCAAGGAGGATGCCTAGTCATCCTAGTTTTCCAGAGGGGACAGGGTCAGTTGGGCGGTGGGGAATTTTGTATTGTCTATAGACTGGTTGGTTCTAAGTGCACACAATAGAGGGTCCAGATTTGTGGGGAGGCAGGCCGTAATGTGTTGCAAGACCAGTCACTCTACTCACTTTGTTGCTATGGGAGTGAGACCCATGGGATGCACATTATTTATGAAGACTGGGTTAGGTTTTTGGACACAGGTGGGTACTAATGCTTTTCTGAGGGAGAGTTTAAAGTGTTCTCTGATGACATCCTTCAACTGTTCTGCACAGTCCTTGAGAAGGCATGTTACCTGGACCAGCAGCATTTCGGAGATTAATAATAGAGAAGGCTCTCTTCACCTTGACTTGAGACAGTTATTATATCTGTTCACTGGGTGCTGGTGACAATTTCTGTGCTGCAGTGTTATTAGAGGCCTCAAAAAATGTGTAAAAATTAATGAGTCTGTCTGCTAGGAGAGGCGTCATTGTGGCATGGGGGATTGTGGTCTGAGATGGTCTGGAAACCTTGTGCCATGTGTCCTTACTCTCTGTTAAGCAACTGTTGAGATTCTGCCAATACTTGCCTCCCTGATACCATGGCACATATTACTTTTGGTCGTCCATATGCTGCATTGTCTCTGAATCTTAAAGCAGCATTTTTCAAACTTTGACAGCATGTGGACTTCCCCAGTCAGCCAGGGTTTCTGGTTGGCACACATGTTGAGGGCTTTCACCTCGGTTACACTTGTTAATATAACCATTGACAGATTCTGTGTATGCATCAAAGTCAATGCTGTTGTCGTATGTGACCTGTCTGACCGGTTTTACTTGATTCATTCATTTGTTGTATGCAGCCATCCACATTTGATATTTAGTCGGTTATTGCTTTTGTGAGGGTGAGGTGTTGCTTTGTAGAAGTTTTTTATGTTAGTTTAAGTTAAGTTCACTGTGTTATTTTCCCTTGTTTCAAAATTCACATGCTGGTAGAACATTTGTTGGACAGCCTTGAGACTTGCCTGGTTAAAGTCATCTCAACATGCAGTGAACAGAGCTAGGAAATTATCTGAGTGTTCTTGTACTCAGTTTGTTGACATACACAGACAGATTGTCCCCCATAGCTTACCATATAAAAGTCTACCCTGTCTGCTCTCTGTAATGTTAGCCTGTCAAGCGGGACGGTAGTATCATGATGTTTTATTTCAGCCACATTTCTGTTAACTCATAAACACATAATTTTTTCACTTTGCCAAGTGTAGCTCTCAAAAGTCTGATTTATTACATTTTACTGTCCAGAGACCAAACATTGGATGTCCTTACTGTCAGAACTTCTGGCCTGGTTGGGAAGGCTGATAGCCAAGCCTGCACTCCTCTGCACTAGCTATCACAGTGTAAGTTCTGAGGGGAGATCCACCGTTTTATTTTCCGTATTCTAATCAGCAAGTGAACAAGCAAGTTGTGTGGTGCACTCATTAAAACATTGTCCTTCAGGTTATTTCGTTATTATTGTTATAGTGTATTCATATGCAGTTTATTGTAACACTACAGTTTTCATATGCAACTTGATTATTGATGCTTTGCTGTATTGATGTGTAGGTTATTCATTTTTCTTGTGTATTGGTATGCAGGTTGATGATACCCTGGTGTATTGATATTCAGATTATAGGTGTATCACTATATATGGTGTATCACTATGCACATCATTTATACTGTGTTGTATCGATATTCAGGTTATTGAAACTGTAGTGTATTGATACTGGGTTATCGGTACTGTGGTGTATCAGCATTTGGGTTTTTGATCCTGTGGTAGATCCACTGATCTACCACTCTACTACTCTATTGATATTGAAGTTGTCTGCAGCCATGACAGCATAGCTGGTGTTTTTTCCACTTTGTGTGTCTGTATGTGTCTGTGTATGTATCATCATGATATATCGATATCCAATGTCAGTATCACTGATACTCTGTTATGCCATGTTTGTGTGTTGCCATAGCAACCTACAATGTGAGGATTTTTTAATATTCTACTAGTTATAATTACCAACCATTATTACAAAAAGTAATAATACAGTAACATATGAAGAAGCTTGGTTTGTAATCTCTGGTTGCTGCAGAGTTTGGATTTACTCCAGGGCTGCCATTAACCTTTGCATACAATTTTAAATATGAAAGAAACATGATTCTAAATCAAGTTATCTGTAGCTTTAATTTATCAATCAATCAATTTTCCAATCAATTAACCAACCAGAGTACAGCAGCTGATGGGGGAATTGGAAACGAATATGCAAATGCAAACTTGACATTTGTTGGGAAAGTCTATAACAGAGTTCTAGGCTCGGTGTGTCTTGCATGAAACATTAATTGTAAATTATGCAATCCTATATAATTAGTAGAGTTAAATAACATTGTTTAGAAGGTGTTTAAATGAACATGTTTGGAAAATGGTGGATGGTTTCATTTTTACTTTAGACTATTTGCTAGGTCTGTGGGTGTACATCAGACAAAAAAGTTGGGAATCACTCAGCTAACAAATTTAATTAAAGGGTCAATTTGTTGTTCTTTCTTTCTCTGTCAGACTGTGAAAAGACCTCGTAAGATGGCGGTTCACTCCCTGAAGCAGCCCCCCTCCCCAAGTGAAGACAGTTGGGAATACACCCCCTCCACCCACTACTATGACACTGACAACGACAATGGCTGGTACCGTGACGAAGGTCGGGACCACACCTCTGAAAGTAAAGGATACCTGGACCCCGAATACAGGGGAGGGCGGGACCACAACCAGAGAGGGAGGAACCATGTGAGGAGTCAGGAGAGATCTTCACCCAGCCCGGACAGATCCAGAAGAGAGGGAAGACCGGAACAAGTCCTGGTCACCAGCACTGACAGTCAGAGATACCACAGCCGAGGGCACAGCCCTGGGGACAGCTATCACTTGGGGGACAAGTACAAACGAGGAGAAAGAGGAGGAGATAAAGAAGGCTGGTATGGGAGCAGGGACCAGCTTAATGACAACCATTCATCCCCAGAACCTTCAAGAGAGCTGGAGCCACTGGAGAAACCTGTCAATGTCATGCTCGTGAAGAACAGACCCAATGAAGGTAAAGACACCAGCTATTGCCTGGCTATTGAATGGAAAGGAGATTGTTAAACCACAGAGCCACATGATTGGGGATAAAATAAGAACCTTTTTTTTCAATCAATTTCAATCAATTAAATACATTCTCTTTTCTGTTAATGTCTGTAAAGATTCTCAGTAATACAGGTTGTGGTATTTCAAAATGCTTTATACATGCAACTGGACTTGAGGTTTCAGAAGTAGTTTCATGTCTAATCCAAAAGGCTTCATAAGTTCTAACAGACTTGTTGGGAGTCTTTAGATGTTAAAATTCTTGTGGGGTTAAGACTTTGCGAATCATTGAAATCACATGTGAGTCGTTGACGGACCCGGACATCATTTAAGTCAGAATGGCAATGAGTCATGGTATGAATGGTTGTTATCCGCCTATGGAGGGATCTCACAACTGCATTTCAAATTGCTTGGAAGTAGTTTTGTAGGCCACCTCCTCTGTTCAATGATGGTCATTCCAGTTTGACATAGACAGCTTCTTTATACCCTTTTTCAAATCATCAGTCTTCTCTGGCCAAAATGTATACATTGCTGTCCTCAGATGAGTGTCCCTTATTCTTCAGCTATAGGCCTCTGAGTCCTGACCTGAGGAACTGGATATCCTGTATTGTGCCATGTGCTTGTGAAGCAGTTATTTTGTTTCCCCTATGTACAAGTCTGCGCTGCTCACTGCATTGAACTGCATACATTACATTGCTCTCCTAATGTTTGGGTTTTTTGTCCTACCAGTCTTTCTGCCTCAGATAGTTACTGGGCCTGAAGTTTACAGGTAAACAATGTTTGTTTCTCCTTCCCCACATCAGGGAAACACCTCAATGTATGGCTGTCAAAAACCGGTCTTCATCAAACCAACAAAAAGAGGCAGAACAGACAAAGAGGAATAGAACAATAGATGGAACAATATTGTCATTCCATACATTGCAGGAATATCTGAAAATTTTTGACAAACAATGCATCCTTGTGCACTTTGCACAAACAACCACTTCACAAGTGCATGGCACAACACAGGAAAGCCAAATCCTCAGGCAAGAACTCAGCAGTCCACTCACATGATGGTTGGTTAGATCAGACAGAAAAAACAGTGTATAGAGCAGGTAGTGTAACATTGGAGAAATGGGATATGATAGTATTCAACTTTTTTCATATTTCCTCATTTCCCACTGTGCTCATTGGAACTAGCTTTGGATTGTTGTTAAGTGATTGCTTCTGTAATCTCCTTGTGCCTGAAAGCCGGTCAGGTATGGTGCTTTTCTCTATAAGGATTCTGCTATATATCCATGTAGTTTAGTGGAAGGGATTCTGCAGTGTAAGGAACTTGACGTAAAATTCACAGAAAGAAAGTGACAGTAACTGACAAGTAACTCACTGTATAAATATATGAATTTTTACTGTGGTTTTTATAAACAGTAACAATCATGTATCTGTTGAATAAAACAGTATTTTCTATTTAATGTATTTATGGTAGTAGTCGTAATGTCGTAACTGTAAATAAAACCCAGTGATTTCCAAGTAAAGTATTTTTGGTTACATTAGTAGTGTTTCGCCTTTAAAAGAAAAACAAAAACTTCCAAGTACTTTGTTTTTGTGTACAGTAATAGCATTTTAACTTTAAAATAAAACACAGTGATTTTTGCATGCTGTGTTTTTGGTTATGGTAATAGTAGTTACAGTAATAGCTAAGTCATTTTATCGTTATGAATAGTAATAGTTTGACTGTAGAATAGAAACGTTAATACTGTATTTTTAAGTTCCAGTATCAGTATTGTAACCGTTAAATAATTTAAAAGTTTTCAATATGCCATCCTTAATGTCATGGTGTCCCTTTACAGATTACCAGTATTCTACTCATAAAATAGAATTTTACTTTATTAAAAAATGATTTCACCTTTGAAACTGGTGGAGAACGGAAAAATTGTATTGAGCTGAGGGGGCTGTGGTCTGTTGTTTTTGATTTGTATTTTCCCATCAGATCTGATAATATATGTGGACGAACATCATACTCTCTTTAAATTCAGAATCCTAATTATACAGTGTGTTAATAAGTAAAATCCAAACACAAAAGTTTTGAAAGTCCAACAAGGCATGCACATGAAGGACAATCCTCTAAATTACCAGCAATGAAATTGATCCTCACTGCATCTTGGGGAAAAAGGTTTCTGAAAAATCCTTAATAAGTAGGATGTAGGATGATTTTTTTTTATCATTAATTTAATTCTGGCAATGTGAAAAGAGTATTATCAGCTTTTGGGGAATTAGTTGTTAAATGTTTACCAATTTATGCATATTTTAGCACTCACATCAGAAAAATGTGAATCACCAAAAGAAGGAAGACGTTGATTCACATCAATGGACACTTTTTACAGATGTATCATGGCATGGTAAACATAGCTGTAGCTGAAAAAAGCAAATTGCTACACCAAAAACAAACCATCTTATAATTTTATTAACTGCAGCTATGTTTATCCTGTTATGACATGTCTGAGGGTCATGAAAGTCTTTCCTTCAATGATCTCCAAAGGAATTACTTTGAGGATTGATGATGATGATGATGATGATGATAACGATGATAACATGTCTTTGAAAAGGTTCTATTACCCTGTGCCAAATCAGAGGGAAAAAGACATAAAAGTTACTGTTTGTATTATGGGTGAAATGTCTTACAAATGTATTTTGATTATATAATTCAATTACTGAGGGAATCATACTACATAGATTAATCATAATGTAAGGCTTAGAAATATTGCTTAGAATTGACTAATATTTGACTAATAGCTTATCTTATGTATTGTAGTTGATACTTTTCAGTGATGGACTTGTCTCTTGGACAGGTGCATGTTCTCCCCCTAAACCTTGTTCCACATTTTGATTTTATAAATTTGATTAAATAAAGTAAGTTTCTTATCATTAGAAGATATCAGTGTTGAAAAAGGGAAAGTACAAAGTACTCAGAAAGAAACCCATAGCTACACATACATAACAGGTCTTGACAAAATGTATCATTGCTATAAGACAGGCACAAGTCTTACATATTTCTGTGAATTTGAAGTCCCTTTTAATTCAGCTATCAAATTTGCATATTTTGTGTTTTAAAATAGTCAAGGTTATGGCCACATATCACAGTGGCCATAAGATTGCAGAGCAACTTCCTGGACAATTTTGTGAGAAGGACCAGCCAAATTACGGTACTGCACATCCCAATTGTGTTACAGATCCATGCACAAGGGTCATAATGTCTGACAAGAATATCCTGTACAGTCTTCACCATGTTTCCTTTTGACTGAGAGTAAATGACATGGTCAAGACAACAAACTAGCAGTGGCATACATGTGCTTTTACATTTGATCCCACTCAACCTCATCCCTGTCATTCTCAGTCATACTACCATCTGAGGTAACCACATGCTTTAATTTTGCCTTACTGATTGCCCATTCCCTAGCCAATGTCATTTATGGTAAGCAAACTTATTGAGGATTGATGCTTTTTTTTTAAATTTCTGAAACATAGCTATACACATCTTTTCTGTACACTGTATTAGGCATCACACCAATTCTAACCATCTACATGCTGCAAGGCAGGGAGAACAACGTGGGGGAGTAGCAGTCTTTCAACTGTCTGGAGGTCTCAGCTTTTAATATCTTGCTGTCCATCTACAGTATAACGTGCAAGTCCTGCTTCTCATAATGTACCAACAACCAAAATATAACTGATTGATTGAGCTATCACCAGTAGTCATGTCAAGAAACGGTACCTCTGTGAAACATCACTGCAGTCTCTTCAAACTCACTTTCTTAGTGCAAAGTCCTCATTGTCTTTATCTTAGAGCAATAGTTGTGATGACCTGGGAAGGCTGAGCAGAATTACATCCTGGCTGGCGGCAACAGCCCAGGTTAGGTGGTTGCTGAGTGGTAGACTTCTACTCCTCTACTGAATCCAAGGAATGCTTACTGGTCCTCTTTCTAATGAGGGTACATGACTCAGTCACTTTACGCCTTTCAAAGTTCCTTTACTTCTTACGCCAAGTTTGTTGGAGCTTTAAACTAACTGAAAACATTAACATATATTAGCAACATACAGTAACATTAGCTGTTGCCTCGCTGAAATACGAGCTAATATCATTAGCACACTGATGCAGTAATCATGATTAGCATCTCACTTTACATCTTGATGAAGCAGTATAAAAATACACACACGGAGGTTTACTTTCTGCAGGTTGCAATATGTCTGTTATCCGTTGGTTAAACTCTTAATGTGCGTAATTGCTGTCAGGCAGCTTTTACAACTTTCACAGCATGCCTTCAGTCACTTGCCCATGGCTTCACTCTACGGTAGGGTCACCTTTACATCCCACCCTTTGCGACACCTGACAAACTTTATACTCCACCTTTGCAATCGGGCTGACAAGATGGTAACAACAAATGCATTTAAAATAATGTCAAGATGGAAAACCTTATGCACTCTGGAATTAGGTTGTAAGTTAACCACTGTATTCACATGTTTACAGTAAGCAAATAAATTGAATTTCAATTTCAACTTCATTAACACAATGAACAAGATTTGTTTATTTGCCTACAACATTATTTAGTCCACCACAAAATGTTTTAAACACTCAACAGATTTTAATGTAATACTTTTTAAACATTTAAAATGACTTGTTCAGCTCTATTTTTTTATGTATTCATTTGTATAAAATGAAATATTTTTAGATTGGGCTACATACATTAAGGACATAAAGACAAAACATAATATTATGTTAGAGAGTTGTTAGAGATAGTATATAAATGTTTTCTTACTTGATATTGCCAATATTTTTGCCGATTATCAATTCACTTTAACTTTATTTAGATGACCACACAGATCATGTCAGACCCTTCCCCTGTGTCCATATGCAAGTTTTTTTCTCCGTCAAGATCCCACAACTCAAATTCACTCAAAATAAGAATTTGGCATGTCAGATGTAAAATAATCCAGGTAATAATCCCGGTAACAGCCACTACTAGTGGACTAACTGAGTAGTAATGATGTTATATTCATGAATGGTCCGGTTCTTTTCAACAGCTTTTTGACTGAAGGGCATCGAGTTGTACTTGGTTAGAAACACAGCAAAATTTGGCTGCACTTCAGCTTTATAAGCATTGATAGAGTGGAGTGTGTACCTTTCTGATATCACTACGAACTGTTGAAACAGGGATTTCAAGATCTTTGGCAATTACCTTGTAGTCTTTGGAATGTTTCTTTTTTTTTTACAATCAAATTTTTGTTGGAATTCAACAAACCATACAAAGTAAAGAAAATGATGAGACCTCATCAAATAAAAAATTACAGAAACACAAATTTGGTCTTCTTCCAGCTAACATACAGACAAAGGGCCCCAAATATAAGAACCTGGCATGGGATGAAACAGAACATAAATTAATGCTATGACTATAAAGAAAATCCAAATAATAATTAAAAGAAAGAATACATGAAAAAAAGCAAAAAAAAAAAAGCATACCTGTATAAACATAACACAGAAAGTACATATATACACACAAATATACACAGATAGATAAAACAGAGGGAACTAAACATCTGGGAGGGAAATGCCAAACATTACAGGATGGGCAGGATATGTATTTTTATAATAGAAATTTTGACTTGAACAACCAACCCATTGGTCCATATCCCTCAGGACCTTGTTCAGAGCAAGTAAATAGTTATGTTTAAAAGTCAATGAGGGAAAGACTTCAATTCCTATTACAATGAAAAAAATTTTAGGGAGGGCTGATGTTTCGCCAGAGTCATTTAGTTGTAGAATAGCAGACTTAGACCAGTTAACTTTAAAACCTGACATAGTTCAATGTTCCTCACAGATTGACCGAAGATGTGTTTTCTATTAATACTTGTACATCATCAGCATATAGAGCCAGTTGATGTTGTCTTTCATAAATAGAAAGAGGTGAGATCATGTTGGATTGGCAAATAACCTGAGCTAGCAGCTCTAGGGACATTACTAATAGCCCTGGACTTAATGGACAGCCCTGACATGAGGACCTGGGGACAGAAAACAAAGAGGAGTAAGTTTGACCAGTTAGTACCCATGCTGAAGGGTTTGAATGTAGAACTTTAAACATCCCGATAGAAGTGGTGCTATAACCCATCACCTCCAATACAGACCATAAAAATGACCACTCCAACCGAACAAATTTTTACATTGCATCAAGACAAAGTAGATACATAGGTGTTTTACTGTCCATTGCATCATCAATGATGTGAAGAATGCATCTAATGTTATCTGTTGCCAGCCTTTATTTTATGAAGCCTGTCTGATCAGAATTGACTAATGATGGTATGTTGTGCACTAGACGGCAAGCAAGCAGCTTTGCAAAGATCATTAAATCAGAATTTAAGAGACTGAATTGAAGCGTTAGGTTGGATCCTTGTCTTTTTTTTTTAAGTAAGGATGTGAGGACAGTAATAACATCAATTGAGAATCTGCCTTTTTCCATAGAAAAAATAATCATATCAAGAATAAATGGACCCAGCTATTGCCAGAAAGTTGCAGCGAATTCAGTATTCCCATCAATGCCTGGTGATTTACCTCGCAGCATGTTCTGTACTGCTTCCCTCAACTCCTCCTCTAAGGCATTTGGTTTATCTAAATAAGTTGAATCTTTTCTTGAAACCTGGGGTAAATATAGCTGATTTAGAAATCTGTTTCTTTTGTCTGGGAGAACCTCGGATTTATATGAATTAGTCTAAAATGTTTGGAAGTACTCTTTTATCTGTTTGGGATCAGTGCTTGTGTTGTCATTAGCAGGCCTTTTTTGGGGGACATCCGTAAAATGGTTGCTGGCCTTAGTTCTCATGGCTAGAAGGTGGCTGGTGCATGCTCTAGTTCCACTTGATCTGAGAAGTTGAATTGCATAACAGATACTAAACTTGAAAACTCAAGATTATTCCAACAAAGAGACCTATCTTACATCTATTAGAGCTAAATAATGTTGTGTTGTGTTTAATGAAACCTTTAAATACACCCCACAAAATTCTGAGGTCCTCCGTAGAAATTTGTTACTATTACTAAATTCTGTAATAAACTTAAAAGTATAGGCTTCATTTTTCAATATTATTCATTATTTTTCAATGTTAAAAGTGCCATGTGGCTGCATGCTTAGACAGACATCCAACAGTGGCGGATCAAAAGACTCCCTTATGGTCTGATAGTGCTACCGAGAAAAAGTTGTTGGGAAAGTTGTTTTAGAAAATAATTTGTATATATATATATATATATATATATATACACACACACACACACACAAATAAAAACTATTCTGGCATAAAATTTTATTCAAGGAATAATAATTCTGCCCATGTTATCTGACCAAGATAATATATATTGATTTGGAGATTGTGTCTCACTATAGTGTGGACAACAGATGCGTCTCCTACAACAACACCTCTTCCTCTTCAATAAGACAAGAGTGCTTGTACACTTGTGTAGGGCATTCAGTCCACCAGAGTTCCACACTTAAATGGAGAGCTAAACCATATTCTGACTTAAACAAAACAAAACAAAAAAAAACATACTAACACAGCGCTCTGCTTGATCCAATTCTTGCAGACGTGCACCCAAAGTAAAGTCCTTCATTACAGAAGACACAAAACATGGACACAAAACATAATCCTGGGGAAAAAAGAAGAGTTAGTAAACCATGGAGAAGGTCTGTGAACCAAAAATGGATAAGGAAGGAAAAGTCCAGCCCAGCAATGCAAGCCCAGTCCAGCAATCCAAGAAGAACATTAATTTTCAATTAGATTAATTCAACTAGTGACATTATGTCACTGTGTCACCATAGCACTGGGCCCCAGAAGCTGTAACAGTAGATTAAAAAATATGTAGAATGAACATAGAACAAACAGTAGGTTGTTTTTGAACTGGAAAGATAATTATACTCATGAAATAACCAAATGTCATAGTATTCGGGACAGTTTGATTGAAATCTTACTGGTTGAAAGAGATTGGTTAGTCATCGGCAAGATATCTCAGTTTGTCCTTGTAACAGCAAAATGTTCAGTAGAGTTCAATAAATTAATAATGTAAAACAGAGTAGAGCTACATACCAAAAGGCAGCCAGTAAACTAATTGCAGATCTAAAGTTGAAATTGGCGGTAACAGAATCAGAGACAGATTTGCAGTCAAGGTGAGAAATCCTTGTCATTACTCGGTATAGCAGTCCGTGGATGCAGGGCTGCCACAAAGGTCAAGAAATCTGCTTTTTTGGAAGAAGTAAAGGCCTTGTGATGGTTGCTGTCCTTGACTTTCAGTGTGGCAGGATAAAGTACAAAAAAGTCCAAACCTTTTGGCCAAGCAGTATCCATTGCCTGATGGAAGGCTTGGTGGCGTTTAACAGTGAAGCTGGCGTAGTCTGGAGAGAAGCGAATTTGCCTACCATTAAATGAGATGGTCTCTCCCAGCAGCAAACAGAATGGTGAGTCAGATCTGGTACAGAAGCATATTGAAAATCAGGGTGCAGTTAACTCTTTGTGTACGGCTTTCTCGTTGTTAATCCAATGTGTTCTCATAACCTCAATCTGGACGCCAGCGATAGTAGGGAACCTTTTGGGTTGTTAGTATGTCAGAAACTGAATAGCCCTCTTCCAGCCCAAACTAAACCCACTGTTCCTGTCCCCTATGTCTTTTAGCTTAAGCATCATTGCCTGGGGACCTTGTTGTGGCTTTCTAATGTACTAGCATTGCACTCAACAGTGGTTTTCAGGTCATTAATGTCTAATATGATGGAGTTGAGGCTTGCCGTCAGCGTGGCTAGCTCAGCCAGTGTAGCACTTCACTTCTTATTGTTATCTTTCCTCACCTGTTGAATTTGGGCAAGGCTATGCCCTAATGATAGGCTTTGCTTTTTGTAGACATAGTCATCAGCTATCTTTAATCAATGTAAAACAAACCAATATGAAAATCAGTTGCATGAAAAATCAACCACTTTAGCTAGGCTTAGCTAGAAGCTGAGAACCTAGGATGCCATCTTGTAAAGTTGATCAAGTGAGTCTGGAATGTAATTTTTTGATAAAAATCATTTCTGATTCCCTCAGGTAGCTTTCTTGTCATCATGGTTGTGAAAATGTAAATAGAAACAATTAGCCCTTTCATGAAGTAAAACCATCATACATTGGCTAATTCAGTTCGTAGGAACTCTGAAAATTAGCCATATAAGTCTTATTTTTTATTATGTTTGTGGAATTGATTTAAATTCATCAAAAGGGTAACAATAATTGAATCCCGGGTACATTTTAAATGTAAATACAGAATTTAGAATATCTTCAGAAGTAAAAGCAAATTAACCAATTTTGTGTAATCATAATGCTTAATAACCTGTCCAAAGTTGCAGAACAACACCAACAAAATGCTTTTATCTAATGAAATAAAAAATACAGATATAAAATCTACACTTGACCCAAATATCTCGAAATCCCTGTTTCAGTGGTGTCATATGGTGAACAGTAATGCATCTGGCTCCTATTTTGTCAAAAAAAAATCCTACTTAAAATATTCTTATCCAATCCACCAGGGCTTCGGATTGACTGTGGTGTGTTTTGGTGTGTTTTTGTAGAGTATGGCCTACGCCTGGGGAGTCAGATCTTTATCAAACAGATGACCAGCACAGGCCTAGCTGCAAAGGATGGGAACCTGCAGGAGGGAGACATCATTCTCAAGGTGCAGCCACACAATCACATTGTTCAGAGATAAGTACTCTAGCAGAGTGGTTCTCAACCTAGGGTCCTGAACCCTCCAAGGGCTCCTAAGACACCTATGAGGGATCAGTAGCCATTTAAAGGAATGTCAAAGAAAAACATATCATTGTTACGGTTATGTTGGTAAGTAATGTTTATTTTTTCTTTTTCTTATCCATTTTTGCCCCTTTGGGGCATCTAAAACTCTTTCAACTTAACTAATCTGAAGAAGTGTGGATATTGATTCTACACTTATGGCCTATATGTAGAATTAATGTCCACACTTAGGCCATAGCCTGCGATGCTGGATGTAAGTAGACATGATTTATTGTTTTATTATAATGATTTATTTAAATCACTGTGTGCAATACCTGATATATTAGTGGTTCCCATGGGATTGGGGTTACTTAAATATTGATTTAAGTAACCCCAATCCCATGGGAACCACTAATATATCAGGTATTGCACACAGTGATTTAAATAAAAGTTTTGTATTTAGTAATAACAAACGGAGGATAAAATAGTTATCATATTGGTAATTGTACAAACACCAAAAACCTTTTTTTCAGGCTAATGTCGGACACATGATTTTGTTATTTGATTCTAGTGTGAAACTACAAATGAACAAAAAATCTTACACCACACACAAATATGTTTTTCTTGGAAAGAACAAATGATGTTCCTTAAATGATGTCTGAAAATCTGAATAGTTTTGGGCAGAGATGTCCACTGGTATCTGGAACATGTCAAATATCCATGAATAAATGTAAGTGATTCATCAGATGTCAGGTGATGTTAAACACCAAAAACTATTTAATTTTTTGCAAGATGTAACAACACACTTTTATCTACATTTTCAGAATTTAAAGCAAATGTAAACAGATCCTGTTCAAGACAACAACAACTATGCATTACATAACAGAGATAACTTAGTACTGTATATACACTATGTCATGGCTCCATGAATAGCTGCTCATTCAGAGCTCCCACAACCTCTTACTGTCTGTATTCTGTGTGTGTGTGTGTGTGTGTGTGTGTGTGTGTGTGTGTGTGTGTGTGTGTGTGTGTGTGTGTGTGTGTGTGTGTGTGTGTGTGTGTGTGTGTGTGTGTGTGTGCGCGTGCAGATAAATGGGACAGTGACAGAGAACCTCTCTCTGCATGATGCCGGGAAGCTAATAGAGAAGTCCAGAGGCAAGCTGCAGCTGGTGGTCCAAAGAGACCACCGCCAGATCCTCATACGCATCCCCCCCCTCGCAGACTCTGATTCTGATAATGATGGTGAGTCACTGAACTAACATCCTCACCAAAAGATTTAGTGTTAAACTGCAGGGAGATTTGTAGCGATTATCATGCAGTTTAGGCAGGACTGCTGTGTATAGTGTCTCCCACAGGTTTGAAATATACCTGTTGTGGTAACCTGGATGGGCAGACATTAACAGAAGAAAAACAATAAATGATCTAATTTTGACATGTACTACAGTATTTGTATATAACTTTAAAATACTTTTAGGTTAGTCTCCTTATCCTTGTGCTATTTTCATACATTAATCCGATATCTACCTCAGACACATCAGTGTCAAAAATATTCCTTCAAATTCAATAAAAAAATCTGTGTGGTTACTATTAAATGACCTCATATTTTATTTACAGAATCTAACAGTATACCTGGACTGCTGCATCTTACCAGACCATCTAACTAACTAAAGCCCATCTTTGGGAAAAACTGTGTATTTGTAGCAGTTGGTGTTATTCCATCAAATGTGCTGTAAGTCCAGGTCAGGGTAAAGTCTAAGTATAAAGGACATTGAATTAAGGCTGAGAAGAGAGTTAGGATGGGTAATTCACTTCTAGGAGTTGACATGCGGTGTTAAATTGTATGAGGCACCCCTATGGCATACACATGTATAGTACCTGCTGTTTATAGTCCTACGTTAACATTCATTTGTGGACCAAAGAAATCAAACTAATTAGATCTGCTCCAAGCTGTGGAGGTTGAAGTGTGCCACCAGAACAATAACCGATTTTTTCAAAGGTCAGTAGTGAAATAGAAATTACTCTTCATTAAAATAGTTTATATAGTGATTCATTAAATTAGCATTCAAATTATGCTGTTAAAGTAGTAAATCACAAAGTGGTGATAAAATGACCATAAAATATATACCATAATACAGAAGGACAGACAGAAAACATTCAGTACAGTATATTTTGAAAAACATAATTGAAGTAAACACAAGATAATTAGTTATTAACAACATGTACACCAAAGCTTTTTTTTCTCATGAGTCAAATAGGTCAGGGAATGCTCACCCTTTGACCCTCCAACTACAAATATTTTTTTCACAGAGGGGAGCTGCATAGTGGTGAAGACAAACTGCAGGGACAGTATTTTTTTTTCCTAATGCAAGTCTTTCAGGCAACCAACTCAACTGTGATAGAAGTGAATGCAAAACTGGATGACAGCTTCCCTTCAAACTCTGATGAGCAAGTTTTTAATTTTTAACATTGTCTTCTGACTTATTTAAGTTTTACAACAAAAAAAATGATAATAGCAGTTTCCTCCCATCCCCTCTGCCGAGGTCTGTGATCTTCTCTTTAATTTCCCCATTCTTAAACCTAAGATTATTATCACTACTCCAGCCCACAATATTACAACACCCCCCCCTTGGCAGATTTAACAGCTCCTATCACTAAACCAACCACCATCATTCCGTGGGCAAAATAAAATGTTTTGATTGAGTCTTAATAATTGTGCAACCCTAGGGGGTCCTGATGTTAATAGTTAATGAATTTTAATTAACCAATGGAAAAGTTAATAACTATTCCTTGTGACACACTTGAGCCTCCATACAAAACACGATATAATTGATTGAAGAATTCATGATTGGAATGATTTCAACAGTTTTCCAGCTACATACATCTGCAAATCTGTTTACATGCACATATGATGTAGAAAAGTTAATAAGTCTTACATTCAAACTGTTAAAAGTGCCATCTGAAAGTGGTCTTTAGTTTCCGCTTTCAGCTACTCAGCTATTATATTTTGCACAGAAAGTGAGGAGTCACCAGCAGGTCAGTATTTAATCAGGACCTTAGTTGGGACTGAAATAATTTTTTATAAAAAAAAACATCCCCATATGTTCTGACTAGAAACTGAATTGATTAAACTGATTTGAAAGTGCTCATCTTGACAAGCAGAAGCGATCCCTATCATCGCTCAAAAGTGCAATCTTTGTCTGTGTTTTCTCTTCCAGATAATATGTCCTACTTTTAGATGAAGGACCACCCAAGAAACAGCATTTGTAACAGTCTGTTGCCTTTCTCTAAGCTGTAAAATGGCTGTGACACAACCTGACTCAGTTGTAAAGCTTTCACACTTTTTGCACTTCTCTTTATACTATCTTTTAACTTTTACTACATGATCCATTTTCCTGAATAAACGTATTTTAATCCATATGTACTTTGAATTGTGTGATTTATTAAATATAAAAGCTGAATAATGTCAGTCAAAGAAGTCTATAAACTGCCTCCAGATGACTGTGCTTTATTTTTTAATATTGTCAATACTGAAACATGATGTTGCAGACAAAGGATGATGATTTATTTTTGTGAATACAGAGCGTTGCATGACAAAACGTGACTCATAACATGGGTAAGATGCTTGTTGAATTTTCAGTGTAATAACATATTAATGATTTGTCCTAACAGCTTAGCAATTCGCCGTTCTCTGTCCATGTGGTATATTTGAACTCCCATCTCTTGCTTCATTTCCATTTCACACAAACATTCTCACATCATGCTCACACATCGCATTGCACTGTCAGGGTCACTAATTCACTGTTGGCCTAAACCTGGATTTGGGATATTCTGCAGATGCTGCTGCAGCCTCACCTAACATATATAAAATAGTACTGCACTAGGTAATCTCATTTTCACTCAGGGGTGGATTTCTTAGATTTTATCTCCAAATTGGAGTTATTGGAGTTTTTAACTCCAAACATTTTCTGAGCGAAGAACATTGTTACTTGGATCCAGCTACATTGTAACTACAGTAGTAATCGCTCATAGTTTTTAGGGAAGAACTAGAAACTGGTAGAATAGTTGCATTCTCTAGTTTTCTCTAGTGTCTACTTTACTGAGCTCAGTCTAGATTTTTTTTCCAGTAATATTTTCTTAAATGAACTTTTTAGATCCTAATGACTGGATTTATTTAAACCCAATCGAATATTCATTTATTATTGGAAATGTAATCCCCCATGTTTGTCGAATTTGTATGCTTCCTTGTACAGTAATTAACAACTCTAAAGAAATACAAATCAATCAAACATAACAGAAATATAGAAGCTGTACAGACAGTGAACTGGCTCCGTAATATCAGTTAACATCAGTATCCATTTTAAGTTTGCTAACACAAATAGCATTAACTAACATTAGCTACCCTATGCTGCAGAGAAGTATGTTAGAGTGGTGCAGGACATGTATGTGGACTGTAAGACAGTGGTTAGGTGTGCTGTAGGTGTGACAGAGAAGTTCAAGGTAGAGGTGGGACTGCATCAGGGATCAGCTCTAAGCCCCTTCTTGTTTGCTATGGTGATGGACAGACTGACAGACGAGGTTAGACAGGAATCTCCATGGACTATGATGTTTGCAGATGACATTGTGATATGTAGTGAGAGCAGGGAACAGGTGGAGAAGCTTGAGAGGTGGAGATTTGCCCTGAAAAGGAGAGGAATGAAGGTTAGCCGCAGCAAGACAGTACATGTGTGTGAATGAGAGGGACCCAAGTGGAAGAGTGAGGTTACAGGGAGAAGAGATAAAGAAGGTGGAGGATTTTAAGTACTTAGGGTCAACAGTCCAGGGCAATGGAGAGTGTGGAAAAGAGCTTAAGAAGTGTGTGCAGGCAGGCTGGAACGGGTGGAGAAAAGTGTCAGGTGTGATGTGTGATAGAAGAGTTTCAGCTAAAATGAAAGGAAAGGTGTACAAAACTGTGGTGAGACCAGCGATGCTGTTTGGTCCAGAGACAGTGCCACTGAGGAAAAGACAGGAGGCAGAGCTGGAGGTAGCAGAGATGAAGATGTTGAGGTTCTCTCTGGGAGTGACCAGGGTGGATAGGATCAGGAATGAGTACATCAGAGGGACAGCACATGTTAGAGGTTTAGGAGATAAAGTCAGAGAGGCCAGACTGAGATGGTTTGGACATGTCCTGAGAAGAGATAGTGAATATATTGGTAGAAGGATACTGAGTTTTGAACTGCCAGGCAGGAGGCCTAGAGGAAGACCAAAGAGGAGGTTTATGGATGTAGTGAAAGTGGACATGAAGGTAGTTGGTGTGAGAGAAGAGGACGCAGAAGACAGGGTTAGATGGAGGACACTGATTCGCTGTGGCGACCCCTAAAGGGAAAAGCTGAAAGAAAAAGAAGAAGAAGAAGAAGAGCTACCCTATGCTGCTTGTCATACCAGACAAAGTAGGGCTGCATCAGGAAAATCTCTGAATCTGTTGAATTACACAAGGGTGCATTTTATTGCTCCTGAACCCATCTTTCATTTGAAATGGATGTGCTATTTCTTCATTCAACAGTGACAGAAATTGGATTTTAAGCACTATGTGGTAACCTAACACATTAAAACTCAAGAGTTCTCAGTTGAGCTTAATGTTTTGTTACATTCTAAGTCAGATAAAGCACTGCCTGGTGCATGGGCTGGTATGGTCAGATATAATCTGCAGCAGAGTTGCACCCACTGCCATTGACTTAAAATGTAACATGTCTGAGTTGGCCTACATGTGATGTTACTTGGGGTGTTCAGTTCTCCTGACAGCAATGCAGTCATGTAGTACATGACTCCTTTCCATGCCAAAATCTCTAATAAAATATTTACTCTCAAAGTAAATCTCCACACTCAAGGCAGCCTCTTCCAAACCCCAAAGCACTCTAGATTAGATTGTCATCGATTAATCACCAAAGTTGACTTAAAAGTGTTACAACTGTTTGTCTCTCTGCTCTTAATGCTGCAGCATCACTATTATACCTTTCAGTAGCGGTATATTAATTTGTGTGCGAAAGTTTCTTCTATTTCCTTATAATCTTCACAAGGATGAAACAATAAGAACAAACAGCCTTTAACTGGCTCTAATTACATTTAAGACACACTTCATTATTTTATCTTGTCAAGCAGAGCTCTTAATGTCCTATGAGGTACTGTAAAATTTAAAGTCTGGTCACGCCAATTACAAAACAAATAACAAAAAGTCAACAAAAACTTTCCAGTCTTTCTTGTCTAGTCTAATAAATTTCACAAAATATCCAGTACAGTTCACTATAGCAACATCATAGGGTTCAGATACAATCCAAACCGTGTTAGTTAAATAACTGATGCAAACTAAGCTGTAGCTGTCACCTTTCAGGTGCATACTGTTGCCTGAAATGTGTCCAGTACCTGTTCCCCTGGAAATACACATATACCCCTCTGCCACTCACTACGACACTTACTAAGAGCTAAAGCTTTGTTCTAAATCCATTTGAAATGGGCATGAATCCCTGAGCCACTTAGCACCAATATCTACACAGGTAGGCTGTTTGTGCATCTCTGGCCATGAATGAATACATTGTGTAAATTTCAGCTAGCAGCTGCAACAATATACTTGTTTATGATTTAGCTGTTCTTAAGCCTGACATTTATGAGGCTTTTAAATATAAACATTTCCCTAAAAAGAGGTAGGACAGAAAGAGGAAAGGTCACAGATCATAAAGAGGAACAATCGTTAAGATGAAAGGATTCATCATTTTAGTAGCTTGAATGTCCTTGGCAAATTAAATAGCAATTTTATATTCAATCTTGAGATTATTCACATATAAGAAAACATTTTTTTGTCTACCAGTGCTAAAGTTAGATTTTATGGTGTCATACACTGTATAGTTTTTGCATTGTTACAGTATTATGCATTTGTATACAAAAGTTTGGGTAGCTTTAGACTAATGACATATTGAGTCTCTTTTTGAAGTAAAAAGACGTAAATCCCAACCATGCAACAAAGATACATTAAATAGAGCCTTTTTTTCCCCAAATGTTAATGCACTGTTACTTTTTCTTTCATGAATTTGAAAAAAATGAGACCATCTTGCGATGGGTTCACATCAGCCGCAACACCCATCAACATGCTGACATTCTGACCCAAGAGTACTCAGTAGTCTTTACTATATTATTACATGAGTACTCATACCATGCCAATCTTTGTATTCAGCCTTCATTTTTAACTCAACTACTAACTATGACTCTATCTTGCATCACTACAGTGACACTACCATGGTGACAAAATCTGTTTACAAAACAGACAAATGAACACCTGCCAAAGTACTCAAAACAACTTAGTTCCCACTACAGTAGACATCTCAAGGAACACATTTTGCCATGATGAAGCACATACACAATCACACATACACACCCTTGTTTTACTATATTTACTTTTCAAAGCCCACAGATATAGTATAACAGGACTTAGGACGTAATTGACTTGCAGGCCTGTGAAGGCAGATAATGAATTGTCATTAGGAATTGTAATCTTCTATGAAGAGTTTTTTTCAACCATTGACCATCAAGGGGACACCAACCCACGGTTGACAGACAGTGTTGAAAATGCATCACTCTAAGGCCCTCATTGTTCAACTACTTGTTTAATTTCAACAGTTTTCAAATAGAGGCCTCTTATCACTGGTCAGAGAAAAATACACAAGAAATAAGACATTTTGTTCTGATAGTGATACTTTTGGTGTCACCAAAACATAGTGATCAATTCTTAGGTGACCTCGAATATCCAATATATCTGATAGTTGTGAAGATATCTTGCTGTGGACTAGAATGTGTGATGGATCCACAGGTGGATTTACCAACCTAACTTACCATTCATCCAAAGAGCAGATTGAGAGAAAATTCAGGATGATTGGTTTTGACTTTGCAATGGCTCTATTCACATAAATATGCTGATGTTGTTTCTTAAATATACTTGGCAAAAACTAAATCATATGGGTTTTGACACATTTCCTCATTTTTCTCTCTTTCTTGCTCTTTGTCTCTTTCTCTTTTATTGTCCCCCTCTTTCTCACTCTCCTCCATTTCAATGTCTCATTCACACTTTTACAAGTTTTTACAAGACCAGACTGGAACGCTCCAAGCTCCCTCAAAATGTCTGAGCCTCTCACACTATCCCTTAAGGCACCAGTATGCTTCAAACAAATGCTTACCAAATTGGTGAATAGCATCTGAAACCTAAAAGCAGTCAGGGTTTAAACTTTCAAATTCTCTAATTTTATTATTAACTAAATTAAATCTGTCACTTTTCATGAGAAAAAATGGGTGCAACACTATATATATTTCCAGGAGAGACTGTATTATAAGCATGTGCTGTTATCCCCATCTATGCAATCAGCCCTTCTCATCCATCCCTGTCATCCTCATATTAAAATTTGGTCAGAGGACACTTTATACAGACGTATTTGTTTCAAGCAAACTTCACCTCATAAGGGTGAGCCGGGAAATCCTGTAAAGGAAACTAATTTCAACCACTTTTAGTCCCAATGTCATTCTTACTGCACACTGCTCATGACTGCCCATTCATAGGCAGTATATTTGAATTCTGTAATTACCCTTTTAAAGCATTTTTATAAGTGGTTTTATAATTTGTGGCCATGCTCCTTCTCACTCAGGATTAGTGTTGCTTACTTGTATACAAGAAATTCACAGGAAACAATTCATGTGTGTATTGGAATCAATTTCCATGACAAAAGCTGTTTCATGCTTACATTTCATCTTTTATGCAGTTCAGTTGTTTGAGTTCAGTATTACCATGTTGAACAAGATGATTGGCTGTTTATTCTAAGGCCTCAGTGTGATATAAAGTTATTATGACATGTCTTAAGTGAAATATTTCCCATAACTGTTCTGCATATTGGCATTTTGACTAATGTCACTATTACTGTTAAGTATGCCATTGTTCTGAAGGACTTGTTTGCTTCCCTAGCAGTCTTTATCTCAAACCAACACAAGATTGAGAAGGATTATAACTGTATTGTATTGGAACCATGTCTAATCTTCATATTTATTTATTTATTTATTTATTCTATGAAAACTGATTTTCAAAGTGTATTGATATGAATGAAGACAATTGGAAGGTAGGAAAATAATCTGAAAGCATTTACACAATCTGATCAATCCTGTTTTTCTTTTCTGATTACCTCTGGGCTGTTAGTTCATTGGGTTTGAATAATAGCTGCTTTTATCTTGAATATTGAGTTATGGCACCAGAGTTTTTTCAGCATAACTCTGACAAACACCTCTAATAACATCCTTCTGTCCGACGTAATAATTAGCTGGTGTCTGGGCTTCCAGAGGCAACTGTTCTCTACTGATGATGGTGATGGTGGTGGTCTTGGTGGCACACAGCCTAGATTTGGGGATTTAGCTTTAAGGAAGCCTCTGTGTCTAACTGAGATGTCTGTCTGTCTGTCTGCCAGACATATCAGAGATGGAGTCATACCATTCATATTCTCCTCCAGAGGAGAGGAAGTCCCACCAGTCTGACCTGTCCTCCAATTCTTCTAATGAAAGAGACACCCCCAGGTAGGATGGATGGAATCTTGGATAAATAAATTGAAAGCAGGGAAAGTCTAAAAATCTGACACAACTGACTTTTGGTTTGCTCTCATAGTCTTACTTAATTTGGATGTACTCTCAAGGCAACCCTGTCTCCTAGAAATTATGTAAATATACTGCTAAACTGTTTTCATAATCATGTTGTGGTGGCAACATAATCATTGGCTGGATCATGTTCAGAGGTGTTTTTTGTTTGAATGTAGCATTACATTATTCACACCAGTTAATATTCCAGGATGCGGTTTGGAAAACCACTATGGTTAAAGCTAGGGAGAGATTGTGATTTTGATTTTGGTTGCTCCTGAAGTGATAGTTAACTTTTTCTGTATTAAACAACTCCCTTTCCCTAACCTTAACTAAGCTCTGCTGGTACCTAAACATAAACATAAAAAGTTTATTAATGCTTTAGTCACTATGAGTGGATATTGTCGTGCAAAATCAGATATTTTGATGGAAAACAAATACGATGTCAATGAACATTATAATGATATGTTAAGGTTCAACGTATTGTCAAATAAATAAATCAGTGGTCCTCTGTGAGGACAAGTTAGGCAAGCCGGTCTTGAATATTGCCAGTGACCAAAGCTAAATATAGCCACGAATTAAAACAACACAAGTCTTAAGACCACAGTAGGCTATCACTTCCAGAAGCTAGGTTGACTAGCTAGGGGTAGTTTTTGCTCAGGGGGTAGAGCAGCTCCAATGAGTCATTTGTTTGAGCTATGTCCCCTCCAGTCAAAGTGTCCTTGTGCAAGATACTGCCCAACCTGCCCTGTTGGCTGTGCCATCAGTTTGTGTGATCGTGCGTTTAAATGGGTGAATGTGACTTGTTGTTTAAAGTGATTGATTAAAGCGCAGTCCATTTACCATTTATTACCAGTTATTGTATCTATCTGAGATCTGAGATATGATATTGCACACATTACACAGATCTGCAGATGTGTGTGGAAAGTGCACTTGCCCCTTAAGAAATTACTACCAGTCTTTCTTCCTAAGTGTTAAGTAGTAGCAACTAGATGAGCAAATTACACCATGATGTATCATCTAAGATCTGTAGTAAGTTTTAGAAGTTTGACTAAGCATATTGTTGCATGAGTAGCACAGCTCCTTCCAGGGATTGAAAGAAAGAGTGGGTGTGTGATGGTGAGGCTGCTGACTGGAACAGAGTTAGCAGTTCACAGTATAGCTGTTAATGTAGCTGTGCAATTTATGTGCATTTTGTGGTCCGCTTGAATATCGGTCAACACATGCAACTAAGCAGTGAATGAAGTTACCTAGTTAGGCTACCTCTTAGTCTCTTTGCCTCCCTAAAATATATGTGAGTGATTACTGTAATCTTGTCCGTCCCCTATGGGCTAAAGCATACTCAGGCTTTAATCACTTTGTATTACAACATGTAGTCCCCTTAGAGCATGTCTTCATGTGTGTGTCTGTTTATGTGTTTATGAAAGTCTTTCTATGGTTGTCTGGAAAATTTTTTGTTCATAACCATTGTTGTGAGGGCAATTCGGCTGATCTTCACATCTTTAAGGATGGTTTAAGATTTGTTTTAGGTGTTTGGGTTATAATCAGGTTTAGTTTAGGGTTCGGGTAAGGTTTGGGGTTAGGCATTTAATGGTGATGGCTAAGATTATGGTCCTCACAGCTAGTAAGACCAACCTGCGTGTGTGTGTGTCTGTGTGTGTGTGTGTGTGTGTGTGTGTTTGTGTGTATGTGTTTGTGTGTTTTGGTGTGTTTTTGTGTGTATGTGTGTTTGTGTAACAGGGAAGAACCAATGAATACAGCCAAGATGTCAGCCATGGCCTCGCCATTCAGAATACCTGAGGACCCCTATGCCTCAACTGATCTGGACAAAGACATAAAGCTCATAGAGGAGACTCCAGGTTATCAACCAACCGCAGTCTACTATGGCAGGATCACATTCCTCACATTAACATATACCAGACACATGATCATAAATTTCCATGAACTTATTGGGCTGAATTTTAGACTATTCCTTTGTTGACAATCCTTTTGGTGCTAAAAGACTCTTTGCGTAAATGCAGCCACATTATACCATTTGTAAAATTTTAAAGCTTCTTTAATTTTTATTTTTGCCACTTGCTAGCAGCAGATAAAAGATTTAAACACATATATTGTCTTCTTATAAAGTTGATATAACAAGTGTTGCCTGAAAACACCTAACAGCTGTCACAAAGCCACACTAGCATTTATTATGAGTGGTGTAAACTTAATGAATCTAAGTCATAAATATTCAGTCTATTTAGCTCTGATTTTGTTCTCTGTCCACTCCTGAGGGAAATAGGTGGCTCTTTAGATGCTAAATGCTTCATTACTTTCACCAGCTAGTCTCTGACCGTGCCTCTCTGCTGTCTGCTGCTTAAGCAAGTTGTGCACAGTGGTTTTATCAGGTTGTTGAGAGCAGATTTGTAGGTTGTAAAGCTTAAACAATGAATAAAATAGTTTAAAACCTCTGTTATAATTTCCTTTAGGTTCATAAATGTACTATGAGTAAAGTATTTCACATTAACATAGACACTTGATCTATTGAATTAATCAATTATGAAAAATTATATAATATAAAATAATTGATTGATAAGATTTCTTGCTCTGCAGAATGCCAAGCTATAAACTGCTGCTTCAATTTTTGACATTGTCAGAGATAATCAGTATCAGCTGCCCCCCTGTCGACTCTGACTCTTACTCTATCATTTGTTCTCTCCAGCAAACGGCTAGCTTTGAACTCTTTGGAAATTTCCAAAACATTGTTATACTTTTACTGATATATCATATTGTTGGCAGCTGTAAGCATATATTAACAACACTGTTCCTGATTTTCTTATCTACAGCTGCTATAACAACCACACCCAAGATTCTCCTCCGCCCAAGTCCAGAGGATGAAAAAATATATGGGTGAGGTTTTTTTTTCTCTCTTCACAGTTCTCTACCCTTAAAAATTTTTGTAGTGTTTTGTCTTTCCCCATTTTTTTTTTTTTAATCTCATGAAAATGTATGTATACGGGAGCAGAATATACAATGAATTATGGCTGGTACATTCACCAGGACATAAATCCACCAATCAATCAATGTCAGTCTAGTTGTAGCAACTGTTTAAATGAACCTGAAAATGTTCCATTGAACATGCATGCATATTACCAGTAATCTGTAAGTGATTCACCTACTATGATAATTACTAACTACACTTGTGCTTTCCCTGCTGACATGCCAAAATGTCTGCCGGGTTTTACAGCCTTTCAAAGATTTCAAATGCAGAAAAAAAAGCGACAACCGAAAATAGCATCAATTGATTAGTTTGATTCACTATAGGTTACTTAAACAACAAGCACCAATAAGTTAGTGTTGTTACTACTAACCACCACAGTAAATCAAATCTATCAAATCACGACTGTTATTAGCAGCAGCTATGTCAGCATGCACTGTTCTATACTAGACATTATCTACAATATGTTCTGTGCTAATTGCCATGTTATCCTGTTTTTATAGTAAGTATATACCACTCTTCTGACCCTCAAGCTGATCACAGTTGTAGCTTGAATAGATGAATGGATTTTGGTCTGCAGCTTATGTAGTGATTGGGCATTTTGGCTAGGGTCTCCCTGTATGCCCAAGTGGGCAGCTTGTTGACCAATTCCCTGTCCTTATTATAGAGAGAAAGATACTGAAAGGCAAGATTAATATGTGTAAGTAACTTTTATAAGTAAGCCACAGTCTTTCTGGGATAATGTCCTATGGATAGATGAAACCAGAATTGAGCTATTGAGGGTTGCAGTGCTTAAGTTTTTATAGACAACGAAATGAAATGAAGAATACCATACCCACAGTAAAACTTGGTTGAGGTTTGTAAGTTCAGGTGTCAAATAAATGTAGCAGAATAACCTGGATTTTTTTTTCTTTATAGTGCAGTATAGAAATTGCTGATGCTGTATTCATCACTGTTTAAAATCACTCCATCATTCACTGATTTTATTTTTCCTGTATAACAAGAATGTAATGGTTTAATCTTTAAACTGTGATTTACACATGATTCATCATCATTTTGCACAATCACTGACAGGTGTTGTGTCAACAAATAGTATACAATAATATACAATAATATACAATGCAATTTGTATTGCATTGTGGGACAACAAATAATACACATGCCATGGACTTTTCTACTTTTCCAGTGTACTTTCGAAAATTGGAGGGAACTAGATTGTGTATAAATTCCCTACTGAGAATTTACACACTCAAAACAAACTGGAAGAAATTAAAATAGATGACACAAGACAACAGGAGATGTATTTAGGACTGATTACACACTCCACTACACTTACAAATATTCAGCATTCAACAAAGTACAGATTTGTATTGAAAATTTGCACATTTCTTCACAATCTCATGTTAGTAAACCTAGCCCACATTGTTAATGGTGGCATGTATTTCTCTTCCTGCAGGCCAAACACAGTGATGGTGAATTTCCGGAAGGCTGACAGTGTTGGGCTAAGGCTGGCAGGAGGAAATGATGTTGGGATCTTTATTGCTGGTGTTCAAGAGGGCAGTCCTGCAGAGGAAGAAGGCCTGTGCATTGGAGACCAGATCTTAAAGGTAGCTAGCACAGACAGACCTTAATTCATATTCAAAAAGAAATTTAGATAAGCCATAGCTCAAATTACAATGTGAATGTGAGTTTAAAGAAAAAACATTTGTTGTTTATATTATGTTGATATCAAACAATTCTAAATATTGTGCCCTTTGTTTGTATCTTGAAGGTGAACAGTGTTGATTTTCAAGGTGTAGTGAGAGAGGAAGCAGTGCTCTTCCTCTTGGAGATTCCTAAAGGAGAGGTGGTCACTATCCTGGCACAGAGCAAACCTGATGGTAATATATTCCCTGCAGAGATTCTAAAAGATATAGATGCAAACATAGGTATACTGAGGCTTTCCTCTATTACCTCTTCACACCAAAATGTCCAGATTTCTTACAAAATATCTTTTTTTTTACCTTTTTTTTTCTTACAGTTTTAACCCATCTGAATTACTGATGAACTTTTCCTTCCTTACCATGAACATTCATGCACACACACACAAACCCACACACAAATACACTGTAGTTTATTTGACTCAATCCCACATACACTGTTCTGCTATGCCAAATACTGTCTAGAGCACCATATGAGGATTAATCCACCACTGAAAATAGTCCATAACCAATGCACTATTTCCTATTATTTTAGAAAAAATTGATAAAATCTATAGTGCCCTTCTGTTTAAGGAAATTTCTGAGTCTTGTTTAAAAATGAAACATCATTTGTGAGATTAAAGTCTTCAGTAGGACTTAAAGCTGAGAGCCACAAACTAACACACTCTTGATTTTGATGTTTTTACTTGTTGATAATAACAGCAACATGGAAGAACACCATCCTGAAGTGCCATTCTTCAGCACTGTTGAAAAAACATCTATTGTTTTCAAAGAGAGTTGGCAGGTCCTCACATAAAAAACAAAAGGGTTGTGGTTAAGTTAAAAATGCTCATAGTGGCAACTGTAAGGTTTGTTTTTGTTTTGGATAGGAAGGAATTTGGGAGGATTATCAAGTTAGATATATATTTAAGGAATAAATACAATCCATACAAGGTCTCCACAAGTACAGTAAATACTGTATGTGTATATCTTCTGCATTCAGTTGCAGCAGCTGTTAATTGTTATGGTTACTGATAATAGCACAGGCAGGGAGGACCCAAACACAGACACACAGACAGGCTGATGCAGTGAAGTTCCTTTTTTTTTCAAGAAAATAAGGCTTACATGCAGAAAGACAGGCAGACAGGAAGGCAGATATAGACAACAGGTAACTAAACCAAGATTGCAGGCACATAGGGAAACACTAGGAAACAAAATAGATGAACCACCAAGATGCTGGATAAGACCTTATCCTGGTTTTGAGAAACATGGATATACTACCTGGAGAATTCAGATACAAGTAAGGATACTGTGGCAAATATACATCTTATCTAGGTTTCTGAACCATTTCAGTTGTGGCTGATGGAACATTAGACTATACTTATATAGCACTTTTCTAGTCTTATCAACCACTTAATGTGCTCAGGCTTAAGGATAGAAATGATAAGATATAACTTTAAAAATAAAAACAGGATAAAAAAAAAAATCCAGACAGAACATTGGGAAAACCACAAGCTTTTACAATATTCACACCTAACTGACAGATATAACTGCTGATTGAACCAACTAACAAAAGCAGATTGCTGCAAATTAGTATGGTTCATGAACTGTGTGGACTATTTTTTGGCCAGTCCATGATGTCTTGCAACTTCATGGTGATATAAGACTCCAGGAAGTTGAGAAAGAAATGCGAAGAAAGAGTCTAGCACTTAACCTCCCACATGCCACTTTTACACTTTGTACGTTTGTCAGTTTTCAGTGTTTGCTGAGCTAACTGTTTGGTTTATTTTTACACTAATAAAAAATATATACAGTAGTGTTCAAAATAATAGCAGTCCAATGTGACTAACCAGATTAATCACTGTTATTAGTATATTTTTTATTGCTACATGGCAAACGAGTTACCAGTAGGTGCAGTAGATTCTCAGAAAACCAACAAGACCCAGCATTCATGATATGCACGCTCTTAAGGCTGTGCAATTGGGCAATAAGTTGAAAGGGGTGTGTTCAAAAAAATAGCAGTGTGGCATTCAATCAGTGAGGTCATCAATTTTGTGAAAAAACAGGTGTGAATCAGGTGGCCCCTATTTAAGGATGAAGCCAACACTTGTTGAACATGCATTTCTCTTTGAAAGCCTGAGGAAAATGGGTCGTTCAAGACATTGTTCAGAAGAAAAGCGTACTTTGATTAAAAAGTTGACTGGAGAGGGGAAAACTTATAAAGAGGTGCAAAAAATTATAGGCTGTTCAGCTAAAATGATCTCCAATGCCTTAAAATGGAGAGCAAAACCAGAGACACATGGCAGAAAACGGAAGACAACCATCAAAATGGATCAAAGAATAACCAGAATGGCAAAGGTTCAGCCAATGATCAGCTCCAGGATGATCAAAGACAGTCTGGAGTTACCTGTAAGTACTGTGACAGTTAGAAGACGTCTGTGTGAAGCTAATCTATTTACAAGAATCCCCCGCAAAGTCCCTCTGTTCAAAAAAAAGGCATGTGCAGAAGAAGTTACAATTTGCCAAAGAACACATAAACTGGCCTAAGGAGAAATGGAGGAACATTTTGTGGACTGATGAGAGTAAAATTGTTCTTTTTGGGTCCAAGGGCTGCAGACAGTTTGTGAGACGACCCCCAAACTCTGAATTCAAGCCACAGTACACAGTGAAGACAGTGAAGCATGGTGGTGCAAGCATCATGATATGGGCATGTTTCTCCTACTATGGTGTTGGGCCTATTTATCGCATACCAGGGATCATGGATCAGTTTGCATATGTCAAAATACTTGAGGAGGTCATGTTGCCTTATGCTGAAGAGGACATGCCCTTGATATGGGTGTTTCAACATGACAATGACCCCAAACACACTAGTAAACGAGCAAAATCTTGGTTCCACACCAACAAAATTAATGTTATGGAGTGGACAGCCCAATCCCCGGACCTTAATCCAATCGAGAACTTGTGGGGTGACATCAAAAATGCTGTTTCTGAAGCAAAACCAAGAAATGTAAATGAATTGTGGAATGTTGTTAAAGAATCTTGGAGTGGAATAACAGCTGAAAGGTGCCACAAGTTGGTTGACTCCATGCCACACAGATGTGAAGTAGTTATAAAAAACTGTGGTCATACAACTAAATATTAGTTTAGTGATTCACAGGATTGCTAAATCCTAGAAACAAAAAAGTTTGTACAAAATTGTTCTGAGTTTGTAAAGTCAACGGCAGACACTGCTATATTTTTGAACACACCCCTTTCAACTAATTGCCCAATTGCACAGCCTCAAGAGCGTGCATATCATGAATGCTGGGTCTTGTTGGTTTTCTGAGAATCTACTGCACCTACATTTAACTCGTTTGCCATGTAGCAATAAAAAATATACTAATAACAGTGATTAATCTGGTTAGTCACATTGGACTGCTATTATTTTGAACACTACTGTATATGACACTTTTTAGAGTTACATCAATAGTTGTATCCAACACTCAGCAAGACTGAGAATATTTGTCAAACTTTCAAATTATTCCTTACAGCCCAATTTTGTAAATCAAAATCAAACCTGGTCCATTATAAAACATAATGGATATCCCCAGTACCTACTAAAAATTTGACCTTCCTATTGACTGTTGATTTTTATTTTGTAGCAGAACAAAAGCCACACTTGTTTAAATTTAAACTCTAAAAAAATCATTTTAGTGCACCACATTATAATTTTTTTATAAGGAAAATAGACAAAACCAATAATTCAATCTCATAATCAGACATAGTTAAGCTATCACTTAAGAGATCTCAGGTTTCAAGACTTGACAATGAATAAGGATATTCATTGAATAAGGATATTCGTTGTACCTAAATGTTTGCAGTTAAAAATATGTGGCTTGACGAAGAAAAAAACATTGTTGGAATGCCAGTCTCGTAGAGTTAAAGTGACTGGAGATGGGGCTTTTTGTCTCTCAAGTGTAGGATGGTATTATTATAAACTGGATATTTGTGTGGTTTCACAGTTCCCCCAATGAGCATCCATATTTGTTTAAAGAGACGGAGTATGAATGTGTGTGAGACAATATTACATAAAAATATGAATTCATAAAAAAAGGGTAATGATCACATTGTGGTGGAGAGATTATTCAGAATGGTATGAGACAAGTTATATCAAAAATGATGTTCAATACTGTATCCGATAGAGGGTTAACAAACACCAATTTGATTGACAATGTAATGAAGAAAAGTAGTGCTTTAGACATGCAGCGATAGGTTACGACTGTAGTCAAGCACCTTTATCTCAGAGTGAGAAAGAGATAGAGAGAGAGGGGTAAATATGGACGCATGTACATATGTCTATTGCAGATACAGAAAGAGGGAGAGAGAGAGAAAGAGAGAGAGGAAAAGACTGCTGATTAATTATGTTCGCTTCAGATTATTTTCTTTTCAGAACATAATTTGGAATATCAAATGCAGTCTTTTGTCTTCTGTTCAAAGAACATTTGTATATTCTTTTGACCCTTTTTAGAGTTCACATTTGGATTACCACAAGGTGAATACATAAATGAACGTCCTGCCATTATTTTTAATTTCAGATCAAAACATCAGTCAGTCCAAGTTGAAGATAACAGTGCCAGGTCTGGCATGTTACTTTTGACACCTTTTTTATAGAGTTAGAAGTTCATCTGGAAAGTCCTGAGCATGTTGGAAGAATTTATTATAGATAGTGATAAGGTCCCTTAGTCAGTGCAGAAAGTCTTCAAAACCTTAGTCAAAACTCATACTTTGTACCCTGGTGGTCTATGTAATGAAAAGGAGGTTGTGCATAATAGCACAACAATACATTATATTTCTTGTATTTCTTAAAATGAACTGTTTTTTAAAGTCCTTTACATTGTTGCTACTCACAGGATTTTTGTAGTTTTTAAAAGTTTTTGCATTCAACTAGAAGAATGTTACACAAGGGGAACCCATTGTTCCAGTCATTTTATCAATATGAGTATGTGATTAAAGTAGAATGATTTCATGCTGAAGCTGAATCCACAATGTGAAAAACACTTGTGTGTGCAGCCTGAATTTGCAGCACTTTTTTTGCTGCACATTTTACCTGTCTAATGCTGCCTTCCCTCTTCTTTTCTTTGATCAACCTTTCTCTTACTTTTTTTTAATGCCTCCTTCTCTTTATATCTCAATTTTTTCTGTTTCTAGTATATAATGATATCTTGGTCTCGGGGCACGGAGATTCTTTCTTCATCCGGACTCACTTTGTATATGAGAAGGAGACTCCTCAGAGTTTGGCCTTCAGCCGGGGGGACATCTTCAAGGTGGTGGACACACTGTATGACGGCAAGCTTGGCAACTGGCTGGCAATCCGTGTTGGCAAAGACAAGCAGCTGTTGGAGAAGGGCATCATGCCCAACAAGAGCAGGTAGGGCCATCAGCTGGTCCATTTTAAGGAACCTATAAAGGTATATCCCTCAGAGAGCTAAGAACTTGAGTATGATTCAGAGTTGTTGCTACCACCCAGTCTGCAATCAATCAGTTTTCCACTAAGAGTTACAGCCCAGAGCAGTGCAAGGTCACCATGAGACCTCAGACAGTGTCACTGCTTCATGACTTTGAATCAAACATAGCACAGCAACCTTAGAGAACAATAATCTCTCACTCCTGTCAACTATATGTCAAGCATGTTTGAATGATCCAGATTCATAGCCCAGAAACACTGTCAGTCACCAGTCTTATATGACATGTGTCCCAGATGTATGCTGTGGTATGATCCTTATGCGTTTTGAATTAACCATAAATTCACACTAGAAAAACGTAGTTTGTACTTTAAAATACATGCAGAATTTGTTCAGTTATTAACTAAGTAAAGTTTATTTCTATAACATTTTTCTACACGAGATGTCACAGAGTGCCTCAAAATAAAAGAAAAAAGGCAGCATATATAAATTACAGCCACAGTATGGATGTAGTCAATAAATATGAATAAAAGCTAAACAAAGCAAGTCTAAATGGTTGGGTCTTTGCTGTTCCCTTTTTAGTTCATATAAAAAAGGGAAGAATTCTGACATTTAGGGGCAACAGCCTCATACACCTTGAATACTCTCCTATATTCTCATACACTATAATATATATATATATATATATATATATATATATATATATATATATATATATATATATATATATATATATATATATATAAATTTTCAAGTTATGGTACACTTCATGGTACATATCTTGCCACCATTCATGACTTTCATAAGATAGCAAGGACAGATTTTGCTGTTCATCTTGAAATTACAGATAACAAATCTTGTCTCTTGTGAATAGTTTGTGCAGTGCTTCTGACTCGAGGTTGATACTCATATGGTCACAGGTTCACTGACATAAATTTAAACATCACTCTTCTCTCTTCTTTCAGTGTTTACAATTAAAGAGGGCTCTCTCTTCCTTTTGGCCAATATAAGTAAACATGTCATGAAAGTTAATAAATGAATGAATGAATGAATAGATCAGTGACAGGTTTATTTGTCCTCCCTATCAGAGCAGAGCAGATGGCCAGTGTCCAAAACTCTCAGAAAGCTGTTGTGGGTGATCGAGCTGACTTCTGGCGGTTGCGAGGCCAGCGTTCTGTGAAGAGGAAGGACCTAAGGAAGAACAGAGAAAACCTGAGCAATCAGACCCTGGCCACCCGCTTTCCAGCATATGAACGAGTGGTGCTCCGAGAGGGTGCGTAAAACACCTTTTTTTTAAAGTCATTGATTACTTGATTTGTTGTTAATTATTTAAAATTTTGTCTCATTATACTACACTCAATATCCCAATATAACAAAGTGAAAAACAAAAATTATTAAAAAGGAAAAACTGAAATATGTCATTGACAGAAGTATTCAGAAACTTAGCTCAGGTGCCTCCTATTACTCCTTATCATCTTTGAGATGTTTCTATAACTATATTGGGGTCCACCTGTCATAAATTCAATAAATTCAACATGATTTGGGAATATACACACCTGTCTATATATGATCTCACAGCTGACAATGTATATCAGATCCAAAAGCAAACCAATAGGTCAAATGAACTACCTGCAGAGCTCAAGGACAGGTTTGTGTCAAGGCACCGATCTGGAGAATGCAAAAAAAAGAGCACAGTGGCCTCAATAATTCTTAAATGAAAAAGTTTGCTGCAAATGTCTTGATGCCAGATAATGCAGGGTACCTTCAGTGGTCTTTTAGAGTTCATGGCTCTGCCTGCTGGAGATGTTGAGAAACTGGGGCATGGCTTACTCATGTATTTCGTTTTTTCTTGTCTCTTATGATTAATCCTTAAAGGGGAATAAATGGTTTTCCAGGGTAGTCAAAAAATAGATTCAGCCTGATCCAGCTTTGGACATTTCCTGAGGAACTTTACCACATAGCCACATAGCAAACATTAAAACATGGTTACAGTCAAAACCTTATATTTTTGGATTGGAACTGATCAGAAATTTTTTTCCTCTTGATTTATGAAATGTGAAAATTGGATTTCTTTGCATGTTTGTATGTGTTGGATAAACTACAACTATTATTCCATATATTTTTGCAAATTAGATACTTTTTTAGTTCCTCAGATATGAGATTTATATTGGCATAGCTTATATTATCATCCGATTTTAACTATTCACATGTATATTGTTTAAGCAATTATACTGGCCTATAACTAACAAGAAATGTCAATACGAAAAGTCAGATATGTTTGAGGTAATTAAAAAGTTCCATCACCCTTAAAAATTGAGTAATTGTCAGGTTGTCTTTAAGATTGCTTGGGTTGGCAAAAGTATATAAATGTTATGATCCTCAAGCAGCATTGTAATCTGTAAACAATGTGTCATTGCAGCTGGTTTCCGGCGTCCTGTGGTTCTGTTTGGCCCCATTGCTGATGCTGCTAATGAGAGACTAGCCTCTGAGATGCCTGAACTGTTTGTTATTGCCAGTGAGTCTCTGCTTGCCACTTTCTGTCCATGTGTATGTCTGTGAAAGTCTTTCTTCCTACCTGAACAGGAACAGAAATGGAAGAGTCATTGCATGTAAATGACGTTCATTGTGTCTATGTTCTTATGTCAGAAACCGAGCCAAAAGATGCCGGCTCTCAGAAGTCCTCAGGTGTGGTTCGTTTGAACACCATCCGACAAATCATTGAACAGGTACCCAATATAACTCACACACACACACACACACACACACAAATACACACATGCACAGGCAGGTTTAGACTGTGTTCTTTACAGTATTATTTACAGAAACCCAACTGTCCCCCATGAGCAAGCACTTGGCGACAATGGTGAGGAAAAACACCGGTTTTACACTTAGAAAATGTGAAAAGAAACAGGCTCAGGTCGGGCAGCCATTTGCCTTGACTAGTTGGGTTGAGAGAAAAAGAGAGAGGCTGCGAGGGGGGGGGCGGGGGGGGCGAGATAGAAAGAGAGAGTGGGGGTTTAGAGAAAAGGAGAGCAGGAGTAAAAAGAACATAGTATTATTCAAGTTCCACATAGAGAAGTAGAGCTATAATAAAAATAACTAGACCTGTAGGCTGGAATTACTGGTGTCTGCCTCCCATGCAATTTGATCCTTTTTTGTACCATTTTAAGAAAAAATGATGTACCTCTGCTGATGGAGGCTCTTGGCATACCCAACAAGTTTGTCTGCAAGTAGTGAAGTGTGGTGACTAAAACACAGGTGCTCTGCATGCTACTAAATTAGCTGACATAACCATGCCGTTACAGTGGCATGATACAGAGGTCCAGGCAGCGAACATTACCAGTTTTGTGCATAGTAACAACCCCCATGCTAGATTTCATATAATGCTCACCACCATATGCCGTACACCAGACGGATGGAAAACTGCTTTGGCCTCATAGATGGCACGGTGAGACGTTTTGCTAGAAGATGAATGAACCAATGAGTGATGTACAGTGGCTACAAAAGAGTGTACATCTTAAAATTCCAAGCATTATCAACTCCAAAGGGCTTAATTGCCAATCCACATGCTCTAGTAGGTAATTAACACATAATTAGAGCTCAGGTGACATAAAGTTACATTTAAAAAACTGCAAATTTAGGCCTACTTCTAATGCTGAGTATTATGTTATAAATAATGCTGATTTTGCATTTCAGAGGGAAGGAAACATGAATGTGGTCTGTAAGCAGATTCTCGGCTACTACCTATACTTGAACAGTACACAATGTCCCCAGGCCTCCTGCAGGCTGTCTATTGTGCTTATATGGAGATCCTGCATATGCACTGCATGTTCACCTCCAGGGCCCATTCAGAAATTTGGTATTATCAATCTTGCTCCCCAGATGATGGCCTTCAGCAAATGTTTGGGTGAAGTGAAAGTGTCTGTATAGTGGTTTGGAGACACTGCAAATTACTTTAAGTTCATAAACTAAAATTACAAACTGGGTTGAACAGGAGACCTTTGTGAAACTTGATTAAAATTGAAGGTACAGGGAACTATTAAAGGCATTTGCAATAGTATATCAGGCCTTCCCCTTGTCCAAACTCCCCGACTTTTACCTGAAAGGCTCAAACACTAACACTGGTCCATTCTGTCTACTTTATGGGGGCTCTAGACATATATAGGCTAGTTAGCCAAGCTTGAACATATGACTATCTAAATAGTTTTGGATATAACATAGGCTATAGTTAAGATACTTGTTTTGTTAACTAATCCTAATACTATTCAAAAATGTTTGCCAGAGGTAAAAAGTACCTAAATATATTGACTCAAGCTCTGTAGTTGTGTATAATTTTTAGTTATTTTATGTTACTTTATGCTTAGTTACATTGTAATTGTTACTCCACTACATTTATTTGATAGAATTAGGGACAGAGAAAAAACTTAATTGCATATCCAAATCTTGCAACTAACTGTGGTCACCCAGCATCATCTCAAGTGCTGTTTGCAAAGGATGACATGTCTATGGACAAACTTAAAAATCTCTCAAATTAGCTGGTATCTTTAACAAATATAATTGAATATAAATGAAATGACAGTTTCAACTTTGGCAAAAACGTACAATACCTGCTAACTCCTTCACGTATTGCTAGGTATGGCAAACCAGTCTCTCTCCCGTAGTGGACAGTTGATCTACAATGATCCAAGCAGCAGCTGTGAATGACAAACACATTTTTTTAAAAAAGGAAGTGGTAAGTTCCTGTGAGGAACAAAATGGATCTGAGTATAAAACCAGTAATAGAAACTTGTGTGTGATATGTATTAGCTCATGCACGTTATACTTAAATCCAGACTACTTGAGCTTCAGGCAGCTGGCATGTTAAAGATATTGATGTGGTTAAAGAAAGCACATTAAATAATTCAGTGTAACCTAAGGGGGCCTCATCCCCTGATCTGAAGGAAGCATCTCTTGTTAAACATCTTTAGTTGGCAACTCCAGTGAAAATATACCAACATGGCAGGGTGGATAATTATCATTGTAACTTGGTTTCTCCACATGAAAATGATTGGGTATTTTTTCCAACTTTTTTAGCTGTGATCTCTGCTGTTTTCTGTCAAACTTAACCTTCAGCAATCTTGGATTTATGGGAAAATGTATTTGTTAAAGCACCGCTTTTTTTTTTATTTATTGACCATCCCTGGTTAGAGAAATTAAATCAACAGCATGAAATACTTGTTAGTGAGGTTATGTTCCACAGTTGGATTTTAATTTTGAGTAGTGTGTGTAATTGTAAATTTGACTGTGATTCGGAATGAGCTTTTTAATACTTTGTCAGCGGAATTTTTAGGTCATTTCAGGTAAGTAAAATCATCAAAATTATCAATGTATAAAGTGACTTACTTTTTTAAAATTAGCATTTCAGTGTCACCCTTTTGGATAAATTTTGGATCTGGTCCACAGCTGGTCTGGTGAGACACTGACCATTAAGTGTTCCCCATTACCTTGTTTACCTGTCACCACACAGGACAAGCATGCTCTGCTGGATGTGACACCCAAGGCAGTGGACACTCTGAACTACACCCAGTGGTACCCCATCGTCATCTTCTTTAATCCAGACAGCAAGCAAGGTATCAGGACCATGAGACAGAGAATAATCCCCAGCTCCAACCGCAGCGCCCGAAAACTTTATGAACAGGCCATCAAACTGAGGAAGACCTGCTCCCACTTATTCACTGGTATAGTCAACACACATACAGAGATTCAGTCAAGTCTAATGTACAGTGACACTGTACAGTAGCTCCATATTTACCACTATTGAAATGTGTATGCTGAGGTGGGATGATTTTCTCATCTAGCCACCATTGATCTGAGCTCAGCCAACGATGCCTGGTATGGCAGCGTCAAAGACTACATCAGAGAGCAGCAAATGCAGGCTGTTTGGGTGTCCGATGGCAAGGTAAACACACACACACACAGAATCATGTTTGCATCGCTTTATCGCATTATATTTTCTTACATTCATCTCCTAGAGACTTAACCTAACCTTAACTAAAACCTAATATTACCTTAACCTGAAAAAAGCCTCCAAATGAAAATATAATGATCAATGTTATGAGGACTTGCTTTCTGTCCATAAAGGGAAGTCAACTGCCCAGAATGTGACCATGTAAGAAGATTTATGTCCCCACACATGAGTATTACAAGCCCATACACTAACAAACAGACACACACCCAAATATAGCTATGTATATTCAAAACCATTTATTTGAAAGGGCAAAAGAGTGAAGCAGCAATGTCTGTTTAAATCATTCATTACATGCATACACAACCATGGTCTGTATAGTAGGTCAAGTAATGTACTGTACTGAGAGACATAGTGTAAATCTAATGGACATTTATAATTGATATTTCGATATTAATGTTTAAATGTTTGCATCTAAATATATTGTTTAACTCATAGTATAGGTTTAACTGTACATTTAAATTCTGTCTGCTCACTTTTGCGGTTGCCCTGTTCACCCTGCTCTAAGGCAACGTAGTTTTATTTGTAAGGTACATTTCAATTAAAGCGAACCAAAACTGTGAAGCCATGAATCAATTACTTGTACTTTACAGCTTCAGTCTACAAATATTAGTATGAGCACTGTCATCAGCACAAAGTCGCCAGTTTATTAGGTCCACCTAGCTAAAACCAAGTCTTCTATTTCGAGAGTACTGTCATAAATCCTTGAAATTTTTCAGAGAGGTTTTGATTAAACTGGATGATCATTTGTGAGGCTTCAGTTTATGGTGTTGTTAAACTTTATGTTATACAGAAAGGTGATTCTCTTATTTTGTCCACCCAGTTTTTATCAGTTAGGGTGGACTAAGTAATGCGAAAACTGAGCTGAAATGACTTAAACACAAACTAAACCTTAAAACCTTCTTAAAGACAGGACGTATGGCAAGACTGTTGTATTAAGTTTCATTAATTTAATCTAGGTGTACCTAACAAACTGGGTACTGAGTGTACATCATAGTTTATTCTTATTCGGTCTCATTAGTCTGTACTGGACTGCCCTTTCTGTCACCTTCCTAGCAGCCACCTATGTGTCAAGTGAGAAAGCTTACTATGTGCCTTCCTACTTCCTGCCAGTAGTGCTCTACAGCTTGGCGATGTTTGTCTTTCTTTCTTCTCTTTTGTTCTCGTGCTATCCGTCTGTCCATCCTTCCTTCCTGTACACCCAAGATCCATCATGTGTCTCTTCTAGCTGGAGGGAGTAGAGAGTGATCTGGAATGCCAGGATGTGGAGCGTCTGTCCTTCCTGTCTGCCATGTCTGCTGATTACCTCAGTATGGATAGCCGGCTGACCTCTGATGTAGACGAAACTGCCGACGAGGGGGGGACCTACACTGACAATGAGCCAGATTTGGAGATAATACACATCTCTGCAATTAGTCGCTCATCAGAACCTGTCACCGCTGAGGAGGTCAGTCTCACACACACACATAATCAGTGCTACTATGCTACAGCATCAATCTCTCACATTTCAAAATGTCTTTTATAACAGACTAAAGCTTGGATTATGAAAACAACTGTCACATTTAAACCTTGGGAATTTCAGAGATGTTATATCTTTAGAGTTGAAAACAGTTCATAAAGATTTTTTATTGACCCCTGGGCAGTGGTGGAAAGTAGCAAAGTATATTTACTCAGGTACTGCTGCTCAATTTTAGGTACTTTTACCTCATGTATTTACATGGTTTCAATATGTTTCAGATGAAGTAGTCTGTATGAAGTTTCAACCAAACACATCTAAAGGCAGAACTGTCTTTACCTGTTATAAACCTTACCATCACAGAGAGGACAGCTGGGATTAAAGCTGCACACTTTCACACAGTTTTTACTAAAAGATTTTAGTTCACAGTGTTGCACTTGGAACATAACAGTTTCATTTATTTTATGTTGAATATTAATCTACAAAGTAAGAAGTAACTGTATATGTGTGTCAGATAAATTTCATGGAATAAAAAGTACAAGATTTCCTTTTGAAATAGGAGTAGGGGGATGAACTGATAACTGATAGTTATACTTTATACAAGTACAGTTTGTCACTACCAATACAGCAAAAGTCTATGTAATATATTAAGACAAGATAAAAAAGAAACACAAGGCAACCTAAGAAGACACATAAATAGGATTTCAAAATCAGAAAAAACAATGTGAGAAAAAGTTTCTTTATAGCCTAAGACCTGAGACTGGAGAAGACCCGTGTTTTCTGCATATGGGAATGTATTTTGGTCCTGAACTAATTATTTCTTTATAAGTCTTGTTTTATAAATCAGTTCTTAAACACAGAGGAAGTCAGTGTAAATACCTGAGAAACTGGGGTTTATGGGATCCATATGTCAATACCAGTTTTATGGTAATATTTGACTTATGTGCTCACAAAAACACGGCCTGATGTACACTTCATTTCTGAGTCTCCCTCTCCTCTCTCTGGATGGTGCTGCTATCTGTTGTTCAGACAGGGGATTGCAGCTCCAATCCTGCACTGACAGTCCAATACAATCAGTAGTTTCTATAAAGTTGTTATACAGTTTATTAGAAAGTTAAGTATCTACAATGTATTGTATTTACCCTCATAATAAATAATGTTTTCTGTACACAAACAAGATTAACAAACCAGATTACCAGCAAAAAAATTTTTTACGTGATGCCAACTGAGTTACCTGTTTAACAACTACACCTGTGCAATATAATGTTTTCTCCACACCCATGTACAAACATGGCATTGGGGAAAGAAAGTCAATCAAAGAAAGTTAATCAATACCCATTGCAGATACTGTCTAGACAACACATTTCCATTGGGTCACTTTTAAATATTTATTTTTGGAAAACCAAAAAAATTAATTACAGTCTACTGAAATATACTGTCAAGCCAGGCTTCCCTTTCAGGGCTCAGGGACTTATGCAATACAACTTGTCATTTACATTGATATTTCTGAGATTGGACTTCTGGCAACAGACCAAATTTAGGTTATTAATGTACATCTTAAAGTGCATACCCACAATTTGGATGTGTGTGTGTGTGTGTGTGTGTGTGTGTGTGTGTGTGTGTGTGGGTGTGTGTGTGTGTGTGTGTGTGTGGGTGTGTGTGTGTGTGTGTGTGTGTGTGTGTGTGTGTGTGTGTGTGTGGGTGTGTGTGTGTGTGGGTGTGTGTGTGTGTGTGTGTGTGGGTGTGTGTGTGTGTGTGTGTGTGTGTGTGGGTGTGTGTGTGTGTGGGTGTGTGTGTGTGTGTGTGTGTGTGTGTGTGTGTGTGTGTGTGTGTGTGTGTGTGTGTGTGTGTGTGTGTGTGTGTGTGTGTGTGTGTGTGTGTGTGTGTGTGTGTGTGTGTGTGTGTGTGTGTGTGTGGGTGTGTGTGTGTGTGTGTGTGTGTGTGTGTGGGTGTGTGTGTGTGTGTGTGTGTGTGTGTGTGTGTGTGTGTGTGTGTGGGTGTGTGTGTGTGTGTGTGTGTGTGTGTGTGTGTGTGTGTGTGTGTGTGTGTGTGTGTGTGGGTGTGTGTGTGTGTGGGTGTGTGTGTGTGTGTGTGTGTGTGTGTGTGTGTGGGTGTGTGTGTGTGTGTGTGTGTGGGTGTGTGTGTGTGTGGGTGTGTGTGTGTGTGTGTGTGTGTGTGTGTGTGTGTGGGTGTGTGTGTGTGTGTGTGTGTGTGTGTGTGTGGGTGTGTGTGTGTGTGTGGGTGTGTGTGTGTGTGTGTGTGTGTGTGTGTGTGTGTGTGGGTGTGTGTGTGTGTGTGTGTGTGTGTGTGTGTGGGTGTGTGTGTGTGTGTGTGTGGGTGTGTGTGTGTGCGTGAAAAAAATTAATTACAGTCTACTGAAATATACTGTCAAGCCAGGCTTCCCTTTCAGGGCTCAGGGACTTATGCAATACAACTTGTCATTTACATTGATATTTCTGAGATTGGACTTCTGGCAACAGACCAAATTTAGGTTATTAATGTACATCTTAAAGTGCATACCCACAATTTGGATGTGTGTGTGTGTGTGGGTGTGTGTGTGTACGTGTGTGCGCAGATCTTGCGCAGATACAGTCCAGACATCAGGAGTCATATGAGGAAAATCACCAGTCGAGAAGTCCTCAACAGGTCCAGCCTTCCAGCTGTCTCTTTACCAGACAGCAAGGTGAGGGACAAATACAGTATATCTGTACAGTAATAATTCTTATCGGTCTGGAAACACTGTTTTGTGTAAGCAATGTATACAACACAAAACAAATTGTGAGAATTTGCTGCTTTTTTGTCTTTAATATCATTGAAAATCTCTTTGGAGATTCTGGTCAGATTCTGGTCAGTAAAAAAGACATCTGAGCCCTGGGAAGATGGGCATTTTGTTGTTTTATGAAATTTAATACAATAAACATTAGATGGATTAAGATTAAAATTTGAGTAGTGTGTCTTCTAGTAACAGTATTATCATTTGAAATGGAGTGAACACTGGACTTCATATTTGTAATTGTAATTTTCTTTTTGGGAGCCTCCTTGTGGATATTGGGCTGTAAGCAGCTGTTTGGTTCACTTATATCTCAATCCAAATATGCAGCTCAATTTTACTCCTGTGGTATATCTAGAAGAAGACTTCAAGGGTATGGCAAACCGAATTCTCCCTTTTCCTGTCTTAAGCAATGCAACAACTGTTTTACAATATTCTGACAAGTAGGTGACAGATGAACACATTTGATGTTATGATACCTGACAGATATAATACATTAGTATTATGCCATTATTCAAGGAGCCATTTTACAGTGTAGAGAAGAGTGAAAAGCACGAGCGCTGTTTGACTACATCTACAGGTCTCCATCTATAGAGGCTGCATTGTATTCTCCTCCTTCACATTGACAGTTGTGTGCTGAATGACAGTTATTCAAACGACCACCATAGTATGTATATACTGGTGGTTTAATGAATGAGGTTTTTAAATCAATGTTACTCATACTGATGAACCCACAGACAAAGATAATCAGCTCTGGAATTCTCTTCAGCTCTTTAGAGCTCTTTAGCTTCTTTCAGCTCACTGTCCACTCTTACATATTTTGCTTACACATTTGCAGTATCAACTTAATAAGATGAGGATATGTCAGCTGTTGTTTCTTCAGGTATCTTGTCCTAAGTGGCCCCAGTGGCCAAAAAAGTCCATAAATTCAGCTTTAATTTTATGAATTTTCTGTAATGACATCATAGTCAAATTTGGCAACATCTATACAGAAGGTATTGCTCAGCCACTGAATCGAATTTTAACCACATCTTAAAGCATAACTGGCTCTAATGCTTTCCCTACTTGGTCAGGTGAAACTGTCTCTGAGGGATGATATAGTCTTTGTATCAAGCTCCATAAATCCACACCATCAACCCCGCCAACACCATGCTCCATCCCCAAGCTCTGGTCAAAGTTACGACTCCCCATCAAGCAGCAGCCCCGCCAGCAGCAACAACGACCTTCCTCCATCAATCTCCCGTTCAGCTGTCACGTCTGGCCCACCACCCCTGCCTTCAGCTCACCACATCAACTCCCTCTGCAAACTGCGGCCCCTCTTAGCACCTCAACTCCCTGCCACTCCCATGCCCAGCAGCTGCGTGAACACAGCAGAGACTCCGGTCCACTCACCTGTGGCTCTGCCCGGTGCTGCCATGACAGCCTGTAGCCAGCAGGAGGAGGCAGCAGATGACAGCCCTTTGGAGGATCCATCCATGAAGTCCTTTTTGGGAAAGATCAAAGCTTTTGAGAAGATGGATCACTTTGCTCGAGCCCAAAGGATGCTGGAAATGCAGGAGGCACAGAATGCCAGGGTAGGCACGGTTCAGTACTCCCATTCGTCATCTTCAGTGTGTATTACACACAAAAGAAGTCAGGGACTTAGATCAGTCCTGCAGGATTTTACAGACTGTTCACTTTGCATTTGTACCGGTGTTTCTTGTAGTCGTTGTTTTGATCACAATAGCCAGCACTCATTACATGGTATTTAAGAACAATAAAGGCATATCCCACCACATTATTGTTGTTCTTACAAATGCATACACTACATACCTTAGATGCAAAACGGAAGGGGCCAGGTGAAATATAAATCAGATAACTGTAGTGATTAAACGTTATCCTCTAAGACAATAATGTTATTTGTTTCATACCTTGTTGCACCACTTACAGTGTCTTGAGTCAACTGAGTCAGCAGAGAGTATTGTTGTCTATGATGTGCAAAAAGAAAAGGTGTTAATATACAACATCCCATCTGGAGGGATGAGGTCTGGAGCATAATATTCTATAATTAAACCTTTAATATGGAATGGCAGATTAAAAAAGTTAAGAGTACTCCACTATAGTACTAAAAGACCCAAAAGTACTAAAACAGAATTTTTATATCCTTTTCTTTTTTTTAAGTCTTCATACAACATTTCTGTCTTGTACATGCAATATGTAGTGTGCACAAGAACGATATCTATAATTTTTTTTTTACTTAAGGTTAGCCGCAGCAAGACAGAGTACATGTGTGTGAATGAGAGGGACCCAAGTGGAAGAGTGAGGTTACAGGGAGAAGAGATAAAGAAGGTGGAGGATTTTAAGTACTTAGGGTCAACAGTCCAGGGCAATGGAGAGTGTGGAAAAGAGCTGAAGAAGCGTGTGCAGGCAGGCTGGAACGGGTGGAGAAAAGTGTCAGGTGTGATGTGTGATAGAAGAGTTTCAGCTAAAATGAAAGGAAAGGTGTACAAAACTGTGGTGAGACCAGCGATGCTGTTTGGTCCAGAGACAGTGCCACTGAGGAAAAGACAGGAGGCAGAGCTGGAGGTAGCAGAGATGAAGATGTTGAGGTTCTCTCTGGGAGTGACCAGGATGGATAGGATCAGGAATGAGTACATCAGAGGGACAGCACATGTTAGAGGTTTTGGAGATAAAGTCAGAGAGGCCAGACTGAGATGGTTTGGACATGTCCTGAGAAGAGATAGTGAATATATTGGTAGAAGGATACTGAGTTTTGAACTGCCAGGCAGGAGGCCTAGAGGAAGACCAAAGAGGAGGTTTATGGATGTAGTGAAAGAGGACATGAAGGTAGTTGGTGTGAGAGAAGAGGACGCAGAAGACAGGGTTAGATGGAGGACACTGATTCGCTGTGGCGACCCCTAAAGGGAAAAGCCGAAAGAAAAAGAAGACTTCAAACTTGTGGTCTTCAGCACCAAGCAGCCCTGACTCAAGCCAAATCACTTTAGGACATTAATCAGACCTTACACAGCTCCCTCAAGAGACATTAAAAGCTTACTACAACTCTTTTTGACATAAGCAGTTGTGCAACCCTAACATCTGGACCAGACTTATGTGTAAAATACTTGGAATTGCCCTTGCAAACCATCCAGTCCAGTCCGGCCCTAAACCAGACATTGTTGTGTTGTCATCACAAATGGTCTTGTTACCAGATATCATTTATTCTCTTTTACCAAGATTTTTTTATTGTTCTGGCAATATTTTAATTCATCTTGAATCACAAATTTTTCAATCCACATATCTCATTTTAACATGGTAAGTTACTATGTTGTTAAAGAAAAAGATGCAGTCATTACCCAAGAGAAGACATTGTAGCCTAAACTGACATGAAAATATGACAATTCTACTTCACACTTGGGAACTTTTTTATTCATTATCTATACCCAATATCTACATTGTAATAAGTGTGCAGTATGTTATCGCTATGATTGCAATTTACTTCACTATTATAGGATCCCCCTTGAAAAATTCATTAATCTACTATCATTGAAACATGGTCTTTCACATACCTAGAGACAATGCCAAACACATACATTAAGGAAACTGAGATACAGCAGAAAGATCTGAAATTTTAGCACTTACATTACTACCATATATGTGTTTTTTTCCAAAGCCCCCTGAGGAAGTATTCTGTATGGTCCCTTCTAGGTTCTTGATTAATCTTTTATTAACTGAATGTTTTGTATGTGTAGTGAGGAGAGGACTTATAGTGTAGGTGAAACTGCATGTTAGTTTGGATACAAGTCATTACAGACTTTAATCAACTATTCTGTTTTTCCAGTTGGAAATCGCCCAGAAGCACCCAGACATCTATGCTGTTCCTCTAAAGACAGCCAAGCTGGATCATAATCGCCCACAGCCTATCGGGTAGGCTCACTAATGCCTTACAACTGTTTCCAAGCTCCACTGTGAGTATATTTTTAAATTTGTAAACATAAAGAAATGCTGCTGTATCTGTTTACAGAGCAGCCACTTAGTCTTAATAAAGTTGTCAATCAATAATCTACCTTTTCCATCATGACATGAGCAACTTCCATCCGATTTCATAATGCAACAGTAGCATTTACAAAGTAATGTTGGTTAGCTTTCTGAGCAAATTGAGGTGTGAAGCCTACTGTCTCATCTAATGTGCGGGGATGTATTCAGTATATAAATTTGTATATATTTCTATGTATAAAAACAAATAGGATCCACCTGTGTTTAATTTTCCATTCAAAACATATGTTGAGTTGAAATCTGCCAATGCAAGGACCTTTTTTCTTCAGTAACCTTGGACTTTTATTAAAATATTTTGATTTTATGAAACTGGTTTGCATTTATTTGTAAAGATATTCTAAATTTTGTATTTAAAACTCAGGGGTGACTATAATATTAACTAGGACTGTACATTGTGTGTATAAGTCTTCATTTATTTATAGAAATAAAGGATAAGTCATATATGCAATGACATAATATACATACATACTCTTTTTCTTATAATGTATGTCATTTGGTCTCATTATCTGTAAAATCTGACAAGCATAACTAACTAGACAATTTGAATATGTCTTCGATTGATTGTCTTAGAAGTAGTTAGGTTAAACAGTAGGGTAGTCCAGTAAGTACAGTGTTTTTATTAATGTTGGAAATTATGGCAAAAATATGAAAATAAGATCAGAGTTGTATAAAACTGGAACTTCCCCCTGACTAACCAAGTCCGTAGTCCAAATAAGTACCCAAAGCATTTTTACTGGACCTTTTGGAATACAAGGTATCCAGCCCTGCATGCACAGTTGTATGTAAATGTTCAAGGCACACCTGGGAAAATTCCATCTTTTGTTGATTTTGGAAGTGAAAAGAAATGCAACCCTTGCAGCAAACAAATTTTCTGCACTTAACATCCTCTAAGCAACTGACTGAGGGTATGAAAATGACGCTAGCTGATGCCAACAAAGTAAGGAAAGCAAAAGAAAAAAAAAGATATTAAAATTCTTTCACACTGAAATTTCCACTGTTGGAAATTAGATATGGCAGTTAAGAGGAACTGGATGTCACGACAAGATATGAAAGACAAAAACTTACAGATAAAACTTCATCCCACCTGGACAGAACAGCAAAGTCAAACATCCATATGCTTTAAATCTACTAAATATCAACAAATTCTGGATGGGAATTGTCCATCAGTCAGTCAAGAATGTGACAGTGAAAAGAGTCTGGCTTTGACAACAGGACAATGATCCAAACTAGGCCTAAAAAAATCTACAATGAACCACTTCAAGGGACACAAGTTGAAGCTTTTGGAAGGGCTTTTCCGTTCCAGCCCCCTGCATAGAAAATCACCTAAATGTATATATTTTGCCAAACTAATGCCTAAATCTAGTTCTATAAAATATTTAAGGCCTTTACTAAAGCATTTGAAAAAGATTGTGGGTGTAAAAGTAATAGGGCTTAGTAATGAAAACTGGAGAGTTGAGCCAAAAATTTTAAGGGTGGCTCACCATGGGGTCTGAAGAAAACATGGCAAAGCTGAAGGAAGCAAAGCCCCAGCAAGGAATGGAGAGAAATTTATTCAATGATGCTGATCTCCACGTTAACCCATACTGGGGGATAAGGTTGAAGGTGGTACTGCCCCTAATGCAAGATGCAATGTATGGTAACAGCTGATAATAAACTATAATTCACAGAGCGATATACCACCATTATGGAAAGCCAGGGGATCATTAAAATTATTATAATTTATCCTCTATGGACCTTGAATATCTGTATCAAATTTCACATCATTCCATTCAATTGTCAAAGTATTTCAATCAGAGACTACAGAATGAGGCCCAGGGTAATGAAACATGAGCTAAACTGGAATTGGGGCAGGACTCAGTGCATGTTTGCATTTTCTGTGTCCATCCAGATCCAGCTCCCATCCTGAACCCCAGGCTACTCCGTCCTACAAGGAGGGATGTCCCTTCTACCTGACCAAAGAGGAGGCAGAGGGGGAGACAGTACCAGGATATTACAATGCCAACTCCTACCAGTATCAAGACACCGAGCTGTAGGGTCAGTACACAGCAGCTGTGCCTGCCCCGAGGTTTTTGGACATACATGTACACATGCACTGCATATGCAGTCTGTCAACACACTCATCATTCCATCATGCCCTGCACAAGACAGCTGCTGATTTTGACTCTTGATTCTTTGATATTGAGGGAAAAAAACCTTTCCTTTAATTTCTTCAAGGAAGTTGAAGTATTCTATGCTATCCATTTGGAAACAGACACACTTCACTTTACCTTTTATGTTATATGTAAATTGTTTCTTTCTTAAAGGTCATTTTTAAATGGTCTAAACTGAGTGATCTGGAACCACTTGTTTTATTGCCTATGCAACTCTTCAGTTTGTGCACAGCAACTGAGAGCTATTGCCATGAGTATTGCCCTCACAAAACGTCAACAAACAGAAAAAAAATCACAATGCGCTTTATCATATCTATCCCCTTCCTTTTTAGGCGATCAACAAAGTTATGTATATATTATTTTATGTGTATATTATTACATATAGTATATTACTATAATACACACACACACACACACACACACACACAAACACACACTATAATCAAGTGTACTCTCTCTGCATTCCCAATATGACAATGCCTGTGTATACATACAGTATATATCTATATTCTGTCAAGTAACACTGGAATTTGTTACAGTTTTTTGAAGTGCCTTTTACTTTCTTAGTCCCATGAGGTTTAGATTGTTTTCCTCCACCCCTCAGCCACCAAGCTGGACTAAACTTCTGCTGCTGTCAAGCTTAAAGGTAAACCAGGGAACCATTGACACCAAAACCTCTGTGCCGTCCCCACGCTGTATTGTCTGTTGTTACCTCTGATAATAAAACAAATCCATGAAAATACAGCAGACACCCTTCTACCAGTCCTTCCTGTCATTTGTAAGAAAGAGTGAAGTCTGTACAGTCTCTGAAATTCAGTCAAGAGCCATGTTTAAGACCAGTTAAATTTTAAATTGAGATAATTACAATAAGTTAAAGTTTTAATCTGTCTAGGCCCGGTCACTCTAGTATTAAAAAAGCAAAATATCATGGCAAGATCGATTATTTTAGTCGCATTGACACAATCAGTGAATTAGGTCGCAGGGATGAAGTAAATCTGCACAAATCTTATATGTGGAATTCAACCTTGGTCAACATTGACACATGCCATGACGCAGACAATATTTCCAGCTGGCTAGAATGTTAATGGTTTTCGAACCACAGGAGAATTTTTTTTTTAGCACCATGGCTGGCCACTTGGGTAAATTAGCAGCAAGGCTAAATTGCTTCATCATATTCAGCTCTCTTAATAAGAGTTAGCTTGCAAGCTACAGTTTGAAAACTACTCTTGTTCAATCCATTTAATTCAGTATGTTTTATTGCCATGAATGTCAGATGAACAACATTGCCAAAGCATTAAGGACAATACAATTCAATAACAAGATGAGAAAAAACGAATATAATTCATTAGGTAAAATGAAATTAATCAAAAATCAAGGATATAAGCAAATTTTATTTGTGTGTTGTGTGTTTGTGTATGTCACCGAGCTTCCACCACAACCTATTTTACTTGGACATACGATGAAATTTGCTGTTCCACTGTCTGGGCCTTAAGATTCCTATTTCTCATTTTTGGCATCTTTGATGCTCAGCACAGTCACCGCTGCGCTGTTTTGGACTGCGCCGCCCAGGTAGTAATTATTTATCAGTCTTTGTGACCAGAGAGATAATTTCCTTTGCCCTGGACTCTCTGTTGATGAAGTTTCTGAAGGTCGCACCCACTTCTGTCTTTTAAGTTGTGCTGACTATTAATGCCTATGCTAACAAATCACATGCGGCAAGCGAATGCCTCCTAACAAGTATTGAATGTGTATCCAAAGCCTGATATACCTTATTCCTCCTTGCCATGGAGCAATTATGTCCAAAAAACTGTTAAAATGCGTCTAATACTTACTAGAGCACTATACGGTGCCACCACAATTTCTTACTCTTTGATTGAGAATAAATTGGTAATCAAGCTTTGTCTTAAGGATACACCTTTGTAGGCTGTCCCCTTCTAAGGGAAAGGCTCTGAATTGAGACACAGCTATTATCCCAAATAAACATGAGATATTACATGTGACTTTCTGTATGCCAGAAGACATTTTTCTAAACAAACCTATGGAACATAGAGAACAGCAAAAGTAAAATCTTTAATGACCTGGCTGAATAATTTTTGGGTTCTTTCCATCATCGACAGACTGGAGCATACCTGATTTATTTCTATGAAAATATGACAGATTATCATGTTTAGGTTTCTATTATGATATATTGGTATACTTGAAAGAGAGTTAGTGTCATTAGCTAAAGGGTCATGCTTTAAATTGTTGAAAAATCCAATAAGTGTGCATCAACAATCATCTCCATCAACTGGAGATGATGTACCAATATACCAGTATTGGTATACAAGAAAGAGAGTTAGTGTCATTACCAAAAGGGTCATGGGTTAAATTGTTGAAAAAGCAAATAAGTGTGCATCAACAATCATCTTCATCAATTGTGGTATTAGTATGCAATAAAACGGTGTTGTGCTAGTTAAAAGAATTAAATGCATACAGAAGGAAACCTATTAAGAGATGAGTCTGGTTCAGAAGCAACCCAAAGCAATTGAATCCTTTGAGTGGGAGTGTATTTTCTGTCTGGGTCTGTAGTGGAGACAGTCAGCTGTTTATGTACTGGGCTTCACCATCATTTTGAATGAATGATGTCCCAAAGATTGCAAATATGCTTGATTGTGTATATCCTAGTTCACTCTTTACTTCCTCATAAGTCATGATCTAAGTACTTACTCTCAGGATCTTAGTGCTAATAAGTGATTTCCTAACATGGATTGGCACTGAACTTCGGAGGAATATTTTTGCTGTATAATGGCAGATGATTATATTACAAATAAGACAAAGAAAATGAGAGGAATGACTGAACTGTGTCTGCTGAGTTTTTCTGTGTATTTACCTTAAAACACTAAATAAAAAAGAAATCTTAAACATGTGTATCTCCTGTGATCATTTTGACAAATATAGATTTCATAACTACAAATTGTGAAAAAATGAAAAAAGAAACATTTTTTTCTCTTGCCTCTTAATTACTTATTTACCAGGGGTAAACATTACATTAATTAATAACAATTTAAAAGTGTCAGATGTAGCCAAAAGGCTCATTTTATTCTGCAGTCACTTCTTATGTGATCTTAGGTAAGGTTTTCACAGTAGATGAACCTACTGGAAAATCAGTCATTCTTGGCAGGCTGACTGCAGAGCAGACTGGCTGGGATTTGACAAGAGAAGGTCCAGATACAGCACTTTATCTATTCATAGTGTTAAAGAGAGAAGAGAGGGACAATGAAAAGATACTACAGCCCCTAGGTTAGAGACTAGATTGGTTTCATAAGAGCAGTATGAAATGTTGTTGATGTTTTTGAACCTTTTAGCTGTATGTGTGTGTGTGTGTGTGTATACATATATATATGGTGTGTATGCTAAGTAATTATTACTTTATGCAATATACAACATAGTAGTATATACATAGTAGTATATATATATAAGTAAGTATATATATATATGATATATGCTATATGCTATATATATAGCTCCAATGTGTGTCATCATTGGTGTTTGAATGCTCATTATTGTGTAGAATGTGTCATTTGAATGTGTGTGTTAATGGGTGAATGTAATAGTAGTGTAAAAGTGCTGTGAGTGGTCAAAAAAGACTAAAAAAGTAGTATATAAGTACAGTCCATATACGATCTGAAAATGAGGGACAATGTATAAAAATGGCTGTAATCCTTAACAATTAATGTGAAATTTTTGTGAAAGCCCTTGAATTATAGATGAATGTCTACGCAATCACATCTTGATTCCTTTGTTTCAAATCTGTTTTTTTTAAAAATGCCACTTTCCAGTGCTGTCAGCAGCACAAACTATTCACTATTCTCTATTCACTCCATTGTATTAGGGAGAGTCCCAAAACATGAACAAACTATATCTATCTGGGCTTTACACCACTACAGATAAGTGAGAAATATGTTGTTCTTGAATTAGATGAAACAATAATTAAAATGAATAAATGACATCAGTTTGAGGCAAATTTCCACAAATATCTATAATTTACACACTTGATTTACATCAGTCTGAGTGTTTTTTTTTTCCATTGGAATACTTCCTGCAGTGATGGAGCTATTTGAAAATATATATTATACATAATACTTGGGTTTAAACATAGAACTAGCAAGATTTTTAAAGGGAAATTGTGTTTCTTAAAACTCATATACAAAATATTTCATCATGGGTTTACAATGTACGGTGGTGTAGCCTATCTCTCTTGCTTACTTCCTGGGCTTGCTGACCTAGTTGTCAACCTCCTTTTAACTGTTCGGCTCTGTATGAGTTCTTAATATATGAGTAAGTAGTTTTTGTTGCTAAACCAAACCAAATCTAAAACACAACAGCTGCCGTAAATTACCATTTTTTTTCATTTATCTTTAATGACATGTTTGCTAAAAACTTTCATAACTCCTTTATTCAGTGACCACGACGCATAGGCTCTAGGCTCTTTTGAGAACAGCAGCACTTGTCATCAAATCACATTATAGGACTGTGTTACTGCAGATGTGAAAAACTGGGATAGGATAGAGATCAGAAGGTTGATACTAAAGACTCATCTGACACAAAAACACTGTGCAGCAGTCCATCCTTTTTTCAGGTAATTGTTTTACATTACATAACATACATAATACACAATATTGCATGGTATGTGCACTTTCATGTTTTACTGGTCATGAAGTGTGTCAGGATAAACTGTTTTGCAGGATGATAAAATATCACAAAAAACAAATATTAAAAAAAGCTTCTCTGTTTTTTAAATTAGTTCCCCTACAATTGTGTTCACACCTAATGTTCAATGGTATAGAGGTTTCAAAGATTCAAAGAGATTAGTCAAATAACAGAATAAGTTCAGATCATTCAGGTAACTTTTTCATGCAGTCACTTAAATCCTGATTTAAAGGATTCTTGATCAGTTTGATATCAAAGGTTCCAATCTAGGTTCTTTTTTTTTTTTTTTTTTTAAAAGGCCTTTTGTTTTCATTTGTATTGTGCCTTTAAAACAAAATTTGTTTTGTTTTAAAGTTACAAGGCCTAAACTGATGATTTATAATATCACAACCCTTTCTCTGGTTTTGGTTTACTTAGCGTTTTGTAAACAGGTTTAATTAAACTTTTACTCACTGGAATAAAAGCATGGAGGGGGTCTTTTTCTATTCAACCCTGTACCCTTCACTACAGGCCTGATGCTGAGGGAGCAATCCTTGCATGGTGAAAGATATCCGCAACTTTATTCCATACATGTGTGTAATAGTAAGTAAGACCACAAGTCTATTCGTTTATTCCAAGATTTGAAGAAGACAGCCCACCCTGTTTACAAGTTACACATGGCCTGTTCTGTCCCTCCCCCTTCCTGACTATCCTTAACACGCTGCCAAAATATGTGAAAGTTAATCTAAGCCCTGCCGTTCGGCCAGCATGTTATATAAAGCTGAACATCATCATGGCAGGAGTACTGAACAGCTCAAGTGAACCCAGCGAGGATCCACCCTTTACTCCGACGCTTTAATACCTTTAAACAACGGTTCTCTGGTTAAACTCGAGCTCCAGGACATTCTATTTTTCGTCCTTCTTGTCGATCAGCCTCAGATGTCGCTCCCAGTGGTGCTGCCGGGGTCTTGCTGTCCGGTTACCGGGGCGTCGGTGCTCGCAGAGCCGTCCTACCGAAACCGACCCCGTGGCTTGTGTGCCTCTTCGCATATTGCCAGCGGCGGCTCCCGGCTGCTGCTACCCGGGCGGCCGTTGCTCTCGCTGGGCTTATTGCAGCTGCTTCTCGGCGGCTGCATGGTGACGCTGTCCTTCGGAGCTTTGTCCCTCAGCAACTCACCCCCCATCCGTAACTCATGTCCCTTCTGGGCAGGCTCCTCGGTAAAGTAGCCATGAGCTTTATATAATCATTGTGCATGGCATTTCATTTTTTATGAAAACTGTGCCGCAAACACGATCACAGATAAAAAAAAAATACTTAGAGAAGAGATTTAAAAAATTACGTATGTTGTATTTTGCATAAAGTAATGTAGCTTATCCCTAAACTGGGTATAGTATATCAAGATTTACCATTTAAACGGAAATAACGATAGACAAAAATGCTGTACATCGCAAAGAGCACATGACCTGTAGCCACTTTGACTGGCTCCCATTAATGCCATTAAAACTGTGTCTGTCAGGGATATGACATGGAAACTGTGATTTAATAGGTGCTTCTTCACATGTGTTAAGGTCAAGGCCACTTGATTGGTAGTTTAGTATTTCATTTAGTGTGAGCAACAAAGAAAAGAAAAGAAATACTATTTAACAAGGTTCTTGTCTTGATTACCTGTGCAGTTTTGATGAAGTCTTAATTGGATTTTACATGACTATGTGCAGAGTTAGATTTGGATCATATTTAAAGGAAAAGAGCTTTGGTGTTTTCATGTGATTTATTTTGCAACTCTGTTTTTTGCTCTGTCAGTTCTAATAACATTGTACTCATAAAAGTAACTGATGAGACTATGGATTGTGGCAGCATCACATAAAATAATTCCAACTGGACAAGACACACCAGCAGTAGGTCGGTCAGTAAGACAGGTTCTAAACCAAAAGGTTGTCCAGATTTATTTGGAAGAGAAAAAAAGGGGAGTGGCAAAGTTTGCATTTTATTCAAACTGTCATTCATACAGTTGATAGACCAGAGCAAAATGCTGTGATTGACAGGAAACATATCCAGGATGTACCCAAACTGTCACTCAGTGTCAGCCCTACGACCCTCAAGGATAAGAGGGTATAGCTAATGGATGCATGGATAGGAAAAAAATGTTCAATTTTCATTTCATTTTAGTGGTAAGAATTTAGAGTACATACGACTAGTGGCTTGATTTATAAATTGCTTAAGAAGACTTTTGGCTTAACTTGGACTTCTCTCAACACACTTTATTCTTGACTTGAGATTAGTCTAGAGTGACTCTGTGCTCAACACAGCTGCCATGTGCCAACCTTGCGAAATGAGCGATATAGCAAAAAATTTGCTGCATGGAATAGTCATCTAAGGATTTCAAGTTGTACAAGACTTTTCCAATGCTAAGACCATTATTGCTTTTTTGCATTTTTATTTTTGTACACATTAAACAAGTTACAAAAGCAGGGCAATGTGCAGTAATTCTGATGGAGCTAGGCTTTTCTTTTCTCCTCCAGTCTTTATGTGCAAAACTAGGCCAAATGCACCCTGGACAAACTGAGGTAAGTCAGCTCATTTCCCAAGATGCTGGCTGTGCCTTTAACTGGCTGAACATTGCAGATACCTTTGCAACTTTCATCCTCCATTTTATGATCAGTATTCGAATAATATACCATTAAATTTAATTCACATGCCTATGATAATTGAGGAATTCTTGTCTTAAGTGAACGTTGCTGGTAAAATTCCCAAATGTACCAGTAACTGTACAGCTCTTTCTGCCAAGCCTTTGGAGAAAATTGAAATCCTTTACCTCCCTCAGAGAAACTCCTTTCGACTACTCAAGGATAAAGCTTATCAGTTTCCACTCCAGCTCTCTAGTCTCTGCTTTAGCAGTATTGTCTTTCATACATTGTGTTAAACAAGACAGGATGTGCGCTGCTAGTTTGACGGTGTTAGTCATTTCCAATATGCTTGGCAGGAGCTGAATGGAGGTTCGAGGTCTATATCCTGGACTGTAGCAGTTCAAACCTACCACACTGAAAATTAGCAGCAGAGAGATGAGGAAGCTGTACATTTGTAGTGGCGGAGGCCAAACTGATTTAATGGTGCATAAAAACAGTAGAAGGTACTGGGATTGAGAAAATTATTTAAAAGTCATTTTGAGAAATGAAACCTTGTTAAAATCTATAAAAATGCTGCTTAATTAATTTTTTTTAACTAACAATCAAACGGCTCTGTGATATCAAGGGTATCCATTAGTAGTGACAAACCCACAGACAAATATCACAAACCCTGCAGTTCCTTTTAGCACTACAAAGTTCGTTAGTCTTCTCTAGATTATTGTTTAAGCTTTCTATCCTACAGTCTTTGCTCTGAAAAACCTGAATTCCAGCAGCAGTTTTTTTCGGGGAAAAAGCTGTAGAAAGCTACTGTCCACTATCTGTTAAGCAGCAAACAGTAGAAGTACACAGTTAGAGACCAGCTGGTGAACATAGTGGAGCATTTAGCAGCTAAAGACCCAGATATTTCCTTAGGAGGTAGTAGAGACCAAAAACAGAGCTCAAAGAGAGTAAATAATGGACCGTGATTCATCAAATGGACACAAATAGGAAATGGGGAGGGGCAGGATATGTGTTATACAAATGCATATACACATGTGTTATACATCCATCTTCTTCTTTGTTATAGACTTTTTCTATTCAAAATGTTTCAAGTGGTTTGTCTCCTTCCTCTCTTTTAACTCCTCTGGTTGAGATAAGGATATGAGATTTCCTTATCAGTCATAACTTCTCTTGGGACAGCTAACTGGACTTATCTTGAACATTCAGCATTACCATACTCCATTCCTGGTTTTAAATGATCTGAACAAATAATTCCTCATCATCAGCAGCCTCTGGTACTTATTCATCATCTCAGAGTTCAGAAGTGAACTCACCACTGAAGTAAGGAAACTGAAGTCAATGCAAATCTTCCACTGCATGCTAAAAACCCACCTTGTCAGACTACTTCTGAACAACCCTTACCAACAGTTGCTTATGTCTTATTTAAAAAAAAAATCAAATAAGGGAACTTGCATTGCAGCACTCAACATGCTTTTAATTATTTGTTTACAAGGGATACACTCACTGTTTTAAACAATATCTAAATTCTGCTCTCACAGGGTTCAAATGTACTGATTGAAGTTGGTTTGAACTAAAGTGTCTATCAAATGAATGTTATGTAATGTAGAGGTACTCACTTGATTTGGATCATTCACATTGCTGAGGCCTTATATTAGCTTCAGCAGTCACATCATTTCTAGTCACTGTGTGGCCTGCCAGACTCTACACAATGCAAACCTGGCATCAGGAAAACCTCTACAGTAAGAGAGGAAATGGCTCTCTGAATGTCTTTTTTTCTCTTTTAAGAAGTGTGCATACCTGCTTTCAGCAGGAAATAGCTATTACATCCAGCACTTAACCTACATTTCATTAGAAAGTTTTAGCAAGCAGTATTAAGTAACAATGTATAGTGGTAAGAATAATCTAATGGGAGGTCCATTTAAAGTACTGCTCCAAAAACTACCAAACTCTCTTAGGTAAGATAAATTGAAAAATAACATAGGGAAAAAAAGACCATCCAGGAGTTTTTGAATGTGAGCTTGTGATAAAAAGAATTCAAAGATTGAACTGTTGTGTTTGTGTTACTTAAGTAGTATCTAAATCAGATTTTAAAATTTATGTTTGGTTTCCATTTTGCTTCATATGTTTTGTCACGCAGTGTTGTTTTCAAATGAAAATTATTTTTCTCTCTGTGTTTCCAGGTCATCCTGTCAGGTATTGTAGGCCTGACAACATGGAGAAGGCCGATGCTTCTGCTGGTAAGGAACATGGTTTTGGTTCCTGCTATAAAGCACTCCTTGTATTAATAACAATGTTGTATTGCTGTTAAAATGAAATTGTAAAAAAAAAATTGTAAAAGGAACAAAGTTTGATTCAACGTATAATCAACAAGTCTATGGAAATAGAGTTTCCTTTGAAATACCCCACTCAAGTAGGTGTGATTTTTTTTTTCTGAATCCTGAATCAATTCTTAATTTATTATTAACTGAGGTAGTATATTATCATGTAGCAGCGAACAGTTAGCCTGTTGGCAATGGCAGATGAACAGGAGAGTTTTTATTTTGTTGAAATGGCAACCGGACGTCACCATTTTCCCTTTCTCATACTTTCCTCACATTTCCTCACACTGACCTCCTAAGTAATATTCTTACTATATACTTTAGCATGGCTTTACAGCAATGATTCTGCTGAAATGAAACTCAGAAAGACTGACTGACATGTGATGTGCATATTTTTTGGAAATAGGACTCATGAAATACATAGTGTCTATTAGTGTATGATCAACTTAAAAAAGTAAACAGAATCACATCAAAACATAATATTGAATCACAATATTTGCAGAATTGCAGTACTTAAAAATTGTAATAGATATTTAATCAACACCCAAGTATGATAGCATCAAATTGGGAGCTAAGCATAGTGTCCCAGCCCTACACTCTACTCAACAAGAGCATTAAATAAAGGGTTCCAAGGGGTAAGTGGAGAAAATGTTGAAATGTATACTGTAAGCAAAACTAATCAGAAAGAAAAAAGCTAATTAACAAATCTCCCTTTATATCAGGTGATGAAACTGTAAAAAGAAGACATGGAGTCATAATGAAGTTGTATGTGTGTTTTCACCAATAGTGAATTAAATCTTCATGTTCTTAGTAAACTGTGGCAAATGGGTGCCTACACTTGCTCAACCCATGTTCTGGCATTTAAAATTGTAATCTAATCTTGTTTTGGTAGATTTGGCGACTCCTGTGGTACTATGGTAACATCAAGTGCGATTCACTACTACAGCGAAAACTGGTTGAGCAGGTATTTTGTAAGAAATTCAACCAAAGAACAACCGCTGTGTCTGTCTCCAGTGCAGCCAGACAAATTCAATTTGTTTTAATTTAGAAGTCAGTCAAAAATAATTACAGCCTCCATCTGATTCCATGTTGCATGGACTGTGAATAGTTTTCCAGAGTAATGTTGGTTAGCATGCTGAGAAGTTGGAGCTGTTATCTGCAACTTACTAACATTGCACTGTAAGTGCTCCTCACTGTTCCAACAATCCTTACAGATTTAAAACTGATCGGCTGTCAAGTGCAGAAAACTGCCTGTTGTCTCAGTATTATCGACAATGAATGTGTAAATGTATAATCTGTAAATATAAAACACCTTCCATTATTACAAAAAAGGTTTGTAAATCCAAAGAATCTTGTAAAAACAGTTCTGCAAATACACAAACAAATTCCACAACAAAAAAAATCTATGAATACATACAGTTAATTTACAAACAAATCTGGATTTGTAGTTTTGCATTTTACTCACACAGAGACTCAAGATAAACTTTCTACCAGCCTGCACAAAAAAAAAACCACTGGATATCAAATAATGGCCACATTTCAAAGTAAGAGTATGCAGTCTTTGTAAGAGCTGCTATAAGAATAAAAAAATCAGCAATAAGTAACACTCATTTAGTATTTTATTACTTTAACATGACGGTCAGTGTGTGTTTATTTGTTCTCTGTACATTATGTAGCAAACACTTTCGTGTACATTTGAGAATGAAAGGTCAAGGATTCGTACACTGTGCCAGCGGATTTGCAAACGTCTTCTTTCTTCAGAGAACAAGGAATGGAGCATTTCAATGGCAACAGCATCCACCAAGTAAGTCAAATTTATCTAGATTTAAAGGTAGATTTATTGCTATAGTTTTGTATTTGAAGTTTCACAGCTTTTTTTGTGTAACGTTGTATTTATTGTGCTTTTCACTCCAAAACCAACATTTCAGAATGAGGCCAGCAGGTAAGCAGCTGATGTTAGCCTTCAAGGCTTTCTTTATACCCATAAATTGTGTCTCTAGAAACTTCCATTTAAAGTGCGCCTGCATGTGCAGTTATCTGTCAAAGACAATTTTGAGTTTCCAATTAGTCCTAGTTAAGGTGGTGTGAAATGTTTAGATTTACACTACAAGGTAGTTAACAGAGTCATTAAAGACAAAGCTGTAGAGGCTGGATAGACTGTGATATGTATTTTTATTTATCAAGTTCTAGTGTACCCAAAAATGTTCCAAAATGTGAATATCACCAGCATAGTGTGTGGCCACAGACTATACATGTGTTAAAACAAATGTTTTTTTAATGTTATAAATGTCCTGTGCCCTTGTTTGATAGGTGTGGGTCCACCATGGTTAAGCTGATGAATAAACTCACCCATGGTAAAGATTATCATGAACCACATTGGCTACTGAGGATACCCATTGTAGGACTACACCTGGATAACCTGGAGAAAGCCAGGTTTAAAATGTCAACAGATTAGTTGACATACAAACAGTAATTTAGGCAGTTTGTGGTTTGTTATCTCACAGTACAGCCAGGAACTCCTCGAAAAAGGACCCAAACGCAGACACACAGGAATGCAGGGAGATGCAATAAATACAATGTTATAATCAAAATAAACAAACTGATAGATTAGTTGACAGGCAATGCTGGAAAAGAAAACAGTACTCCACACAAGTTGCAGGCACAAAAGGAAACCACTGCAGAACAAATGCAGGAACAAAACAGGAACATGAGGGATCATACACAGACGAATTGACAAGGAGGAAGGGAACACAGAGACATAAATCCTCAATGGAGGCAGGACTAATAGGGAAGAGATGAAAAAAGGCAGATGATCACAGAGCAAAAAAACAAAAAACAAAGACAGGAAATAAGTAGAACAACCATAAACACAACTGACTAGGACACCTGACTCAGGAATAGATGTTTGTCAGGCTACTGACAGGAAAGCAGGAACAGATGTTGGCTGGACTGCTTACAGGATACAAGGGGAGGATGTGAGCCGGACCAACGATGGTCAGTCAGAATGATAGATCGTGACAAGTCATTTTGCCTCATGGTCTAGCTTATTTGATTTCAAATTAACAGTGACTGAGATATAAACACTGACCTAGTTTTGAGCAGTTGTAGTTCATATCCATTGTTAGTGAACTGTGTGGCAACTGCATTAACACTGTTTTTTTAAGATGATGTGTGATTAAAAGAGTTTGTGTACAGTGTACACATGAAATATGTATGTAGGTCATACTTGTCCAGTAAATGTATTAAGTCTTCATCATAAATTTGCTTGATTGTTTTCTATTAATCACATAAAAGATGAAAGGGGGTCATAAATAACCTGCTAATGAAAAGAAATAAGACTTTTTTTTTAATCATGTAAAGAATGTGTATGAATTTTTGTTTATCAAGGGTGTTAATTTATTGTATTTTCTTTACAGAAAGTAGGGGCATTGGTTAGTGAAACTTGGAATTTTTATGATTAACTAATTAAAACCTTTTGAAACTCATAAATGAACTGTCGGTGATCAGTTTACATTAATGTTTCAGTTTTAGGCAAATCTTTTAAACACAACATGAAACATGACTTCACTTAAAACATGAAAGCCACATTTGAGTTTTCATAGTGCTGCCATAGTTACGTTAGTAGCAACGCTTCCAAAATTCCTGTTATACAAAATTTATCAACACATTTTTTGGTGCCACCACAGCTGTTTTATATCAGTGCAACTCAATGAAAACTACCAAGAGTTAAGATTTAAAGAATTTTAAATCTATAATAGTAACTAATAAGATGATAAGAGACAGGAGCAAGTATGTGGGGATAGGACTGACAGGGCAAAAATGACACAAAAATCCAAAAACTACGTATGTTTTTGGACAGTTGTAATTTTGCCTCTGTACTACAATGGATTTGAAAGCTATCAAGATGTGTTTGAAGTGTTTCAGCCTTTAATCAAAGGGTTTAACAAAAATATTGCACTAACCATTTGGGAATTTAGAACATTTTTATATATATAATTCCTCATTTTCAGAGGTTCAAAAGTAATTGTCAAACTAACTGACAATTATTTTGTGGAAGATTGTTCCACAAAAGGATTCTGATAACTGCAGTCTCTGCCTCCCATTATATTCTTGGAGCCCCCTAGGAACCACAAGTAAGCCTGCATTCTGGGATCACAGTGTTCTAGTGTGTCCTATGAGCTCTTTAAGATATGATGATGCCTGTCCGTTAAGAGTATTGTTGGTGAGGAGAAGGATTTTACATTCTCTTCTATTCTGCATTTTACAGGGAGCTAATACAATTATTGCCAACACAGGAGAAATATGGTGCAATATGCCACATGATATGGCACTATAGCGCGAGAGTATTTCAAGATTTTTTGGAGCAGTCTGATGATAAGGCAGGGTGTGCTTGGTTTTTGTAATGTTGCAGAGGTGAAAAAGGCTGTCCGAGGTTTGTTTTATATGGGAGCTGAAGGACCTATCCTGATCAAATATAACTCTTAGATTCCTAAAAGTGGTGCTGGAGGCCAGGGCAATGCCATCTAAAGTACCTGTATCATTAGATAATGTGTTTCTGAGGTATTTAGGCCAAGTAGAATAACTTTTGTCTAAACAGCAGAACGTCATTCATCATTGAGATCTTTATATCCTTAAGGCATGTTTGAAGTTCATTTAAATGATTCAGTTAACCAGGCTTCAGTGCAATAGGGTATCAAATGCATAACAATGGAAATCTACTATAATATTTCCTAAAGGAAGCATATACAGTTTGTTTCCTAAGTATTTGGACAGTGAAACAATTTAAAAAAAAATTCCTCTGTAAACTACAACATTAGATTTGAAATGAAATAATCAAGATATGATTGAGGTTTAGACTTTTGGCTTTAATTTAAGGGGTTAAAAAAAAAAAAAAAAAAAATATATATATATATATATATATATATATACATATCACATTGGGTATTACAGTGACTTTTACAATCAGACCGTTTCCAGAGGCCCCAAGAGTAATTGGACAATGGACAAATAATCAGTTTCATGGCCAGGTGTTCCTTTGTTATTTCATGAAAAATGAAGCAGATAAAAGGTCTGGATAAAAGGTCTAAGAATTCTTTCCTCAGTGAAAATAGGCCCTTCACAACATCTAGCCAGAACACGCTCAAGGAGATAGGCAGAGTACTGTCAAAGTCTACATCAAGACGGACTTTCATGAATTTAAATACAGAGGGTTTTTCCCATTGTGAGTCTTACCAAACAGCTGGTAAGACTCAACAGCAGAAAGGCCAGTTAAGCTAAAACATCTAAAAAAAAAACCTGTCTAGTTCTCGAATAAAATTCTTTGGACAGATGAAATCCAGTTGAACTTGTACCAGAATGACAGGATGCAAAAGGTATGGGGAAGGAAAGGTATGGCTCATGATCCAGCATTCCACATCATCTGTCAAACATGGTCGAGGCAGTCTTATGGCATGAACATGTATTGCTGCCAACGGAACTGGATAACTACTGTTTATTGATGATGAGACTGCTGATAGAAGGAGCAGGAAAAATTCTGAAGTTCATAGGTCTATACTATCTGCTCAGATTCAACCAAATGCTACAAAGCTGGAACTGTCTGGAACTGAAAAGGACAGTGCTTCACAGTACAGATGGACAACGACCTAAAACAATGCAAAAGCAAAAGAGGTTCGCAAGGCAAAGGAACAAAAATATTCTTCAATGTTTCTGACGATCCTGTGTGAAGATAAATCAGTGCCAGTTTAGGGCAGGGTGTGAGAAATTTTTTCTCTAATAGATTGAATTTTATCATTAAAAAAGCTCATGAAGTTGTCACTACTGAGAACTGTAGGAATACATCGATAAATAGAGCTATAACTTTCTGTCAGTTTGAGTATGGTTCTGACTCTAGGATCGTTTCTAAATCCTCCATTAAAGATGAATAATAGGCTGTACTGGCATTATTAACAGCTTTCCTATATGTTTTAAGACTATCTTGCCTGGCTAAGTGGGATTCTTCCAGGTTGGTAGAAAGCAATATCCTTATGAGGTTTTCATGTTGTTTACTTAATATTCAGGTTTGGGATTTAAACCAAGGAGCTGACCTCTCTTATTTTATTGTCCTCTTTTTTTAGAGAGGCAATAGAGTGGAATGTCATTCGTATTGAACCTGCAGCATTATAAACGAGATTATCGAATTAGGAGGGACTAAAATTAGCACAGATTGAGAATTAGACATAACTGGGAATTAAGTGCTGATGGAATTGCTTCCTTAAATTTAGCTACAGCATTATGAGATTGACACCTAGTAAAGGTATTTTTGCATAATGTAGTAGTACAGTAATCAGAATTCAAAAGCTATTTAAATAGGGCTCTGATAAAATAGGATTCTGTGGATTCAGTGGTCAAACATGTGGTTTAAATAGTTTATTTATGATCTGAGTGAAGCAATTTGAGTCTAATAGATAAATGCAGTGCTAAAGCTATTACTATAAACCTCCACGTGAATATTAAAATCACCTACTATAATTACTTTTTCTGTACTAAGGACTGTGGTTCCTATAGTCTCCACAAGCAGAATGGGGGGCAGAGCTTTCAGTTATCAGGCTTCTCTGCTCTGGAACCATCTTCCAGTTAGGGTCCGGGAGGCAGAAACCCTCTCAACGTTTAAGAGTTGGCTTAAATCCTTCCTTTTAGATATAGCTTATGGTTAGAACTGGCTCAGCATTAGCTCGAGCCATCCCCTCACTATACTGCTATAGGCCTAGACTGCCAGGGGACTTGCCATGATGCACCAAGCTTCCCTTTCCACCACCTTCTCCTCGCTACATGTGTTCATCAACATCTCAAAAATGCTCGTCGCTAACTGTCCTCCCTCTCTCCTGCAGTTTTGTGTGTCTTTCCTCTCTCCTCCTGTCGTTTTCTACAGGTTTTTTTTCTTTTTTTTCCTTGCCTCTGATGTTCTTGAGTCTAGATCCATGGTAGCAGTCCATCTACTGCCGCATGAGCCTGATCAACACCCACTGCTTTAATTATTATGATTACTGCTGTTGCCCTTTTCATTTAGTCCTATTAGTAACATATCAGCCCTGTTAGTATAACTATAGTATATATAGCTATTAGTCCATTTATTGTGCTATGCTCTCTCTCCTCCCTCCTGCCCCCCCCCATCTCTCACTCTCACTCTCTCCCTCTCCCTCTCTCTCTTTTTCACTCTCAACCCAGCCGGTCGAGGCAGACGGTCGCCCACCATGAGCCAGGATCTGTTCAATGTTTCTACCTGCTAAAAGGGAGTTTTTCATTGCCACTGTCGCCAAGTGCTTGCTCATGGGGGAAATGTTGGATCTCTGTAAATAATAACTATAAAGAGTCTGGTCTAGACCTGTTATATATAAGAAGTGCCCTGTGATAACGTCTGATATGATATAGCACTATATAAATAAATTGAAATTGAAATTGAATTGAATTGACTATACTTGATTCCAAACTTTATTCGGGCCAGGTTTCAATGTTTTCCAGGCTGGTTGCATAAGACTAATAGCCAGGCTTTCAAATAAGTCATAATTGAGTTTAGGTCTATGGTTTATTACGAGTCTCTGAGTCGAAAATGGTTGCAAATCAACCTCCTTAGCCAGTGCCTGGAGAAATGTGACTAAGGGGAGTGGATTTGTTTATGCTAGCATATTCATCATGAAATAGCCAGGTTTGAGTAAGTCAAAATATATCAATATGATTATCTGATATTAGTTTGTTTACAAATACAATTTTAGATGAAAACGATCTAATGGTTTAGAGTCAAGATTTCTCCTTTTTTAGTTTTACTCTTACAGTGGTGGACTTAATCAATGAACAATTCCTCATCTGTTTACTCTTGAGTTAATAAATTTATGTGGTTGGGTAGGGGCACAGCCTCAGTGGGATTTTAGGTAGATGACTGCACTAATGGAAGCATAGAGAAGCGTTTAGTACCACAACTCTGTCTTCTGTCCACAACTCTGGGTTTTCATTGTTTTGGTCTACTAATAAACTTGGATAGATTTCGGTTCATGAGAGCTCTTCCATTGAATGTGAGATGTATACTGTCTTGCCTAATCAGTCCAGGTCCTCCCCAGAAATTCCAACATTTATTTACTAAAAAGCATGGGTTGGAAGTATTCTGCTAAAGGGTCATGTGATAGCCAGTGGCATAGGAAACACTGCACAGATAGAGGGAAGAATGGATTCCACTAAACACCAAAAAATTCTGGAGGCAAATGCCCTGCAGTCAGTCAAGAAAGTGAAAGTGAAAAGAGGGTGGCTTCTGCAGCAGGACCTCAAGCAGACCTCAAAATCCACTGTGAACTACTACAAAAAATACAAAATGAAGCTTGAAACCTTGGTCAACAATACTATAGCTTAACATTAGACAGTTTAGATGATGACTGTTGTGGTCATTATTCTTAACCACCATCATTGTTTGCCCCTGGCTTGTAAACAACAGTTTCTGCTACAAGTTTAATCTGTATCTCAAGAAAGTAAGCACATAGTAAGGTAACTACTTTACTAATGTACCAGGTACATTCTTTACCTCCTTTCAGTGCTAAATATATATATATATATATATATATATATATATATATATATATATATATATATATATATATATATATATATATATTTATATCAAACTTGAATGTGCTGTTAATATTTAATATATATATATATATATATATATATATATATATATATATAAAATATTAATAGCACATTTGAAAACCGTTGTAAGGGCAAGAGGGGACAACTGATTTCAGTTGAACTTTGTTCTAATCTAACATCATCTCATCTCTTTCACTTCTTGCCTGTGGCTTGTGCTACATTTCAACTTTTTGTACCTGCTTTGGCACTGTGTCTCTTCATTTGATCACATCATGTCATTAAATCTTTTTAGAAAATATAAACACAGAGTAAGTCACAAGTGTTCAAACTACAGTAATACATCTTCCCTTCCTTCTTCCTGTTCTTCTTTCATCCAACCCTCCCCCCATTCCTCCATCTCCAGGTCAATGTGTTTGTTCTACTGTCCGTGGTGTGTGTGCTCCTTAATCTGGCTGGATTCATCTTGTGCTGCCAGGGAGCCCAGCTGGTTTCCAGTATGACCAGCTGCCAACTGGTGAGGCTGCTACCTGTTTGTGTCTGCCTGGTTTTCGTCATATTTGATCCTATTCTGTTTTCTATATTGTTTTTCCCTCATGTTCTCTCTGCTTTTCATTGTTCCTCCTGTGGAAAGTCAATAGAAAATGACATCTTGAGAGCATCATCTTTACTAATTTGATGTAGTCCATGTCAAGTCAACCAAGTAAACCAAAGTTTGTACGGTATAAAGAAAATGGAAAAAAATGTAAGTATCGGGTCTCACTGGCATTTATTGCTTTAAAGTCTAAATGTACAAAATAAAAGACCAAGGGCTCATTACAGAAACTAGATTTCAGTCGAGTCTAATGATTTTATTTTTGGAAACTGTTAAGGCTTGACCATAGGTCAAAATGGTTGTGTATTTTTATGTGTTTCAGCATATATCAAAATGACCAAAATGAGTTGTTCTAACATTAATTATTCTGTAAAGTCCAATGTAAAGTATGGAATTAGTGCATGTAGTAGAGGAAATCACTACTCTGTGTGTGTTCAAAATTAAATCAATTAAAAATCTCTATTAAAAAATCTTTCAAACTCAAGTTCTTTTTAATTTCAGCATCAGAATATATATTCTGTTGGATTAACTGATGTCAGGGGAAAGTGTTGGGGAAATCCTCTGCCTCTTTAGACAAGGCAAATGCAGTGTTGATTGTAAACTACATCTTCTTCTTCTTTTTCTTTCGGCTTTTCCCTTTAGGGGTCGCCACAGCGAATCAGTGTCCTCCATCTAACCCTGTCTTCTGCATCCTCTTCTCTCACACCGACTACCTTCATGTCCACTTTCACTACATCCATAAACCTCCTCTTTGGTCTTCCTCTAGGCCTCCTGCCTGGCAGTTCAAAACTCAGTATCCTTCTACCAATATATTCACTATCTCTTCTCAGGACATGTCCAAACCATCTCAGTCTGGCCTCTCTGACCTTATCTCCAAAACCTCTAACATGTGCTGTCCCTCTGATGTACTCATTCCTGATCCTATCCATCCTGGTCACTCCCAGAGAGAACCTCAACATCTTCATCTCTGCTACCTCCAGCTCTGCCTCCTGTCTTTTCCTCAGTGGCACTGTCTCTAGACCAAACAGCATCGCTGGTCTCACCACAGTTTTGTACACCTTTCCTTTCATTTTAGCTGAAACTCTTCTATCACACATCACACCTGACACTTTTCTCCACCCGTTCCAGCCTGCCTGCACACACTTCTTCACCTCTTTTCCACACTCTCCATTGCCCTGGACTGTTGACCCTAAGTACTTAAAATCCTCCACCTTCTTTATCTCTTCTCCCTGTAACCTCACTCTTCCACTTGGGTCCCTCTCATTCACACACATGTACTCTGTCTTGCTGCGGCTAACCTTCATTCCTCTCCTTTCCAGGGCAAATCTCCACCTCTCGAGCTTCTCCTCCACCTGTTCCCTGCTCTCACTACATATCAAAATGTCATCTGCAAACATCATAGTCCATGGAGATTCCTGTCTAACCTCGTCTGTCAGTCTGTCCATCACCATAGCAAACAAGAAGGGGCTTAGAGCTGATCCCTGATGCAGTCCCACCCCCACCTTGAACTCCTCTGTCACACCTACAGCACACCTAACCACTGTCTTACAGTCCACATACATGTCCTGCACCACTCTGACATACTTCTGTCACTCCAGACTTCCTCATACAGTACCACAGTTCCTCTCTGGGCACCCTGTCATACGCTTTCTCCAGATCTACAAAGACACAATGAAGCTCCCTTTGACCTTCCCTGTACTTCTCTATCAACATCCTCAAAGCAAATACTGCATCTGTGGTACTCTTTTTTGGCATGAAACCATACTGCTGCTCACAAATGCTCACTTTTGCCCTTTGTCTAGCTTCAACTACTCTTTCCCATAGCTTCATTGTATGGCTCATCAGCTTTATTCCTCTGTAGTTGCCACAGTTCTGCACATCTCCCTTGTTCTTAAAAATGGGCACCAGCACACTTCTCCTCCATTCCTCAGGCATCTTCTCACTATCTAAGATCCTGTTAAACAACCCAGTCAGAACCTCTACTGCCGCCTCTCCTAGACACTTCCATACCTCCACAGTTATATCATCAGGACCAAGTGCCTTTCCACTCTTCATCCTCTTCAGTGCCTTCCTCACTTCATCTTTACTAATCTTTGCTATTTCCTGATCCACAACAGCCACATCTTCTACTCTTCGTTCTCTCTCATTTTCCTCATTCATCAACTCTTCAAAGTACTCTTTCCATCTTCCCATCACACTGCTGGCACCTGTCAATACATTTCCATCTCTATCCTTAATCACCCTAACCTGCTGCACGTCATTCCCATCTCTGTCTCTCTGCCTTGCCAATCTGTATAGATCAGTCTCTCCCTCCTTACTGTCCAACCTAACATACAAGTCATCATAAGCCCCTTGTTTGGCCTTTGCCACCTCTACTTTCACCTTACGCTGCATCTCCCTGTATTCCTGTCTACTCTCGTCAGTCCTCTCAGTGTCCCACTTCTTCTTAGCTAATCTCTTTTTCTGTATACACTCCTGCATCTCCTCCCTGTCTCCCTGATCACATTAGCTGTAGTTGATTGTAAACTACATGAGCAACAATAAAGATTGTAGTGCAACAATAGTATGTTTTGGTGTGTTACAGAAACTTGCCTTAAAAAGGCAAAAAAAAAAACACTGCACAAAATAAACACACAGAACACTGATTGCAGAGGTAAAATAATTATATTGCATATAGGTAATTTACAACCTTTAGAACCAAAGGGAAAATCTCCTCAAACAATAGACAAGGCATAATTTATAGCTTTGTTTGAAACTAAGAAAAAGTTCTATGGTACATTTAGAAAGAACCACTAGCCATGCATGAGCTGTGCACACTGTATGCCATGTATGCACAGAAAATCTGACTCATTTTACAGGGGCCTCCTCATAACATCTGGAATGCATTAGCATGATGATTTCACTTTTTTCAGTTATCCACATACCAATACAGCTACCATGGGTACAGAACTTATTCTAAAAGCACACAGTTATAACAAAGTGAATGAATGAGAAAAAAACAAAGAATAAATGATAAACAAATGATCCGTAGTAATTTTATTTTCAGTTTGTGTTCATCAAACTTGAATTTGGACTTGACCATCAATCGACTGTAAAGTCATTACAGGCTTCATAAAAATTTTCTTTCTTTTGTCTAGATACTTAAGTAATTGTTTAGCTGCATTTACCTCAGTATTAACATCCATATCAGCACCACTAATACCTCCATCTGCACTTCATTTGTGTCTCTGGAGGCAGTGTACTGCATTTATTTTGTGTCTTATTATGTTGCTTCATTTTACTATTTGTTTCTTAAGAAGGCATTTTGTGCACCCCAAAATGTTAATAATTAGATATATAGTTTATGTTTATATATCATATTGTTTGAGGAATATTTGGATCTGGAGTTTGGAGTTCAAGTTTGGTTGAACTGTGGCCAGTGCAAATATTTTGGTATCAGGATCACTGATTTCTCCTCCTCAGGCAGAGTGTGCCTGGGGGTTCAGTTCAGTTAAGAAAAAAATGTTTGTATTAATATCAGAACTGCATCCTCAGACAGCCAAATTTTTGAATCTCTTAAAAGTTCAAATGACAAGAAATTTCTTAGTTCTGTTTGTATATAGTCCTAACAACTTCAAAGGACTATTTGAGGGGTAAGACTTGTTTTTAGCTTTCAGATTAGAATTAGGTTTGGTTTAGGGTTAGAGTAAGGATTTGGTTAGGCATTTAGTTGTGATGGTTGAGGTTAGGGTAAGGGGCTAAGGAATTCATTATGTCAATGATTGTCCTCACAAAGATAGAGGTACACATATATTTGTGAGTGTGTGGCTCTTGACCCTATTCTCATTGTCTCTTCATAGGTATCACACATAAATTTTCTTGCGTGTGTGTCTCACAGACTCATTGCTTGTGCAGAAGTAACTTTGTGAACATATTACTATTATTATCATTAATATTAGTTAGGGAGAGGGGGAGGGACAAGAGAGAAGAAGTGCTTAGTGAGTCATGCAAGTTCCCCCAGCAGCCATGGTCTATAGCAGCATAACTAAGGGATGCTTCAGAGGTCACCCGAATCAGCCCTAACTACAGGCTTATGTATCACTTTGATAAGAAGAAAGAGAGCTGGTTCTATAGGAAAGGAGATTCATAGCTCAAGGTTATCCTTCCATTCCACTCTTGGAAGCTCTAGCAACTACGAGTAAGCCTGCATTTTGATGGCAAATGGTTCCTTTAGGAAACTTAGAAAAGGGGTAGTATGAGGCCTAATATATGATTGAACTTGTTCATAAGGAGGACTTTGAATTCTATTGAATATCTAATTAGCAAATATAGAGAAGCTAATATGGGAGAAATACGACCTCGTTTTCTTTTTCCTTCTGGGATGTCATGAATAGGGGAGTTTATCATATTAAATCCAACCCTGTCTTTTTGGATCTCTCTCTGTCTTTTCAGAGTGAGGATGCAGATGTATGTTACTGCTGCTCACTCTCCCACACCTCCAAATGTCCTGAGGCGAAACTGCTGGAGCTCCACCCTGCGCAATCCTGCAGCACCATGAGGATCCTGCTCAAGGTACACCTCCATACAGCACTGCATATTTTTTTTGATCTGCCCAGTGAATACATTCTGAGTAGGAATAAAATTTTAATATAGTTACACATATATGCCTTTATAGATATCACACATTTTTTTAAGAAAAAACCTGTCCTCAGTCTTTTTACTACAGTATGTGAGTTGTTTAATCTCCTGCTATTTTAGTGTTATAGTTACTGGGTTTGCTAGTTGAAGCTTAAAGCAGGAAACAGTGAGAGGACACCAGGTTCTTGAACTGCTCATAACTTTATGGGTAAGGACATAACTTGATTTTGGGCAGTATTTGAATCGTGCAAGTGTAATGACCATGGCATATACTGTACATGCAAAACAGTGGCTTTTCCCACATAAACAGGCAGAATGTTGAGTTGTAACTGATCAGTCTGGTAGAGGTGTGTGTGGCTCCTTTATACTAGCCTGGTGTCATCGGCAAATGATTGAATGCCGGGTGAAATTAAACACAGTGCTTAATGTCACTGCACTTGAATTTCAGATTTATCAGCAAATGTGTCCTTCTGCCTTCAGATGTTTTCAGGGATATAATAAACTGATTTAGACTCTTTTTATACAGTTTAAAGCAGCTCTGGACTGCTGGAAAGTATTGAGTTAAAACAATTTATTTACATTTTATGTATACTTGTATCATTGCTGTGCATGAGCTGCAAGTATTTAGTTTGGTCTTGATAAAACCACTAGAGTGGCAGTGAAGCAATGTTCGGATGTGGCTCTGAGACATTTATTCTCAGCACAAAGTCTAATACACATTTTCCAACAAAGTTTCAACAACTCTCTTTGCAGTGCCTCATTTGATTGAAGCTCCCACCTGAGCACTGTGCACTCTTTGGGGGCACCAGAAAACCACACAAATGGGAAATGCATATTTCAAGCTCAAGAATATACCAAACTGCTTGTACACTGCTCTGCTCATGTTGCTCATTGGAAATAGAGTGGTTTCTCATATTATCTGGCCTCATAAAAAAAATGGTAGAATAAAATATGGACAAAATAACTAATTTGTGTAATAGGTAACCTAATTCAACAGTTCAATGAGGCCAACTCTGTAGTGATCAGGAGTAGTAATACTGAAATCAGTTCACTAAAGAGCATATACTATTTAAACAAACTGACACTGACACAACTCTTGAATTGTAAACTGGTGTTTTAATTGATTTTATTCTGTTTTAAATTGGTTTTGGTTTGGCATGTCAATTAATATGATTTGCAGTGGATGCATTGTAGAAATAACATGGGTTACATTTAATGTGTAGAGAAAATACACACATTACTGTAGGTGACATACTTTGACTATGATTGAAATTATCAAAGAGTAGTTAAAAGCTTAGTTTCATAATTTTGGACATAATTTGTATTTGTCATGATTCTACACTCAACAAGCACTTTATTATGATCACCTGTAACCCTGCTATTTCATGCAGTTATCCAATGAGACAAACAGCTAACTGCAGTGCTTTCAATGTGGTATAAAAGTCAGGAGCTTCTGTTATGGTCACATCAAACATCAGAACAAGGAAAAATTTTGATCTCAGTGACTTTAATCATGGCATGATTGTTTGTGGCAGACGTACTGAACTGCTGATCTCCTGGGATTTTCATACAAACCACTCTCTAGATTTTACTTAGAATGAGGCCAAAAACAAAAACCATATATAAAACAGTGTGTAGGATCCATACTAAAAGTGTATGTGCACAAAAAAGCTGAAAACACAGGAGGATGTCACAGGAGGATGCAGTTGGTGCTGGGGGAGTCGGCTATAGAAGGCAGTGTGTGTGGCAGCAACACTGTGTCTCCAGTCCGCTCTGTATGCTTTATAGTACGGGTCATGTATGCACAATATTAAAAGATATTTAAAACTACGGACTGTCCTATTTTTGAACTGTTAAATGCTATGTAATTTTATCTGGGATTTTACAACAATGATTCACGCATAGTGTCGGGAAAAGGCAAGTCAGACTTTCCTGAATCCTGCTACCTGCCACATCCTGGCATCACCCTAGTATTTCAAGAGCTACAGTGTGAATCCAGCAGATCTGAATCCAGTGGAACACTTTTGGGGTATGGTAGGACAGTAGACTGGCAGCATGAATGTGCAATTGACAAATCTGCAGAAATGGTTTTATGCATCCATTTTTGGACCAGGCATGCTACACCAGGTAGCAAAATACCAAGGAACTTTTTGTTGTTCACTTTCCTTTACACCCTGTAAAAATTGAGACTTTTGTCTGTTTTGCTCTGTCTTAACTGATCCAATTGTGTCTTTTTCCCTCCCAGAAAGTGTTGTATGCGCTGTGTGCTCTAAATGCACTGACCACGGCTGTGTGCCTTATGGCAGCTGCCCTAAGATACCTCCAGATCTTCACCGCAAGAACACCTTACATGGTATGATTACAAAATTCAGGTGTGCTGCTGTCAGGCTGATGTTAGGCATTACCTGCAATGGCTGGATGTTGTAGCTTAGCGAAAAGACTGGTACAATTAAGCATTTGTTTTCCATGACGGTGTAAAAGGGAAAAACAGCTTTGAATAACGTTTTAAAGCATGGAGATTTATTTGCAATTAGTGCATTTTGGTAGTTCATGGTATCATTTGTTCCTTTTGGGCTGCTTTGGATCAGTTCCTGTATGACAGCACTATACATCCTTCCCTGATGTGACTATTCACCATGTGACCCAACAGTTATCCAATATGCCTAAATAAGTATATTTAATGTCATAGTGTTTTTTGTTTTTTTTCATATGCGATGTTATGTGTCTTTCCCCTGTGATAGAATGAACCCAGAGCTGCAGTGGAAGAAAGGGAGGAACCTACTCAGGTCATGGACCCAGATGAGTTTGTGGCCCCAGCACCTCCTCCCTCCTACTTCTCCACTTTCTACACATACACACCACGTCTGGCTCACCAGTAACTGCCCCCCCACACACACATACACACGCGCACACACACACACACACACACACACGCATATGCAGTATCAGTGATGTAATGCCAGTTATGTTTTTAAAGTGCCTTTCATCCATCAATCTTTTTAAATGGCATCATAGTCCAGGGGCCTCATTTATAATTGTGGCATATGCACAAAATGGGAGACAAACATTTTAAGGCAGTAAAAACTGGCAACATACATGGAAGGTAGTGAATTAATGCTGGATTATATATTAATGCTTCTCAATCATTTGATTTCGCTTCATAACAAACTATTATGAATGTATTCACTTTGTTAAAAATATTCAGGCCAGTAGTGTTATGCTACATTTTGCTTGAAGTTAGAAAAAAATCATTCCATAAATACCTCCTTATTTTAAAATATACCATTCAACTCAGATCATAACCATTTACACATGATGTACGGTACATTTGGAAATTCACATTCTGTAATGTTGCAGTCTTATGCTAAAGGCATATTATTTCCCTCATCACTCTAATACATAATACCCCATACTGACAAAACAAAAACAGATTTTTTGAAACATTTGCACATTTATTAAGAAGGAAAAACTGTTCTACAGTACCAAACTTTGTTTTAAATGCCATGGGTAAGACTGTGATAAGTTGAGTATTCTGGGAAACTGGTTCAATGTCAAGGCATTTGACACTTCTTGTCACTTTAAAAAAAATTGATTGTCCTCTTTATTGCTAACAACTGTTTATCTAAAACCAAGAGGGTATTGCCCTGACCATTTAAAATTACTAATTACTTGTGGAATTGTTGTGAGCAGATTATGAGGGTTGTGTGCACATTTTTAAGGTAAGTGTGATTTATAAGGCAAAAAATGCATTATGTGTGCACTGTTTTAGGAATCTGATTCTTTTTTGATCTACATCACTTTTGATCCAAGCACAGTTTTATAAATGAAGTCCCTTTATTGTTAATCCTAAAAGACAGTTTATACTGTTTCCCTCCAGTCTTGGTGTTGTTTACAACATTATGACTGTAAATACATTTTTACTTCACTCCTGTTTTTAGTGTTGATGTGCCTGACTAGCTGGGTAATCCATGATAACTCACTTATTAGTTTGGTGATTGACTCATCTGTTTCAGGATCCTCGGGGACAGAGTTATACCCCTCCCTCATATCTATGGGGCTCGGATCAAAGGGGTGGAGGTCTTCTGTCCGCCTGATACACCACCTCCGTATGAGGCTATTGCTGGAAGCTCCACCAATGCAGTCACACAGGTACACTCCAAACTACCATCCTTTATTCGATAGCCTTACTGATATCGGATTTTCAAAACTGATCTAATAAACACATTTGAGTTTTAAAAATCCAAAAATATATTGGCCAAAAGTAATGTTTTTTAACATTAAAAACACACATAAATGTTGATAATGTGACTAAGATGCATACTACATGGGACATTTTACAGTTGAAAGATCAACTATGTAAGTTGATCTTGAATCTAGTTTGGAAATTCTGTTTTATAGTTTCTTGTTTCTTGCACATATGAATATCGATATATATATATATGAATTAAGCTGATATCAGCCAATATATCGACCTGCCTGATTTATCACTTTAGCTCTGCTTCATACATTGTAGGCAAGTACATCATTATCTTCAAATATCAAGATTATAACGTGCTTAAGTGGCCATGCCGGTGGGTTTCTATTTGTATTCCCTTAACTATGTGTATTTTATCAACTGTTTTCCACACTAATGGATGACTGAGATTTTCATCTTCTAAACTTAAACTTTTTATTTGACACTTTCTGTTTCAGGCAGATAACTGTGGTCTTGTACCTCTACAGTGTCTGCCTCTCAAAGTCTCTCATTAGCTTAGATAATAATCTTCTGGACCCTCTTATTTTGAAGGTAACGTGGGTATTTGACACCTCATGCGTCATACATGAGAGTTCATTACAGAAAAGCAATATTTGATGTTACTGAAGGAAAAAATGGGTTATATCACATCGTAGCCAATACATGACAATAAACAACAAAGTTTTGTTGAAACTTTTCCTCCATTGAAACCATGTCACAAATCCTTGTAAATAAATGGGACACAAGGCTTGAATTTTTTAAATTTTTTTATTTTTTGAATTTCACATATTTACACCAGCATCAAATAGCATTACACCAGTTTTTGCAAACACATGCATAAATTGAACACACAGTGACTGAGTGTTCACTGTGATGGATTAACCACCACAAGCTAGCAGATCCATTTATAAAACTCTTGATTACAAAATCAAACTTTTTAACTAGTTCATATAACTATGCCAGTGGGATTGTCTCTGTTTATTTCAGGAGATAGAGATTGCTCTGACAGAGGTGATTGTGAACTCGGCTACTACTCCACCTCCACCCACTTGCATTCAAGGTAGGACACAGGTCCACAGACCAGGCAAGAAGGGCCTGGATCTGGGGGATGGCAAAGATATGACAGACTGGTTGATCAGGGAACATGAAACCCAGAGACGAGTGCTCTATAAATCTTTGTGCTGCCTTCGGAATGACTGATCAGGTGGAATAAAATGTTAAGGTGGTGCAAATCAATAATTGTGCATCATTAATTCAGCAGTTTTTTTATTTCAAAATGCTCTCTTTCCAAGGTTTGTGTATATTTCACAACAGATTTTTAATATTACCACTTTTCATAATGAATTCTTTGTCTTTCAATCAAGACAAACAGGGCAGAGCCAATCACACAACTGGCTCTTTCATTATAAAGAGAAGCAAGATGAAGTGACATTTCATTATAATGATCTGTTTTAAAACCATATTTGATTATTTGATAATTTCATGGTTATATATTGTGTTTTTATTTCTTCATATCAATGAATGAATGATCTTATTTATTGATCAGTAATGAACAAAAAGAATAAAATTGCCTGTAAAGCTGTTTGAGTATGGTTATTTAGGAATTTAAAATGAGTAGGAAATGATCCAATCCACTGGATTTGCATCAGCTGCTTAATAAATGCTTTTCCATCATGAATTGCAACACCAAATTCCATTAGTACAGGTGTACAGGTGACACTTTGCAATATTACTCTGCTGCTGCAGCTCCCTCCATCACATCCATGTGGTTTTTGTGAAATGTGGAATATGAAATATCTATAGTTTATGAGACACAACTGTACTGTATATTTTACTTATTACAGCTTTGGCAAGTTGCTTAAGGTATAGTTGTTGATGCATTTATGGGGAAGACAAACCCTTAAGCATCTATGGAAAATTTGTGCTAGATTTCTCTGGACACATTTGGATGCAAACATCCATCCATCTTCAATCAGTCTGTGTTATTTGATTAAAATGAATGTCAGACACTGCTTTTTTTTTCAAATAGCACATATGTCAATCTGTCTGTATCTGATTAGACATGAGTCCCCAAATGACATCGGTGTCAACAGGCATCGTTCAGGCTAACCTCCAGCTCCAGCTGCCTCCTCAGAAACAGCAGCACACTACAGGATTGACCAACTGGAAGAAAGGAGGGATCTGCCGCTCCAACAGTGACCCAGTGTTGATGGACCTTGCTGCTAAAGGTTGCCTTTTTTTTTCGCTCACAAGGAACTATGCAATCTTTGGAAACTGGTACCCCAGTTTCAGATTCGACCACTGTGACACTCCAATTCAGACTACATATATACTAAGAACATCAGTTCTCCTTCCCCCAAGTAGCAGTTGAAAGTTGTGTGTATGGTTGAATTTACAGCAGCCTGGTGTCGTTTGCATTTCTCCAGTCAGAGGCTGCAGCTTTATCAGATTTAATCATATGTGCTCTGCTGCGTTCAGATGGCAGAAGACCTTTAATGAACTAAAGGAGAAACATTTAATACACTATAAAGCAGCTCTGAGCACAAGATACTGTGACAATCAATCATTAATTAGATCTTCCTACTTAAACCACATTACATTTTTTCAAACCTTTTTTCTGTCTTAAATTGCATATTTCCTCATTGATTTTCCTTTCATAATATGAACCACTAGTTTCATACACACAGGTTCAAGCATTGTTAGTACTTGAAGATAGGTTGAATATATTCGGACAATTGGAGAACCTAAACCATCTTCTCCCTCTCATGCTGTAGTGTGGAGCAGCAGCAACACTCCCCTCGCTCCTTTTCCTCATACAACAGATTCTGCTACCCAGACCTCTCAATCCACACTGGCTGCACACTCCCAGGGCCAGGTCACACTGAGACAAGGCAACAACAATGTTAGGAATATCCACCAGCCCCGACCCTCCTCCATGGTGGACTACAAGAGCTACCGAGACACAAAGCTGCTGGTCAGGAAAATCCTGGATCAGCCAGCCACCCAGGGCCTGGCCCCCGAAGTCCAGGAGTTGGTGGACAGCATACGAAATGTCCTGCAGTCAGATCAGGAACACATGGAGGAGGCTGTGCGCTGTGCCAGTTACATAGAACAGGTAAGAATTCATACAGAACCATCTATAATTCAAAATATACATATCTCTATAACATTTTCAGCACAAAGGTGAAGAGAGTTTTATTGCAGGACTGTTGAATTGGACTGCATTTTTCTACCTAATAAATTGGCAAGTATGTTGCTTCTAAGTTTATCTAATTAATAAATGATATGTTTGCTCTGTTCGCATCTATATTTTCTTCAGGTGTTCACTGACTCAGAGATCAGTCCCAGTCAACCAAAACCACCCCAGCAGCAGCCAGTGGGCAATTCCTCGCAGACTTTTCCCCACCTTCCCAAGAGAAGGTCTGGTCTAATGCACCTCCAGAGCTGTGGGGACCTCAGCTTCTTCACCTGTGCGGCACTTGAGTCTCTGGAACATCAAGGAAATAATAGAAAAGATGTGTCGAAGGAAGGCTTTAGAATGGATCCAAGGGCAGGGTTAAGGTCGTGGTCCCGCCTGAATTATCATGATCATCCACGCCCTCACAGTCTCATCGGAGTCTTTAGAGAGACGGTTCTTTAAGGGAAAACCAATGGTATTACCAGAATGTGGGTGGCAGCCCAGCATGATGCTGCCTTATCTGTTACTAAACTCAGAGAAATAAACAATTATAACCCATGGACTGCAAATCCAACCAAAGTATCTGTGTGTTTAATGCGTGCAGATGAGTGTGTATGACTGCAGCTTTGTAAAACAAGTTTTGCTCTTCTTCTGTTTTTATGATACTTTATTTGTTAAATACAAAACATATGTACTGAAATAGGAACTAAAAAGGTGCAAAACCAGCATCTGACTTTTTGTATGGTTTCTAAACATTTTCTGAGATTTTAACTGTGTAATGAGTTTGTATTTGTTCCAGGCAACTCCATACATTTGTACAATGACATCAGTTCTTTTTCATGTACCTTACCGTTATTTAGAAGCATTGGCATAAGTATTTTCAAATACTGATAATAGAATTGTGCCTTATTTTTTGGGTCCATCAGAAAATCAATTTTCTTGGAAAGAAATGAAATAATCCAAATATTAAGTAAATATGCATACATCATTCATTTATTATTGAAAAATGTATTTTGTACACTGACTACAGCACACTAGGGAAGCAGGCTTGCCTGTTGGCTCTGAGAAAGAGTTCGCAAACCATGCCTCTTTTGTCGAGCAGTTTGTGTCCTGACAGAGCAAGGTTATATAAAAGAGGATTATGTCAACCAGCCACTATGATAGCCCCCTCTGTTTTAAGATACAACAATATGGCAGTACTGTTTACAAATGGCATAGTGTTGGAATCAGAATTTACCTTTTTAACTTAGCCTCTGCAAGTTAATAGTAGAGCTTCTATTGCAATTAAGTGTTTTTGATTTGAAATTCAGGTGTTATAAGTGTTGGTTTTGAATAGGCATTATTGCTGTTGCATTCACATCATGTGAAGGTAATAATGGCAAAGATAACCATGTTTACAAATTACAACTCAAGATGTTTGCAGAGTTTGGCTTGCATGTTAAACAAAACACTAATAAATTTGGTTTAACTGACTTTAACACTGACTCCACCTGATCTGAGGATTTGCTATTTCAAGCTGTTCCCTCTTCCATTCATAGTGCTTACCAGTAGAATATATATGTGCTGTCTGTGGTTACAAATGTGATGATGCTTGTAGCTATGTTTATGGCTGTGGCTGTTAGGAATACCACGGCTATGACTACAGCAACAGTCATTGCCAGAATCATTATTGCTCTTATACCTTAATGGTTATAGCCATGTGGTTTTAATTGCAATTAAGTAGCATGTCAGTTTGTGATAGTGACTCAATTTTTGAACTTTACCTCTGCCAAAGCCAAAACAACCCTGAGCCTTTTGAACACTCTAAGCCAGAGCCATAGAAACAAATGCAGTTTCAGTATACAGGCCACAGCCAGTGACTGTAGATACTCTTGGAACTTGGACTTCCTCCAAGAAATATGGAAATGCAGAAAGTTACACAAAAATCAAATAGACATGAAGCTTAATGTAATGTAATGTTTGAGTGGTTCAGGAAAACTTTTCGAACATGAGCTTTTGATGACTTTGTAACATGCTGTTTTAAGCGCCAGTTTAGGCCATGACTCAGCATCATATGAACAGTATTCACTGGAAAGTTTGTTTTCCAAATTGTGAAAGCAAAAGCAGAAGACACTGTTGTGCCTCACCAACAGATTGTAGACAAAGAAGGCCTACATGCACACATAAACCTGGAACTCAGCTAAGACCATGTGTTGCTAGTTGAGAAAGACACTGAACTCAGCTGAGCAACCCCCCAACACGTGGTCTCAGCTGACCAACCGACCAGATAAGCGACCCACAACACACGCAGCGTCAGCCGACCCATGGTGCTCCCCAAATTCCACAGCTCCCATTGGGTGAAATCCGCCACGGTCAGTCCCAAACTGTGATATCCCCTAAAGTCTTATTAACACAGAAACTCCTGAAACTCACACTTCTGGCTTGGACCTTCATTATAAACAGTAAACTCCCCGCCGATAGAATTTGCAACAATAGCCACTGCTAAGACTAGACCCCATCCCACATGGTGAACTCTCTAGTCATAGTTAGGAGTTCCTGTGTACACGATTAACTATTAGGCCTATGGATTTCCCTCGCTGGTTAAGCTGATCTCTGCTCTCCCCCTGTATTTTGAGAAAACACAGTACAGCCCGGTTCGAGACCACGGATCGACCCTCTAAACCCTATGTGAAACCTGGTAGTTAACAAGGCCTACCTGTTTCATGAAGAAGAATGAACACAGACCTTACTTCTTTAAAGTGTAAAGTCGACTCGCTAATTCTCCACCGTGAGCCAGAATTAGTTTGCCTCACTGAAGACTCGCCATCTTGCCGAGAAGATATGTTAGCCGCTGGTAGCTGCTAACCAACGCAGCCTCACCTGCACAAAGGACACCGAGGATGAATTAAACACACTGCTTTACCTGCATAAGAGTAAGAGGCTTATATATCTAGGCAGATGTTAGCAATTAGTGTGTGTTAAAGTGCTGCTGTTGCAATATTGTGAAAATATTGTTGTGCTGCTGCTATGTGTTCACTTAGGTTACTATACTTATATGAACTATAATTCCATCTGAAGCAGATCAGTTTAATTTTGCTCTGCACTCGCGATCAAGACCAGTACTTGCTGTTGTTAGTTAAAGGTCCAGACTCACACTGCCCCTCTGCTGAGCTGAGCGAGTTTCTGCGTAACACAGATTAATACTGCCCCATGATCGCCAGAACATTGCTGCCGAACCCTTTACCCCTTTTCTTTCTTTACTAACAAACTCTTACACAAACTCCTGAGCGCAGGGAAGTTTGAACCTCCCGCTTAGCTGTTCTCCTTTTGTGAAGTCACGTGTTACTGGCGAGACGCCATTACACTCGACAGACTTTCTTCCGGCTGACCCTCACGTCCTCACGTCACGTCCTCCATCTTGCTCCGCCTCCCCTCAGGCGCACACACACACACACACACACACACACACACACACACACACATGCCAATACTTGTTGTTGATCTGTAGTTGGTAGCCAGTAGTTGTAGCATATGATAAGATCTGTTACACAGAAGTGATATTGATTGGAGACTGATGTTAGTGATTTTAATAAATCCTGTCATATCTTACAGAGAAGTTGCCCTGGTGTATCTGTTTGCATATTGTGATACAAAGCTGGTTGAGGGAGTCATTGCTGACCTCCACTCCTTCTCTGTTCACTCTAGAATTACTAATATTTCCCAAATATTGGCATTTATAAGTGACCACCCCTTCGAGCCTGCATCCAATATTTGGTTATTGGTCTGGGTTTTCCTGGTGGTGCACCGTTATTGTTAATCTCGATTAATAAGATTCATTTATTTTTTTAATAATAATTAATAATAATTAATAATTATCTTTAATAATTATCTTTGATAATTATTAATTATCGCTAATAACAAAATCACCCTCCTGCACTGCACAACGATACATATGACACTTCTGACAGTCCGTGCAGAGGATAAGGTTTTTAAGATCAGTCACATCACTGAGCTGTCAAACCATCAAAGCATCATTTACCTTTGCAGCATGTGTGCTGACACTTTTGGCCAACTTCTCAATCACACTTCAACAAAACCCTAAAGTTGGACCTCAATGGCACTTATGACATTTTCTAGAGGTAAAGATCATGCATGGGTCATTTAGAAAAGAAAGTCAGACAGCCAAAGTCCTTGTACGGTTCTTTTATTGTTGTAAATACTATTACAAACATTCTGGCTCTGGTACAGGAATCAAGCTCCAATAGCTGTAACATCACAGTAAAAGCTAGCAAAAAAATAAAACATCACTACTGCTCTACAGAAATTTTATTTTTATTGGATGTTTTTAATATTTAGATACATTAAGAGTTAACATTTCAGTTACATTCAAAAGGAGTGCACTTCTTGGTCAACCATGCTGACTGCAACCAGCTTCAAGTGCTTGTTTTATTGTTTAGGTGTCACACTAGCCTATAATCCCTGACAGACTAGAAAAATCCCACATATCACAAACACACACATACACACACACGTGTGTGTGTGCGTTTGTGTGTGTGTGTGTGTACACATGCATATGAATGTCATTTCACGCAGTCAGTGTCCTACATTCTACTCTCCTTTAATGACCCTTGACATTGCTTTCTAATTGATTAAAGTGTGCCTATACATCCACCCCAAACACACAAAAACAACCATTAGGAGTGTATACCTTTACATAGATTTCTATATAGTTCATCTATATATGTATTTTCTATATCCATGATTGAACATGGAATAAATTGTTTACACACCAAACACACGCACACCAGAAGAGAGCTTCAGCAAAGCCCATGACTGCCATTGCCCCTGTTCTCTTCAATCTGTTTTAACATCATAAAAAGTCTAGTAGTAGTAGTAAGGCCAAGATGATCTTAAATGATGAGGACAGACATTTGGAATAAGCGGTGGGTTTTGAATATTTTTGGAGGATACAGGGAGCAACATGCTGTTTGCTTAAACATAGTGCTGTCACAACATCCCAAAGGCAAAACAAAAGCTTGTCTAAGCTTATGTGATGTAGACAGGTATAGTTAGGTTCATAAGTATTTGGTAAGGGACACAGTTTTCATAGCTTTGCCTCTGTACACCAGTTTGGTAGCTATTCATCGTAAAACTTAATATGCCGTCCAAAAAGCTGTTGCTGCAAATAAAGGAGGCCATAATTAGGCTAAAAAACAAAACAAATCCATCAGGGACATATGGCAGAAACTCAACTTTTTGGTACATTCTGAAAAAGAAGGAATGCACTGGCAAGTACAGCAAACACGAAATGGCATGGAAGACCACCGGAGACCACCAAAGTGGATGACTGGAGAATTCTTTTTTTCTTTTCTTGGTGAGGAAAAACCCTTTACAACATCTAGCCAGGTCAAAAAACTCTTGTGGAAGTATACATATCATTGTCAAAGTCTACAATCAAGAGAAACTTCAGTGAATCTAAGCACAGAGGGTTTACTACAAGGTGCAAACCACTAGTCACAATCACAAAAAGAAAGGATGGATTAGACTTTGCCAGAAAACATCTAAAAAAGTCTGCCCTGTTCTGGATCAAGATTCTTTGGACAGATAAAACCAAGATTAACTTGCACCACACTGATGGGAAGAGTATGGAGAAGGAAAGGAAAGGTTTATGATCCAAACCAGAACATCATCTACCAAACATGGTTGAGGCAGTGTTATGGCATGGGCATGTATGGCTGCTGATGGAACTGGGTAGGGGGTGTTTACTGATGATATTTCTGGTGTCAGAAGTTGTAGGGTGAATTCTGAAGTGGATTGGGCTACATTATCACCTCAGATTCAGTCAACTGCTGCAAAACTGATAGGATGGTGCTTTACAGTGCAGATGGATAACGACCCAAAACATATTGTTAAAGCAAATCAAGAGCCCTTTGTCAAAGGCAAAGAAATAGAATATTTTTTAATGACCAAGTGAGACACCTGACCTCAACCCAGTTGAGCATTCTTTTCACTTACTGAAGACAAAACTGAGGGCAGAAAGACCCATAGACAAGGAGCAACTGAAGACAGTAATGGTCTGGCAAAGGCATCTCAAGGGAGGAAACTCAGCATATGGTGATGTCCATGGGTTCCAGACTTCAGGCAATGACTAGCTGCAAAATATTCCCATTCTCCAATTATTAAAAATAATCCTTATATTTATTATTATGTTGGTTTGTCCAATTACTTCTGAACCAATGAGGGACATATGTATAAAAATGGCTATAATTCCAAATGGTTAATGGGATATTTTGTAAAACCCCTTGAATTAAAATTGAATGTCTACACATCACATCTTGTTTCATTCATTCATTCATTCATTGGTGGTGTTCAGAGGCAAAATTACAAAAAGTGTGTCACCGTCCAAATACTTATGAACCTAACTGTAATAGAATAGAGAAACAGAGGAAAGGGTGTTGGGTTGAATGCTTTAGGAAACAGGGGAAAAGAGGCTCCACAGATTCACTAAAAATCCAGAAGCAAAGTCCAAAATGAGTGGTCTTTAAAAAGTTCATCAAATGAGTTGTTTTATAAGTTTAAAGTTTAACTTAAATCAAGACTACGATACAATCCTTGCTGATTTGACTGTCTAATTGGAAGCTAAACCATTAGGCATTACAGATGTGCACACCAGAACTCATGTAAAGTAAATTCCTATTCAGACGGTATTACTCGGGAGGACATGCATGCGTCCATCTGTGATAGCTTTGTAAAATTAAAGCTCAAGAAAGGCAAGAAAAATACTCACTGTTTTTGTGTAAAATCATCTGTAATCACATCAGGCATAGTGGCAAACATCAATTTAATTTGTAGTTAATGTCTGATCAAAACACACTTAAAAAAGCTCTTTTGATGTTCTATATTTTAAGTGCAGGTGTACATGTACACCAAATAGGAGACATTGTGCAAAAACAACCCCAAAAAAAAAAAAACTTCAAACAAATATGGACCGTAAATAAAACAGGACTCAGAAATGCAATTTACGTCTTACAAATAAAATAGCTGGTTCACAAATGTATTTTGCTCTCACAAACTAATGTCACTTGAGAAATTAAGGGATATTTTCTTTACCTTACAAGCTATGTCCTCAATCAGTTCAACCAATAATATGAGACATTTGTTTTGATTACAATAACATATTAACCACTTACTTCAATTTTAAGATAAAAACGTTTTTAATCTAATTTAAAATTTGCCACAAACTATTATGCTCAGTCCTTAAATCCTTTAACCCTATATGCATTTGAAATGTGTAATTGATTTGAAAATAATCCTTTTAATTAAATGGCATGCAAAGCCATTTATGTTAATAGCTTTAATTAAAGGGTTTTTTGAATATACTGAATGTGACATCTTGCCCAGTATCAACAACTAAAACATAGAATGTGATGTATCGTATTATGAAGATTTATACACGACGGCCTCATGAAGACAGGCAGGAAAAACTACCTTACTTTGCTTCTGTTTTCAGGTTATTTTAGGATGGGATCAGACTACATAATTTTTTTGACTTTCATAATGGTCACCACGTCAGATTAGGCAACTACAGTGTCCCAAATTCTTGCCGCATCTTGGTAGAGACTGGCAAAACTACAAGTTTGACCCCAACCAATTATCGTTCATTCCTTGCACGTCATCAGGGAATTCAAGAAACTGAACACACGCTTTCAAGCACTATCAAGAGGATGCCAGACAAATACCCCTAGAGGGCACTCTGTTATCCTTTTGGTCAATGTAAAAGAAAGAGAAAGGATGAGGAAGGGAGGAAAATATAGAAACACTGACACGTTAGTCTTTTCTGCCACGGAATAACCTTCAATTTTAGATTTTACTTTTGTAGAGACAGACACTTTTTTCCTGACAGTCTAAAAATCATCTTGTAGAGAATGTCCTTCAGTATGACTTCACTGTATGATATGAAGACAAAGTAGCCTTCCTGCCAACTGCTAAATGAGAACAAAGGAACTATAGCTTTGTAAGACTACAACCTATTTCTTCCTTCAGTTCAGAAAAAAACTAACCCGGTTCTATATGCTGTGTTACAGTAACCATTTTCATAACAGTGTAATAATCCTGATAATACATTTCCCATCCCCTTTCCTCCCACTGATAATGACTTGTTGTACTATAAAGTTATTATTTATTATATTTAAAAGAAAATTAAAATTTCACTAAAAATCTCACTTAAACAAATAATAAGATTCAATTGATAAATGTCAACCATTTTCAGTTCTGGAAATGATATCATGCTACATGTAAAACAATGTATGCAGAAGGTGTTTGGTTGATCAGTGTGAAAGTCTTTCTAGCAGTAATATTTATCTAATGGTAAATTTATTTAACAGAAAAATTACATTATTTCTTACAACTTAAATGGTTTGTTGAATGTCTAGGAGCTGCATCTGAGCTTATATGTCGTTTACTTTGAAATTTCCAATAGTATCCAGGGCCCCCATTTACTTCATATGCAGATAAAATCAGGGCTTGTCTTCAGAAGGGTTCATAATAGAGACAGGACTTTATCCCTTACTTACCCTGTTTCGTGATCTACTCTCTTAATTTACTGTTTGCCCCTAACTCAAGGTACGCAGGAAAAGAGAAAGGAGCGAGCCATGAAACAAAAGAAGTCACACTTTTAAGTTCTAATGTGATGTTGCTTCATTCCCAGTTAAGCTACTGTCAACACTTAACATGTCCTACACAAATATTAGACATTAAATGGCTACTAGTGGATCAAAGGGCATAACCCCTTCCTTCCAAAGTAGACTTTTAAAACAAAACATGTTCAGGGAGTCCTTTTTTTTGTTAACAGTAGCTTAACACCAAAAATAATTTTAAAAACATTACAAGAAAAGCAACCAGAATTATTCAATTGATAAGAAATGTATTTTCGCAGCAGATGGTAAATATGATAAGATTATGATGTACTTATTTAGTGCTGTGGAATTTTATTGTAGGATCTTACGTGTGTTGATGATATACATGCCTCCAGCTATCACTTGAGAATTGATAGTAGAATTAATAGGGTTACTGTATTTGCTATCAGCTTAGCGTGCAATGCATACCCTTTAGGTGGATCAGAGCCCTCAAAACCCTGAAACAGACTATGCATGCAGTACACCATGCAAGCTTTGTACATCTACATGATGTAGTCCAGAGCTCACTCCATATTATTTTGGGTTATATTATCCACCCAGCAATGTATATGATTAATATGTTATATGGTTATCAATATGGATTCTATAGAAGCCAAATTAAAAAGCCTTGGTCTTCCGGCACTTTCAGCTGAAGGGGAAGAAATGCACTGATATTCATATATACCGTATTTATAAGCCTGGGCTAATTTAACAGCAATTGAGTCATGTGACTAACATTCCATTCCTCAATCTTGCAAACACTTGGATATAGGGACATCATAGGTAATCAAGTAGTGTATCAGGGTCCCATGTGAGTCAGCTCTGTATTAGGACACACTGGTCTGTGGGTCTTTTAGTGTAAGTATTAGTTAATGCGAGTCATTACATTATGACTGGAGCTACTGCTTGTGCTAAACACATAAAATACAAAAATTAAACCAATGGAAAGGAAACAGTGACTACAGTAGAGTTAAAATCTTTCCTGGTGGAAATGTGTAGTGCCTTGACTCTTGGATAATGCAGCAAACATGTGAAATGCAATTGGGGGAGTATGGTGATTTGTCAGCAATAATCACCTATTCCCTTTGCGGAGAGCTTTGTATTGTGCAGAAAAGATTTGGTGGAGCAAATATAAAACTGGCAGTGTTCTGCCAGTGAAATAGAGGCACAGCAGAAATAGTCAGGGTGTTGGACGCACTGGTACTTAACCTGGTTTTTCACATCCCATTAAGTCCCTACTGCAGTGACACGGTTTGAAACCAACCCAGGCCCTTTGCAGCATGTAATCCCCTATCTCTCACCTGCCTTTCATGGCTCTGCATTGTCACTATCAATAAAGGCTAAAATTCCCAAATATATAATTTTTTTTAAAAATTAGTCAACGTGTGATAGTCAGGGTTAAATGCGCAGGTTTCCTTCATATCCACAATTAGGGTTGTAAATATGGTTTCTACTGTGTTCTCATTTTCCTTATTACCAAACCACTCACCAAGCTCCCATAGTTGCCTAAACTGAACATTACAGATAAACTTAGTAAACGTTTTGTGCTCTCAGTAACAGTAACAGTGAACCAGAGAGAAAATGTCCTGAATCTGGGGCTCTACTGGGTGCTGAAAATTAATTGGGTTTAATCATCCTTTCAAAGCCAAAGTCCAGTATTCTAAATTATTACCTGAAGACAAGGCTGAGCAATAGAACAACCAAACCAGCAATGTACTTATAGCTGTGAATAGAACGGTAGAGAATGTGCACTGGGCTGAACAAATGCTGTTGGCTTAGGGAGTTACAGTTGATTGCAGTAAGTTTAAAGGGTGTGTGAGGTCAGGACTTTGTATTGTTAAATGTAAACAGGCTGCTCCTGGGCAGTCAGCAGGCGGTACATGGCTGCGGGCATTGTCTTCATGTGGATCTGAGACAGTAACAAACAGAACAAAGCCTTTAATTCATGGAATTTATAGTAGTAAATCATTCATAATAAATATGAAGATCGAGTGCTATTAGTTATTGTTGTTAACAAAAACATCCTACTCAGCTGTTGTAGGAACAGCAAAGTCTTGATATTCTGGTATTCTATCTTTCTCTCCGCTCTCTTAGCAGACAGAATTTTCAATGTAAATAAAATAAACAACCAAATTAACAGGTTTGCAACCTGCAAATGACAGAAATGATAAAAATTACCAAATATACCAACAGCGTGGGGAAAATTCATTGCAATTGGATAATTATATTTTAAAGGATAAGGCTAGTGTTATTCTAGTGTTATTCCCATAAAAGGATAAATGACCAAAATGAGAGATGACAAAATGTCTGGATACCTCTAGAAAATTTTAAGAAAAGGGAAGGTATTTTTTTCCAATTAGTCATCATATTTTTTTTATAGGATAAGGTTGGTCATAGACCAAAAAACAACAGTGCTTTTGTTAATCTCTCATTACTTTCTTATTCCCCTGACCTGTCTGTGTCTTGCCACTCCAAGGTCATTGGCTCCTATTGATCTTTAAAAACACTATGCAAATACATAATGTGGTTCAGTAATTTCTTTAAAGAAAAAAAAAATCTTAAAAGAAAAAAATAGTTTGACTTAAGTTTTTAAACAAGTTTTACTCAAACAGTAGAAAATAGTGCGTTTATTGGTATTTGTAGTTTGTGAGTATTTACATACGGTATCGTGTCGGCAGTCTGCTCTATGTGTAGCCCCCCTTAACTCATAAAACATCTAATGCCCCTTAGAGAGACTTAGAGAGACTTATAGCTCTCTCTAAGTAGGAGAATCAGCATAAGTGAATAAATGATAAAACTAACTTTTCTTTCACAGTATATATATCAGTATATATCAGGATCCCTCTATATATCAGGATCCCTCTGTTTCCTCTTTTTGTAGAACACTGAGTACATTATTTGATGACTTGTCTTACATTGTATGCATTTGGCCTTACCTGGGACTCTACACTGGGAGGTCAAGGATGTTGTTTTAAAACTTGCAGTACTGAGCTGCTTACATTGGGTGCAATGGTATGCAGCTTTGGGTGTCATGTAGCTGCTGTTGCTGTTTATAACCTGCAAACAGCACAGTTGGATGTCCTTGCTTCAAAGCCAATTAGGAAACATCTGATGCTGTTTCTTCTGCTTAGCAACTGAGCTGTGTCATTCACTGTTAATAACTCCTGATGATGATATGGCCATACAATACAGAGTGCACAAGGCTTTGGTAAACACCAAACATTTTAGTTACAGGCTTCATCAAGTCTGTGAAAGGATCCAAATTTGTTTCTTATGCCTATGCTCAGTGTGATACCTCACCTCGCCTACAGCGTTGGACAAGATGTGGACTATTTTTTCATGGGGCATAGCCACCACACTCTGGCTGTTGATCTCAATGATGCGGTGACCAACTCTGACCCCACCTCGTTCAGCAATGCCACCACGCATAAGGCTACAGATCTGTTAAGAGACAGATAAGTTCTTTTACATGATAATCAAATTTCAATCAAGTTGTTTAACAGAACTGCAAGCATTATTTAACATAAAAAAGCAGAACCACGGTGCTACCCACAATGCCATTCTGAACACTGAAGCCTAGCTGGTAGCGGAGGTCTGGCCGTCTGATGAGAACAGTGGTCACTGGGGGACATCTGACAATGTTCAGCTTGATCCGAAACTGATTCTTCAGACCCTACACAAAACATATGGTGAGATACTGAGTTGGAATTTCTGATGTTGTCCTAAAATGGTTCTCCTATTGGGAAAATAGAGAAATTCTGTTTGTTGTCTGTTTATATATCTAGTCACAGCTATCACTAGAAGGGATTGTATATGAGAGTGTGTTTGATGTAAAAACAGAAGGTTTTTATGAGACAGTTTAATGTACTTGAAGGGGCTAGAGCAAAGAAGAGTTAATTTCTCTTTGTAAAGGCGTAATAAGAAAATAGAAACACATTATTTCTTGAAACATTTGAAACATTTTAAAGAGGGTAGTAGCCAGTTTTAAAAACCACAGGTTTGACCAAATTCAGTCAAATGATTGTCTGTCTTCTTCTCACACACTCTCCCTCACTTGTGTCAGCAACTACCATCCTCTCCTCTTCTGTGCAGTTGGTTTGCTGTTTTTTGGCTGGCCGGGACAAATACTTTGCAACTTTTGTAAGTAAAGTGCTGTATAAATGCATCTCCAAGATCATCATTTTTATTTGTTCGGTTGTGAAAAATAACATTATCTACATACCTTTATGATGCTCTGGCAGGTGGACAATGGCAGTCCCACAAGACTGGTCCCATTTATTGACATGATCTGGTCTCCTATGTTCAGTCTGCCAGATCTCTCAGCTGGTCCAGCATGCATCATGTTGGCAATGATGACAGTAGGCAGGATGGAGCCCCACCCACTCTCCACAATGACCAAGCCAAGAATCTCCCCCTTAGCTTTTTCTATGAACACCTAAGCTCACATCAGGCAAACCACAAACAAACAGAAAAGAGACTTTGCATACTTTGAGTATTAGAGTTTTCCACATGATAAATAAAAAGAATAGTATAAAATGTTGTTAGTTTTAGTGGTTATTGTATTGTGTACCTGGTTGCGTTCATATAAATGTGACCAAGAGTGCAATGAGAGCAGAACTCGTAGCAGTGGCAAAAGACGATGTTTATTGACCTTTTTTTTTAACATTTCAAGCAACATAAGTTTTTTAATTAAAGAAGAAATTACTGTTAAGGAACCATAATGAAGTATTTTCAATAATGCACAGTCAACTTACATCTTTGCAGTTCTCAGACTTGGAGAAATGGATAAGGTCATCATTGTACATATCTTGAGTGTTGAGCAGGTCACTGTACTCCTTCTGGCTTAGGTCCTCAGGGTTAATGCCATTGGCCCGTAAGAATTCTTGGTAAGCCACGCTGAAAGCCTGTCCAATAGACTGTGCAATCAACTGGGCCTAGAGGATGGGACAGATAGATTTACAATTTCTGAAATATTTGTTGATACGGTATGTCACCTTGGCTCAAGTTCTTTTTAACTACTGTAGTCCATTTCACAGCTGATTAAATTGTCAAAATTAATATTATATAACTTTGTCGTTGGACTCACATCCTCAGACTCAAACACATGGCATATCATCTTATACTGGCGCTTGCTGTCTTGACCTAGTTCTGAGGCTTCCACATTTTCCTGAGAATTGGGTCGAGGCATCCTGCGTCGGGCCATCAGAACCACAATGTTGCCAATGTCAGCAATATAGGAGATGGTCCGCAATGGGTGGTCCATCATGGTCTCCTGGAAGTCAGAGAACCAGATTTTATACATATCTGAAGCTATACGCTTTCATAACAGTGTTCTTATATCATCCAAATCTGAGGATTGAAACCAAACTAAGTAATCAAATTTTATAGAAATCAAAATTAAAAATCAAACTTTATTTGACCCAAATGACCTGCATTCAAATAGGTTCTCATTGGAATTATTATTGTTCCCCTGAATCCAAAATCTTTTTCCTCTAATAGTTAACTAATCCCTTTACTTGGTAGCATTCCATTTGCATGATCTTTCACGTCAATCTTCTTTCTACTATATTACTCCTCGGGATCCCAGTACCACAGAGACAGACTGAGATACCCGGCATCTAATTTGGTTTTAACAATAACAAGCTGTGGTTATTGTGCACAGCTGACATACTCAAAACAATATCTTCTTTTTAGATAGATCAGCCCTGATAAATCTCTTTTTAAACTTTTTATTCCTCCGTTTCCAGAAAAAGCACTAAGACAACTACTGTATGTGTACAATGGCAGTTTGAATACCCATGCATGTTTCAGTTAACTGCTGTTAGCCCTCGGGCCGTGCATACCGCTAACATAACTCTATTAATTATGGATGACATTTATATAAAAGCTTATGTTGTAACTCATTGTTCTGGATATTTCAGAGGTTAGCTGTATAGTCTGCTTTATTTCCTGACAATAAAATCTATCTCCCTTAAATTAATTAATAGCAGAACCATGCTAAGAAAGCAGATACTGATTTGACCTGAACTCTCAATGAGGCATTAATTTTCTATTTTGTAGTTTTTAATTTTAGCAGCACAGGCTAACTAAGAAGTCTACAGTTGGCTTAATTCCAGTATGCTCATCAGATACCTTTTATGCATGTTGTGTGTCAGTCAAAGTGAGTACCTGGGAGTCAGCATTGAGCACTTTGATTCTCTGGGTGGAGATGAAGAGATCCACCTCTGTCATTGGCTGAGTCTCATCCTCAGGGGCCTACACACATACACAAACCCCATTCACAAAACGATATTACACATAGATCATGAAGTAAGGCCAGCTTGTTAGTGAGCTGATGTTCCTGAATGAACTGACATTCAAATTTAGAGGTCAGTAACTATCTCATTACAACCAGCACACAAAGTGAAAGACAAGATATTGAACCTGAAGTTGCTCCATTAATTCAACTTTCTGATCCATTAACCCCACAGTTAATAGAGTTAATGGACCAGACTTGTCTCTTGATTAAGGGACAAGACTGAGTTCAAGCTGCACAGTTAACCAACAACTCCAAACAGATAATACCAGTGATATCCTCATTTTGGTCCATTTTGCAACCGTTGGCTACTTGGAGGGAAGGAACCGGACATACAAATGTTTCAACACACAGCAGCAGGTTTTGTAAAATGGTCAGATTTACTGTAAAGCAAATTGATTTTCATTAAGTTATTTGGGCCTTCATATTTGTTGCTATCCACTATGTCTCACAGTTGGTTCAACCTCTGCTATCATCAAATATATGCAACAGTAACAAGTGCCTTCTAACTGAGCTAAGTGAAATGGGACAAAGTAAACAGCAGAATGGTATATTGATGGGAGGAGTCATTTCCAGTCATTTCACTTAGCTAAAAGGAACATGTTTGGTTGTGATACAATAAATATTTGAAAAAAAATGAACAGACAAATACACAAACAAACAAAAAAACATTTACTCACATGCTTGGGGCATTCAGGAGGTTTAGTTATATATCCCTAAATATCAAAAAGTTCAATGCTTTTTTTTTCTGTCCAGTCATCCTTTAGTTTTTATATTCTCTAACCTGAGTAATTTACTAAGATCAAGATTTTGGTCTTAAAAATTTGTGTAAAGTGCACTACCTGTAAATGACTTATCCAATAACGTAAATGATTCACCAAGCTAAAGATTTGAAGTTCTTACTATGTTTACTCTACCAGGTAGTTCGAGTTATTGGTACATAAAATCAAATGAATACACTAAGATGTTTTCCCTCCCCATGACCCTGGTTTACACAATGTACAGATGTATAAAACTAAACCAATATTTTGTTGGTATTGTTTTGTCAGTATTGTGTTTGCATTATGGTGAAATAAAAAGCTGCAGTATTTTAGTAAGCTCTGGTACTTCCTGCTTAGTGTAACAAACTGTGAAATGTGCCAAACCACAGGGAACTCACAGAAGGGGTGTGGGTATTCCAACACAGAAATTAAAGTTGGCAGATACAATTAGGGTCATAACTATTTAATGGTGACACAATTTTTGTGATTTTGCCTCTGCACACAACCACAATGAAAGGAACAAATCCAGATGAAAAAGCTCTAATTCAAGGGGTTTCACAAAAATTCAAGGGGTTTCACAAAAATTTTACATTATAAATACATTAAATTAAATACATACATCATAAATGTATAGTAATTACACCCCTTTTTTTACATAGTACCTCAGTATCAACAACTCAGAAGTAATTGGATAAAACAACACAATTATAAATATAGGGATTAATTTTAATACTTGGATGAAACTCTTTTGTAGTCAATGACTGCCTGAAGTCTGGAACCCATGGACATCAGCAATGGAACCCATGAAGATCCTTGGGAAGTGTTTGGATTGCTAATACAGTGTCTTTTGGGTCATTATCTATCTGGCAGTTTTTTCAGCATTTAGCTGAATTTAGCTGAATTTGAGCATATAGTTTATCCCAATACACTTAAGAATTCATCCTGCTGCTTCTATAGGCAGTCATATTATCAATTAACACCATTGATCTAGTTTCATTGGCAGCTATACATGCCCATGCCTTAAGACTGCCTCCACACTTGTTTGACGGATGATTTGGTATGCTTTGGAACGTGCCAACATGGATTAAACTGGATTCCAAGTTTCACAATAGTAATAACATTTTTCCAGGTGCTGGTCAATGATGTATTAAGGGACTTACTCCGTTGCCTTGTTTTTGTGTACCATGATGACATTGTCTTCTTTGCCAGGAATATGACTGAGGAAGTCTCTTGTGTTTGTCAGGTCCTTCAAAGATTCTTGGAGAATAAACTGTTCATAAGAACTGAGAAATATGAGTTTCATTCCAATACTGTGAGCTTTTTGGGGTATTTCATTGAGAATGGACAGGGGAGGACAAATCCGAAAAAGGTAAAAGTGGTGGCTAAATAGCAACAACCCACTGCAAGGAAACAACTGCAAAGAATGCTTCACCTGCAGTGTGTCCGTGCATCCAAGTTCTCTTGCCACCTTGGGATAAAACGAACACTCACTGATTGAGACACAACAGGAATATCACTGAGCAGGAGACTTACTCAGTCATATTCCTGATTGCTTTTCCACAGTTGTCTGTTTGTCGCCCTCCAATAACTGCCATCTGCTTGTGTAATGGCTGATTTATTGATTAGTCATGTCTTTCATCTATATGGTATACTAGTCGTCACTGTCCCTGACAGAGGTCCCCAGTTTCCTTCCTAGGTTTGGAAGGCCTTCTGCGAAGCATTAGGAGCCTCAGCCAGTTTTTCTTCCAGGTTCCAGCCCCACGCAGATGGGGAGGGCCGGTCAAGATCTGCATTCTGCTCTGTGCTTTGTTAAGCCCTTCAACCCATCTACCGGGAGTTCTCAATTGGTCTGGATTGCACTGCTACTGGTATGTCCTCATTTGAAGCCACTCTTGAGAGCAGGCCGTCCAATAACTGAAAGGTAGGTGTTTTGATCCTCGGCTCCCCCATTCTGCATGTTGAAGTATCCTTGGGCAAGACAATGAGCCCCAAATTGCCCCAGATGTATCACCGGTGTGTGAGTGTGTGTGATTAGGTATAGAAAGCTCTGAATGTATAGAAAAGCGGCGTATGAATGTGCTTGTAAATGGGTGAATGTGACTTGTAGTGTAAAGTGCTTTGAGTGGTCGATAAGAATAGAAAAGCAGTATACAAGTACAGTCCATTTACCATTTACAAATCATCTCCATTGCCATCAATGAAGATGAAGTGTGGAAAGACTCACATGCTTTTCAGTCAGTGGAAACAACAAACAGCTTGAGAATAGGCATCGTCTTCCCCGTGTTCTCTGCCAATTCCCCTTCCCTTATGTGTTTGTTTGTTCTCAGTTTGTTGTTTTATCTGTGTGTGTGTCTGTCAGCCTGGCACTGGTCTGGGCCACCTGATACTTCTCTCCGACAAATCACCGGTAGAGCTTCTTCTAATCTACTTATCAGCTCCTCCACCAGTTCCACTCTGGCTCTTGCAAAAACACAAACACAAACATTAAGGTCAAGTGCCAGCATATTGTTCTATGTGTGTATTTGCATGTTTCTAACCCTGGGTTTCCTTGTGCTACAGGTTCATACCTTCAGTCTTCTGCAGTTACTCTGCTGCAGTTCCCTCATTACCATTGACCATAGCTCCTTCTCTTTTGCATTCAGTTGTTTCAATTTTTTTGTTGAACATATATGCCCAAATGGAATCTCTACACACCCCTTTCCAAAGAACAAACATTCATGCTGACATTCACACCTATGTGCAAGTCACCAAGTAACCAACCTGTATGTCTTTGGAATGTGAGAGGAAACCAGAGTAACCGGAGGAAACTGGGTACTGGAAACTAGAAACTCGAAACATGTATCCTCCACACAGAAAGGCCCCGCCTCAACAGGGGTACTGGTGCTAGTGCAAGTGCTAACCACTGCACCAGCAAAACAAAATCAAAGAACTGCTAAGCAGTTAGCAGTCACTAAAAAAGTTATATAGTAAGAAATAGTGCAAGTCTTCGGAATCCACCTAGGCGCTGTGGGTCTGTTGGCCTTAGGGAGGAATTTGTTATCATCACGCCCCACGCCCCACATCCCACACCCCACTTCCAACTGCTTTTTTGAGCTTGATGTTACAGGTTTACAAGGTCAGATCCCTGACACCAGATATCAATGCTGCATATATTCTACATTAACATAATAATCAACTCAAAATTAGTTCTTTCATTAAAATTATATCATTGTATTATTGTACTCATTTTACTGTTGCAGCAGTTTAAGATGGAACTTTCAACTGTTATACTCTTGGGCTTTTTTATTCACAGAGAAAATGTCATAAACTAGTCAGTATGTAAAGTCAGTATGTAAAATCTAGCCATTATTTACATGTTATGGTAGTGCTTTCTTGTCTTTCTCCTGTTGGGTACTGGAGACCTGCTTTCTGCAGGTTTTTCTGCCCCTGATGCTGCAGAGTCTGGATCTTTGACTTACAGACGACTTACCAATGATCCTGCTCAACACCCACAGCTTCAAAGATTATGGTTATTATCATTTAAATCATATTTAAGCTTTTTGGTTTTATTATTAGCCCAATCATTTTAATTATGACTTTGAATATTAGTCTCCTTAGTATGGTACATCTCTCTTAGTCTCTATCTCTCTCTACCTTTCTCCCTCTCCTTCAACCCAGACAGTTGAGGCGAAATACTACCCACCAAGAGCTGGGTTCTGTTCAACATTTCTACCTGTTTAAAGGGGGTTTTTCATTGCCACTGTCACCAAGTGTTTGCTCATGGGGGAATGCTCTGGGTCTTATAGAGTAGATTTACATAGACATTTAGTCTGTTGTTTTAAGTATTGTAACTATTTGGAAATGTACTAAGATCTGCTACATGAAAAGTGCCCTGAGATTACCTCTGTTATGATATGGTGCTATATAAACAAAGCTGAATTGAATTGAATAGAGTAGAAGTAAAAAAAATACAATTTAAAGTGGTCACCCTAAAATAATGTACAAGTGCTGTACATATAGTACTGGAAGCGCAGCCACTTTCCACCTCTGAAGATATTTGAGAGAAACAGTTGCTGGAATGCAAACTTTTAGCCAGATGGCTGTGAGCCTCTAGTGATGTTAGTGCTGGCCCATGCACCCCTGTAGTCCAGTCTGGAATAACTTTTGGATTTGGATCTGTTTGGACTTTGGATGGATTGCCATGAAATTTGACGCAGACATTCCTGGTTACCAGGGGATGAATCCTGTTGTTGAAACCCTGACTTTTCACCCGGTGTCATTATCACAAACTCTGGTTTACAGTTACAGATATATCCCCGTCAGCCTCAGTTGCACTTTTTGTTTAGTGCTTTCTGGTATGTTTGCATGCTAATCACATTATATTAAGATGGCAACATACCGTATGTTACCTTTGTCGTTGTGAGCAGGTTAGCATGCTGACATTGGTATTTAGATTAAAACACTGTTGTGAAAAATTAAAGCAAACACTCAGAGCATTGTCATCTTGTTCTGGGTAGGTTAGCACGATAGGTTACTTAGTACATAAGTACACACACCATTCAGCCAAAATATTAAAACTGGTTTCAATATTATGGCTAATCGGTGCATACATGACACCCAACCACAACCTCAGTAATACCATACAATTTCAGAAAGATTACAGACATTTCTTGCATCTAGCAAACTGGGTTCCTTCCATCACAAGCAGTTAAACAGTTTAACAAAAAACAGAGTGTTGCAATTATGGAGGATACAAAATGTGTGATATTGAATTTAAAAAATGAGACACGAGGGAGGGGACAAAACACAACTAATACAAAACTTAGGTGGGATGCAAGATTCAGAAAAAAGCCAAAAAACAACATCAGAATGACGGAAAACTGAAGAGGAAAGATAGGATAGGACAGTATTACACACAGACAGACACAGAAAGAGAATAAATAGCCAGGCAGAAGAAAAAGGCTTCACTCAGCAATGCTGAGGAGAAGACAAATACATAGGTACTGCACCTTCTTCCTGCTCTGGGCTAATTTCTGGGCCGTCTGCCAGGCATGGAATAAAGCAGACAGGAGAATAATGGGTTAGAGCAGTGACCTGGAGACTGATCGGATCACAGTTAAGGGGACAGGGACAGGGTGTTAAGTGAATGTAAGATATAGTAACCGTGATCTGTGGTGCCATGATACTGTACAATGATTTTTTGTATTGTTGGTTTATGTATTTGTGTATCATGAACATCATAACCAGTGTTAATGTCTATAGAGGGTTACACCCCAGTATACTATCTCTATAGTATTTAAAGAGAAATTACTTTGCTGGAGGAGTACTAAATGCCAATCCTGTGCCTCTGTAAATCACTCCATGGAATCACAGTGAAAGTCATCTTAAAGCTAGATCTACCTCAGAGCAGGACTGAGAGAATTGATGAAGCTTCCTACACTGACTTTAAGTAGGAGAAGAACAATTTTCAGCAGAGAGTGTGATGTAACTGTTTCAAAACATTAAGTAGAAATTGTAAAGACATGTTGTAGTTTTCTGAAAGTCAGGCTGAAATATTGCGCTAGTTGTAAAATTCAAAATACAGAAAATAAAAAAATCTTTTGGGTGTAGGCTTTACTTGTAAAGGCAAAAATCACATGTCAATGGGTTACGCAAGTTATTAATGCTAAATTAAAATGCAGAATAAAGAGATAGCTTAAATCCCAAAATTATATTTACCAATAAGAAAATGCTATAAGTTAACACTAGCAAATCACTTCCATAGCATAAAATATAAATATACATACAGTTTAAATCTGCTGATCGTTCGACTCAGCCGCTCTGTCCTTTTCCCCATTTTGAATTTTACCCTTTACTAACAGTACAAACGACAAGTGTTCTTTAAAGCATAAAAAAGGGACATCACACTTATTTACTGGAAGTCAGTGTAGGAAGCTTGATCAATAACACTCAGTCTGGTTTTAGTTCTAGTTGAAGTTTAAACACAATTCCCAGAAGGGATTCTATGATGACTGATACGTTTAACTCCATAGAGGCCTATATCCAGACTCATGCCAGTCCAGACCAGGCCAAGTACTATGTAATGGTAAGACTCTGGTTGCCAAAACCTGCCCAAAGCCCGGTGCTACTAACTGGAGCTGACTCTCAGAACTGATTATTTCTCACCAACAATTTGGTAGCCGCAGCAAACTGGGCCATAGTTTGCTTGCATATGGTCCTCTTATGCCAGAACAAAGCTGAAAATGCTATCACAATTACCCTGACCTGGGTGGCCAATTTAGTAGGTGAATTTAGATTAAAATATGTAGCGGAAATAATTTGGAATATGGAAAGGTGGTGAGTTATAGGACTATTTGAACACTGATGAGCTGATCAGTCCATTGCATCCACTGCATTCATCATAGATGTTCTCAAATTAACATTTAAAGAGGAATACTGAGAGGGTTTCTAAATCTCCTACCTGTTCAAAGGCGAGCTAATTAGTTACAGAGCAGAGAACCCTTACCCTCTGACTCTCCCAAAACTGAAACCAAGGGAGGTCATTTGTCCTGACCACCATCTGGCTGCAGTTTACTATTTGACAATGCAGCCAAGTCTCGGCCAACACACTCTGAAGTGTTGTCAGTGTTCGTTGTGTGTTCAGACCAAAACTGTCTGCACTCATGGTACGTTCAGAGCCTTTGGATATGTCAACATACATAATACTAAAAAAAGTGCATTTGCATTAGCCTTGTTTTACCAACGGGTGTCTCAGTTGTTATTGAGTCAGAACAAACCAAGAAGCTGACTTTCAGCACTTTCAAAACTTTGTGTACAGTACTACACAGTTAAGGTTGTCTATTCTCTTTGTGAAAATAGGAAGATTCCTGGGACTGGTTACACAAAGATAATCAATAACAATGGCTAAGATCTTCTTCATAGAGATGTTTAAGTTCATTGGTTTGACAGAGCAGGAATAATTCACTACTTGCCCCAGGAACAGTAAATTAAGAAAGTATTAAGACCCCTTCACTTTTCACACTATTTATCTTGCAGTCTTATGCTAAAATCATTTAAAATTCATTTTCCTTATCACTCTACACTGAATACCCAGTAATGACAAAGTGAAATTTTCTGCAAATTTATTAAATAATAAAGGGTGAAATATCACTTTGACATAAGTATTTAGAACCTTTCTTAAGTCACCTGTATATTTAGCTCAAATTTAGCTCTTATCATCTTGGAGATGTTTCTTCATCTTGATTGCAGTCCATCTGTGGGAAGCAAATTCCTAATTTCAAAATATTATAAAAGTTGTATCTTTTTTTTGTTTTTATTTTGAACTTTTAGAGTGACTTTCAGGACTTTTTGAAATCTTGGCTCCTTGCATTGTGAAAGTTGTTATTGCTTTCTTTGCCCTAAATCCTCATTTCAAAAAATACTGTGGAAATTTTATTTCTATTGCCGGATTAGATATACTGCCCTCTTTGGGCTTTGTGTTTAGTAAAGGGGCTCATTGATATATTTTGTTGAAGAAATCAAATATGGAGTCTTACCTGGAACTATGCCATTTTCTACCATGTTTCCTGTTTCCCACTCATATATCATGGGAGGATATCAGCGCTCAGGTTTGCCCCAAATAGAGTGGTACCATACAATTTTTAAATGTCAGTTTTAAGGGTTATAGAAACATTTCGTTTTGTTTTTTCAGAAAATCCCCAAAACCAAGGCATGCAAAGTTTGTTATGTCATACAATTTCTTTTCTTGCTTTGTCATGATGGGATGTTGAATGAAAAGTGATGCAGGAAAAAAATTAAATTTAAACAATTTTAGCATGAGGTTGCAGCATAAAACATGTGGAAAAAGTGACGGGGCCTGAACACCAGGGCCTGACCAGTCCATGAATAATTTTGTAGGTGATAAGGAGTAGCTTGTAATCTAACCTGTTTGAAATGTCATGAGTTTTTTTTTCTTTAAGAATCCTGATGGCTCCATTTTTGAGTTGTTTTTGTGCTACAGTCAGGAAGACCCAAGAAGAATTTTCTTAGCTGATAACTAACAGTACAGGAGATGAACCTGATCTTCTAGCAAGAAGGGAATATACTTTCAATGGGCATATGAAAATGGAAATGAACATTCAATTTAGTTAGCAGGACAAAAGAAAAGAGGAGGGGCCCACACAGAGCCTTGGGGAACCTTACAAGAAAGGATGTGATTATAGGAAATGGAGTTAATGTAAATGCGCTATGAAGCCACATGAGCAAGCCAATTACATGGCTTAAAAAAATATAAACAAAACATTTAAAATAATTTGACTTTGTTGTAGTGTTAATTTTCTCAATTATCTTTAGATTTAGACTTAGTTCATGTCCTAAGATAAAAAGTCCCTGTTATTTTAGTCATATTTAGGATATAAAGACCTGGATGACCAGGAACTTCCTACTATTGAACTCAGTTAAAACTGAAGTTATTGTGCTTGGCCCACAACACCTCAGCAACACATTTTCTTATGACATACTTACTCTAGATGGCATTGCTCTGGCCTCTTGCACAACCGTTAGGAATCTTGGAGTTGTCTTCGATCAGGACATGTCCTTTAACTCCCACATAAAGAAACTTCAAGGACTGCCTTTTTCCACCTCCGTAATAGTGCAAAAATCAGATACATATAGAACAGGTCTAGACCAGACTCTTTAGAGCTACTATTTAAAGTGACTTTTTCTGATGCTCCTGAGTCTAGATCCATGGTAGCAGTCCATCTACTGCCACATGAGCCTGATCAACACCCACTGCGTTAATTATTATGATTACTACTGTTACCATTTCATTTAGTCCTATTAGTAATGTTATTACCCCTGTTACTACAACTATAGTATATACAGTATAGCTATTAGTCCCATTACTATGCTATGCTCTCTCTCCTGCCTCCCACCCATCTCTTGCTCCCTCTTCCTCTCCCTTTCACTCTCAACCCAGCCGGTCGAGGCAGACGGCCACCCACCATGAGCCAGGGTCTGTTCAACGTTTCTACCAGTTAAAAGGGAGTTCTTCATGCCACTGTCGCCAAGTGCTTGCTCATGAGGGAAATGTTGGGTTTCTATAAATAACAACTATAAAGAGTCTGGTCTAGATCTGCTCTATATGAAAAGTGCCCTTAGATAACATTCATTATGATATGGTGCTATATAAATAAAGTTGAATTGAATTTGTGTTCTCAATTTACAATTTTTTTCTGGCATGAGATACCCAATTTCAAGCTCTATCTCTTACTCTCTCACTGCACAAATTAAGCCATTAAGACACACTTCAAGACCAAGACAAGTTCAAACTCTAGCATAAGGCTGGGCTGCTTTTTATCTGTTTGTTTCTCTCCTACTGTCTGTGCTCAAATTTATAGTAATTTATTACAGCTAAATTCATTAATCTCATATTTCCTATTTTGATTCCCTTTTTTCATAAAGCTGTTCTCAGTTTAATGTTTTACTCTTTTTGTATAAAATAGTTACTAAAATGAGCCCCATTAAGGGCACATGTTAACCAGCAGTCACCTCTGAGCCATTTCCAAGCTGCTGCTCTGAACCGCTAAAATCTGACAAAATCAATATAAACACAAGTTAAAGAAAACAGCTATGCTGTGACTTCAGTTATATTTACTTTATAAACAATCACTCAGTGAAAAAGTTAGAAGTTCATTTATTTCTGTGTCATAGGTTGTCATAAGTTGTCATAAGTTGAGTGAAACACAGAGAGTAGGGCCTGCCGAGGCCCAACATAGCACTTGTGGGGCAATACTGGTGCCTCTCTTCTACAGAAAATAGCTAAGGTTTGTCCAGAAAATTTACAAGATTTGACACTAGGTACTTTTGTGAAGAAAATAAATAACTGCATAAATGAACTGCACTTACATAATGCTTTTTTATTCTTATCGACCACTCAAAGCACTCTACACTACATACCACATCCACTAAAACCAGAGCTAACTGCTGGTGCAACATGAGATATAGTCTTACATTGTATCTCTTGTGTGAGGTGGTGAGCAATACCTTAACTATTTACTAACTTGTGTTTCATTATTTTCTGGTGCTCTCTAGCAGACCCAACCAGAGGAAACAGATTACTCCAACTGCTGCTCCAATGTGCCTGTTGACATAGGCTCATGTAACATGATTGGTTTAATCATGAAGGACTGTCAGACAACTAATCTGGAAACACCATCTGATCTAAACCTGGATCCAGGGTTGGGGTAAAATAGTGCGATGATCAAGAATCTCTATAGCCACACCAATGATCTGTAACCTGGCATAGATTAAAGAACAGGACTGCCCATGTGAACAGGAGACAGGATTGGATAGATTTTAAAGATATATATTCAAATTCACTTTTTATTTACAATACAGATTGGATAACAGGTGTATCTTTTACTATACTCACTGTCAATTAGTCTGTTTTATGTATAATATGTATAATACAGTGTTATAGTGCAATCACTATAGGCCGGCATAGCTGTGGCGTTAAACTCCTGAGGACAAGAGGACTTTTGGAACAACAGCGTTCTTACTGAGAGGGCTATTTCACAAAAGTAGAATCAGGAAATCCTGGATAATTGAAAGAACAAATGTTGACATAGTCTGGACAGTGCATCCTTGTTTTTTCAGGTCACAAAGGTCAAGCCAGAATGAATAGGTGCAGCTAGGTCAAGCCAGGTGTAAGTAATTCAGGAACATGCATGATCATGGGTTTCTTCAAATGAAGGCGTGGATTGATCACTGATTTACGTGTTTGCCATACTTCACACAAATATTTAACTTTAAATGTTCCCAGGTCCTCAATTGTCCAGCTATGTTTCAATTCAGATAAGATCTGTGGTTAGTAAATTTACATTCTGGGGCTACTCATGCATTCAGAAGGTCTGCTATTGTCTGTCACAGCCTTTCACAGGTCTTTTATTAATAGCAGCCATGTTTTCTTTCTTGCAAATAATATGCTTCACTTCCTCGTAATCCTTCATCAAAAGATGTTGCTATCATCAAAATGGTAAAAACTATACATTATTTTGCAATAGTTTAAAGCATATTGATGACAGAAACAAAGCGTCTCAGTGCAATTTTAGCTCATAACAGCCAAGTCTCATGTGTCCTTAAAAGAAGATTATGGGATTTATTGAAAAATTAAAATGTCCCACTAATTTGTCACTGTTTGGTTTTGTGAAACCTGTATAACCATGTCTTTTTATGGGTAAACTGACACTGCTAATAAGCCATCAAGTAATCATTCTTATTAGTTAACTACTTGCTACATAAGCTGTGTAGCATTAATTAGTTTTGTTTACTTGTGACAATGGTTGCAGAGGAAAGAGTAATTCTTGGAACCTATAGTGCCAAATATGTTGGTTGAAATTGTTGGAGATGGTAAAAATATACTGAACCAATTGAAACTAAGCCATTTCTATGGACCTGATGCTCCATGTTCTAAACTCTGCCAGTGAGTGTTGCCTCGTTAAAAAGAACTCTGATGTTGTTTGAAGTGTGTCAAGGTCTTTTGCCTTATCACAAACACATTAAACAAGCCTGTCTGTTAGCCTGGTCTAGACCACGCTGGAGTAAATCAGAATAAATCACTATGGTAACTTATGGTAACTTATGGTAACTATGGTAACTTATATGCCACTGCTTTCATTAAACCAAGCTGCTATTAAACTGTCCAATAAAACATATATTTTCTCCCTTCAGTTTTGTCCTCAGTTTGTGCAGCAGCTAATTGCGATCCATAGTTGGATTTCAATGTTAAGCAATATTTAGTGGTCCCGCAAGACAGCATTGTCCTTTTCAGCAAAAACTAAATGCTTACGTTCGAGTGAAGTGCCCTCTGGTGGCCGATTTAATTATGATGGGAGAAAAAGAGGAAATCAGGTGATGTGTTTATATAACAACAAAGCCTGCAAAAAGGCCTGACATCCAGACATTGTCCTGCATGAAGACGCAGCCTGGTAAACCAAGTATAGCATCATATATTTTTCATTAAGGAGTGATTTTTTTAGCTTTCTTTGTGGGCAAGAGAGTGAGAGAAATGGCTGGAATATGGGTGTCTAATGGCAAAACAATATTAAATCAGGGAGAGACAATAGCTTATTAGATGAATAAATTCAGATCTTTTATGGACCAAAAGTCTGTTCGGAGATGTAAGGTAAGAGTCAGACAGCAGTCTGACGATACTAGACTTCCACTTTAGTATCGTTCTAATTGAAGTCTATTTATAGCTTAATCTGGTCAAACCCAACTTGCTTTGCTTGTCCTGACAGCATGCAACTGACCTATGGTAAGATGAATAGTAGAATATCAGGTGATAAATAGAAAAAGGGATAAAACATTAAATAAAATATCCTAACACAATTATGTTTATCATAATGGCAAAGACTTGGTTTTGGATGATAAAATAGACTACTGTACATAGGATATATCAATACTGAGAGAGATACAACTGGTTGTAATGTCATATAGAAGGACTTCAATCATAATTAGGTATGAAGGGAAATAAGAAAATTATGGGGGAAGGGTCTTGGAAAATGAAAAAATACAAAAAACATAAACAACACTAGAGGTAGAGTATGATGTAGAGTTGTGCCTGCATAATGTATTGTGTACTTCTTCAATACCAGTTCAAAAGCGAAATACAGCAGTCTGGCTTCGCTTCAAACACAAGAAATCTGTGCAATCATGTGCAATCTGCTAACTTCAGTGTGCATACACTACATTAGTGTGTCTGAGTGTGTACTATGTGTGTTTTCACCTTGATGCGACTGACAGCCTCCTGTGCCTGCATCATGCGGATGTTCTTGGACGGTGTTTTATCCGACAGCAGCTGGGTGGAGCCCAGGTAGTTGGCTGCAAAGATGATCCCATCGATCAGGTCCTCTGGGTCACATGGGCCTGGGACTGAAGGGAGGAGAGTGGTTCCAAAGTTTTGAACTAATATTGAGCTACACTAATCATTATTATTTATTAACAATGGCTCAATTACCATTTTCTTTTTCTTCTTCTTCTTCTTCTTCTTCTTCTTCTTATTCTTATTAATATTATTTATTTGGAGAAAGTACTGTTAGAAAATACAACTGCAAAACACTAGCTATTCAAATTAAGTATTCTAGTGAGGTTAAATTCAAATGTGTGGAAGACACATTTTACACATATAGTCTTTTCCTGTCTAGTTTTGCAGCAATAATGGACTAAAATAACTAAAATCATGAACACAACACTGATCAAAATGTCAGTTAAGGTGAATAGCTAGGTGAATAAAAGAGTTGATTTCCACATGGCATAAAATTAAAAATCACACCTGTCTTTAGTATTTTAAGCAATATAACTTTATATTTCCATCTTTTACAGTTTCAAAATTTAAAGAAAGGGAAAATGGCCTGAAACAAAAGTTTGGGCACCCTGCAGTACTTAGTATCACCCCCTTTTGGCAAGTATCACAGCTTGTAAACACTTTTTGTACCAGCTAAGAGTCTTTCAGTTCTTGTTTAAGGAATTTTCAATCAGCCTGCTTCTAACTTCCTTTTGCTCATTACAGCCAAAAAGTCCTATCTCAACTTCATCAGTCCACAGTTCTTCTTTCCAAAATGCATAAAGCTTGTTTTGATGTTCCTTTGCCAACTGATCATTGTGGTGAGCATGCATTAAATTTTTTCTTCTAATGACTCTTCCATGAAGGTCATATTTGTGCCAGTTTTACTCACAGTAGAACAGTGTACCACCACTCCAGAGATTGCTAAATCTTCTGGCAGGTCTTTTGCATCCAAATAGGGGTTCTGGTTTGCCTTTCTAACAATTCTATGAGCAGTTCTCTCAGTTTGATTTCAATTGTTCCAGTTTACTGCCAATTCTTAATTACATTATGAACTGAGAAAACAGCTTTCTGAAAACACTTTGCTATCTTCTTGTGGGCATCATTATTTTGATATTCAGAGTTCTAGGCAGCTCTTTAGAAGCCTCCATAGCTTCTGATTGTTGGGATAAGGTTTGGGGAGTAAGAGTATTAATAAAGCTTTGAAATTTGCATCACTTGGCCTTTCCTAACACTGACTGTGAACAAGTCAGAGGCCCAACAACCTAATTAAATTTCTGAGACTATCTGCCCCTCAAATAGGTAAAATGGAAGGACACAATCATACAGTCTACTAAATAGAGATATTAATGATTGAATTAGGACAAATGGACAGAAAGGCAACATGTGAATAACATGTAAAATGCTGTCTGATTAGGTCAGCTGGCAGGTTGCCCTGGATGCAGATCCCCATAAGTAAGACATAACGGCTGTTCCCACTGGCTACACTCCGTTTTAATGTTGGTTGAGACTCAGAGACAAATGGTTCAAATGTTTGTTTGGAAAGCCTGTAAACTCTCGTGCTGAATTCCACTATGGTCATTTCTAGCGGCCTTGATTCTGTTTTTACTTTTGGTCAGACTCAGAGACAAATTGCTTTATATGGAAAGCTGTAGGACATTTGTGGTTTTTATCGTATATATCAGTCATTACCACTTTATTACTTTATTACCTCTTTTTTTTCATTATCATTCATTTTACCACCTCTCATTACCTGGGCATGATCAAAGTAGTATTTATCCATCCATCCATTTTCTAATGCTTATCTGAAGTTGGGGCACTGTAGCATAAAGTTAAGCAAAGAAGCCCAGTCATCCTCCTTGAGAGCAACATTTTCCAGTAGCTCCTGGGTGATACCATGGCGTTCTCAGGTCAGATGAGATATATAATCTCTCCAGCATGCTCATGTCTACCCCTGTGGTCTCCTACCAGCTGAATGTGCCCAGGAAACCTCCAATGGGAGGAATCCAGTAAGACTCCTAATCAGATGCCCAAACCGCCTCAATTGTCTCCATTTGATGCAAATGAGCAGCGGCCCTATTTTGTGCTCCCAGCAGATGTTAGAGCCATTTACCCTATCTCTAACTGAGCCCATCCACTCTGTGGAAGAAACCCATTTTAGCCGCTTGTATGTGTGATCTAGTTATCATACCTATTTTTGATAGGAATATTTTTGCTTTAAACAAAGTAAGACTAAAAAAAATTGCAACAAAAAACACTTGAATTGAGTCATCAGTTAGTAAACCAACTTTCCTCTCTCCTACTACTACAATGAATGCACCAGAGCAGGGAATCACACTTCTATATTTTTAAGATTGATGCAAGCTATCATGAACAAATTTGATGATTGGAACCAGGCTCTGAGTTTCACTCCACTATCTTTGGACACTGAATCTCGAGTAGGAGCCAAAAAAATAATAAAAATAAATAACAATAAAAAAAAATCTAGTATCTCATAATTGAATATTTTTTTTTCTGAAATAAATATAACATGATCTCTAGTCATGTCTCAGTGGACATAATTTGATTTGGTTGATCAAAGTGTGCGGGAATTATAACAAGTTTTTAAAACTTTTAACAATATGGCTACTAATGTTTAGCAATTGAAATGCCAAAAATCTGTCAAAAATCACCAGAGAGACATAGAAACTTATTTTTGAATCATATCTTGCAATATGTGATGAAACTTTGCTTCACTGTAACCAATGATCAATTAGGAATTCTATCACTATCCTTTTTTTTTTTTCAAAATTTGCATAATCAATTGCTCTGAAGACTCATTAAATTTATTTTCGAATGCTACAAGAACTGAATTACAGATTTTACAAAATCTAGAAATTGAAATGGTGTAAGAAGTGATGAATTCTATTTAATATGGAGGACATAGTGGCAATAAATGTTTTAGCATATCTACTGCACAAACAACATATCGTAACTTTACAAATAACTGATTAGACTTCATGATAATCTCATTCATGATAATCCTCTATTTCATTGAATCTCTAAATAATTTTTTAAATTAATGTCTTAGGTGTTTTATATGCCCTTTGTTATCCGAAGCTTCTTGCCATAAGTTTGTATCCTATCAAACGGCATTCTAGGATAAATCTTGCCATACAGTGATGTGTATATTTTCAAAATATATATTATGTGCGACATTCACTGCCTCTACATACACTCGATCGTCTCTGGTCCTACAGAGTTTGGATTATCAAATTATTTGATAATTATTTCATGATCTTCATTTTCCACAATCCTTTATTCTGCTGCATGAATTCTTTTTGTCAATCTCTTCATCTAGTTCATTTCTTTCTTTTTTAAAAATTCAAAAGTTTCCTGAAGTTTCCAAATGGAATTCCTTGATTTCCTTCAATATTTTAGCAATACTCACTCTGCCTTAAATACTTTCACCAGATTTTTTGAGCAGAGTTCGGTTTATTAAGCAGAAGCTCTTTGCCTCAGTTTCGACAGTTTTTTCTTCTTCTTCCACCATGCATTCACAAGTTTCTCTTTGTTAAGTTGTAGTACTTCAGTCTGCAGTCACTGGAAGAATGGCAGCAAACTGGTATTCAATTATTTCTCTTTTTGTTATGCTGAGAAGAATCGGTATGCTAATCCTTTTTTGTGAGCTATGTTTCATAGCCACTGCTGCTGCTGACCATGTTGATGAGCAGCCAAATCAGCAGCCAAACTACAATAAAACTTTAAATGATCATTTTATTTAAAATATCAGCATGCATATATCCCTTTCATCTCGCAATTTCTACCTTCATGCCTCCCCTTCAATGCTTCCTTCACAGTTTGAAAACCTCTGCACTGAATGATGAAGCACTCACCTTCTACATATGTGGGGAAGGATGCAAGGCTTCTTGTGGACTATAAATAAAAAGAGAGGAGACTGTTAGGTTTTCTTTCAAACATTCAACTTGGTGTGCAAAAAGGTGAAAATGAGACAGAGTACAGTGAGTATCTAACAAATAGCAAGATAAAATCCACCAAATAGCAAAATGCTTAACACACCTCTTTAGTGGAGAGAGAGGATTCAAAGCCATCATCATGCAACAGACTGCTGGATGATTCTGCTCCTGAAGGAGAGGGCGAGCCTGAACCAGGAGACTGCAGGGAGAGAATAACAAGTGGGAACAAAAAGATGAATACAATTTGAAATTTAACTCAGAACCAAGAACCACTTCTAAAAAAATGTACCATGAGTTACCAAAGAAAGACCAAATGAATGAATCAAATGGAACTCAAATGGTAAACTTTCTTAGACATGCTTTTGAGGTTAAACATAAGGATTCTCTAAACTGGTCTCTACAGATTTGAAATCAAATTGTGTGACTAAAATTTGATGTGTGACAGTTTGAAAGTCACTCTTCCATTGAGCAGAAAATAAGGCTGAGAGAGCATTCACCAGTCAGCATGCTTAAGAATTTTTTTTATTGATCAACAATTATATTACAATGTAGATGTTATTACAAGCAAAAACTACTAAGAATGAAAACAGGTTTTTCATATTTTTTAAAGAACACAAAATAAATTGTTACAAATTATCATAAAAATGACATTTGAAAACTAATCATTAGATAGATCTTTTTTAAATAAATGCAAAAATAAGTCAAAATCTTCAGTTTAGGATGCCAGTATTGTCTCCCAGAATTGCTGTATTCACAGTGTACCACCACCCACCATCATAGATCTTTCTTTTAACAATGCTCCTCAGTAGGGTTGAAGTCAGAGGGGGATGGTGGCATTATTTTCACAATTCCCCATTTTATACAATAGTAGGTTTTTTAGGAACACCAGATATCTTGTGGAAGTCATATTGCAGAGGTCAGAGACCCTAAAGGGGCCTGCGACTTACATATATTTCAGTCAGTGTACTACCTCCTTGCTGATGTTGCAGTCTTGTTGGAGCAGGGTCGCCATTCATTAATTCATTTGTGAATTTAAAAAAAAAAATTGCCAAGCTCATTGACCTTAATGCAGCTCTATGGACAACTGCTAGGCCCTGGGGATCCTGCTTCAAGAGGTTCTCGGGACTCCAGAGGCACCAGCTGTTTCAAATACCTTTTTGATGCTCAACAGTGGCTTTTTATAGCTGCCCTTGTTAACATAATGTGTGTGATGGAAACTTTCTTTTATAAGACTATCTGAACAAATTTATCTATGCACTGAAACTCAAATCTTTCACAGTTGAATGATCTCCAGTTTTTGTGGAACAGCAATTATTTTCATGCCTTTTGCAAGACATTGCACTATTTCTTACTTTTTATCTTCAGATAGATCTTTCTTGAAGTCATCTGGAAATTTGATTAATGGCACTGTCTGAGGTTGATACTGGATCTAAAAAGCTACATTTTACCTAAAAAAAGGAAAAATAAAACAAGCAAAAATTTTCATTTGAAAATTAAAACCTAAATGTTTATCTTACTGAAATCCTACTGATATTTCTATTGCATACTAATTTGGGACACAGCATTTATGGCATTTTGGAAAGCCTAAAGGAGACTCATCTCTGTCAAAAACATCTGAGCTTAGCATAAATGTTCAAAATTCTACATCAAATTCTGTGGAGGTATGAAAAATGCCTTGGAGTTTATTTAAACCCACTAGAGGGCAGAGAGACAAAACCACTCAAATCAACTGACATACTGAGATACTCCACACAGACATCATTGATTATGTGTTTGTCTTGTAGCTGACAGCATTTCTAGCCCTGAAGAACATGCTGGGTGTAAAGATTTTTTCTCTTTTTCAAACAAGTGAGTTAATGGTTTTTGAATTTTTTTTAATTAAATCTTTAAGGGCCTGTTGATAGCTTCCCTGAGGAACTAATGTCAGGAAACAGATTGATATCATTGAGGTAGCAAGGCACAGCAGGACCCAAGACCCTGGTTTCTAAGACATGTACTATACATTTGATCCTAAGTACAGGGGAAATAAAGTCTAGTCCGAAACTGTTTTTATTTAGAATAAAGTTAGTTGTGTTGAGCTTTTAAGCAGCTGTTGATTTACTTAAAATTACCGATTCAGTTAAGTCCAAGTAAATAATCATTTATTGTCAATTTATTAATTAAAGCTTCACATTTACACATCATATACAGCACTGTGCAAAGGTTTTAGGTACTAAAGGTAAATGAGGATATTTTCAAAAATAATGCCATGAATGGTTTTAACTTATCAGTGAACTTCATACAAAGAGTATGGTAAAGAGAAAAAAAACTAGATTAAATTAATATTTGCTTTTACCACCCTTTGCCCTTGAAATGGCACCTGTTCATTTCGGTGCACCAGTTTCTCAAGGTACTTGGCAGGAAGGTTGTTCCAAGCATCTTGGAGAACTTGAGATGTTGACACAGTTCTTTTGTGGATGCCCTCTGTCTTGTCATGTAATCCCAGACTGACCCCTATAATTTTGATATCAGGAGCTCTGTGGGGGCAAGACAAGACCAACTATCACCGTACTCCTTGTTTTTCTTCTCACTGAAGATATTTCTTTATGACTCTGGGCGTATGTTTGGGCTCATTATCCTGCTGTATAAATTTGGGACCTTCCTGACTGTATTATGTTTAAAGTGTTATGTTTAAAGTGCACAGTACTTTTTGTTGAATTGTATATTTGTCCGTGGACAAATTTCACAGGTAACACTTTGCTTACTCCCTGATTAGACCAGCTGTTCTTCCCCTTCCCACAGTGAACACTTGACTGATTTTTATGGATGCTAGCACACACACACACACACACACAAACATATATATATATATATATATATATATATATATATATATATATATATATATATATACATACATACATACATATATAGTTGCTACATGTGGCAACTGAAGGCGACTGCAGTAAAGGCCTGGCAAATTATCTCAAGGGAGGTAACTCATCATTTGGTGACATGGGTTCCAGACCTCAGTTATTAACTGACTACAAAGGATTGTCATGCAAGTATTAAAAATAATCTTTATATTTCCAATTATGTTGGTTTGTCTGATTGCTTTGGATAATTTGAATTGAGTAAATTGTGTGGATTTGTACTCCAGATATTGAGATTAAACATATTCACAAACTGTCATGTGCAAAAAAAAGTCAGACATTAAATTGTTGGTTCCCCTAAAGATGGGGATAAAACATTAGCTACAACCAGCCTTCCTGCTTTTGTTATTAATCCACAAGAGGGAAAAACAAATCTGGTCTCATAAATACATAATATGGTATCATTTCAGAACTCCTCATATTTCATAACACTTGTGAGACAAACATTACCACCAGGGCTAGAAATGCAATCCATCAACAAACCGAACTCTTCAAACTGTCCACACCTCTTCTCTGTGATGCTGGTCAGTCTGCTGCTCCCCGTTGGCTTTTTCCTCCTTAAGCTTTTCCACTTGATACATCCAATAGTTTTCCATGGCTTTTAGTAAACGCACAAACCCAGCTTAACCTCAACCGATACCCCAGATGAACTAGCACTGAGAGTGGCAGTGCATGGTTAAATGCAACAGCAGTGTCTACAGACTCTACATAGAGTCCGCTGCTTAGGTGACACAGAGGTATCAGATTCATCATGGAGTCAACAGGCTGGATTTACTCTGGTCACAGCGCAACATCATGTCATCTTAAGTCCTGAAATAAATTTACAATGTATGTTGTGGATACTGAATCTAAATATGAAGTATAAACAGAAGTCTTATTAAAACACCCAAGCTGTAAGCATGTTCTGATCATTGATGTCAACATGAAAACAGCCCCTGTCTCATTCTGTTATTGGATCCTCACTGAATTATTTAACCTTTCTTGCCCTTTACCTTTCTCTGTCTCACCCTTACTGAATTAATCATTGGGAGGAGGGAGGGGGAGTGACAACAGCAAGGAAGAAGGAAGGACACACCACATCACTGGGATTTCTATTTAGGCCAAGAACAATGTTTGGATTAACCATGACCAATACAGCTACATAAGAATATCCAATAATGTGTCATTGCATTCTATCCAAAGACATAATAGTTCTACATAGTGCAGTACAGGTTCAAAAATACACATTCAACATCTCACTAATGAATATTGTAGTGTATTTTGTTTTCATGAGTGCTTATCAGGTTTTGGCATTTTTTTCAGAAATAATAGTTACATCAAGTAATAGGATTTAATTTACATTAAATTCAACTCAGAGTGCCACCCTTAAAGGGAAAGCATCGCCAATTCACTGATTTAGTCTCAGAATATAGCTATTAGTTTCAAATTCTAATTAAAAATTGACTTAACTAAAACCAAATTACCATATCAATAGCTATTAAAGTTTAAAGGGTTTGGAGTTTTGAGTAGGGGTTGGAAATATTCACTCTTGTGCATCATTAAAGAGACCAGCTGGTATTTTCCAAAGCATTTATTTAACAATTAACAAAAGTAAAAACAATCAAAGTTTAATCTAATGAATGGTACTATCTACAGGTGTGTGTGTGTGTGTGTGTGTGTGTGTGTGTGTGTGTGTGTGTGTGTGTGTGTGTGCGCACATGTGTGTGAGGGCAGACAAAAACAGAAAGGTTAACTCAAAATGGTAGATGGGATTGCATGTGCGTCAGAGGCAAACAGACCAGTGTATAAGCGGTTTCTTTTAGTTTCTTCCCCACATGTTTTTCTAAATTTGAAATTTATGTAGGACAAAGGATGCTAGGATAATAGGGATGTAAGTTGTTTACAAGCAAAACTCAATCAAACCACACAAAATCAATACATATACAATGAAAAAAGTTAAACAGTCTTTTGCTTAGCCATGCTAAGATGCACTATACTAGGCCCAGTTAACATTACTAAGTCCATGAAGGGAGAGAGATGTGCCTGGCATGCTGCTTTGCTAATTCCACTGAGCTGCAGGCTTTTGCAGCTTCCCACTGGGGTATAGGCCAGTCTTGCTGAGCAGCTCCTGTTTCACTGAGTTTACTGGTCACTTCTTTGTTCTCCTTACAGAGTCAGCCACTTGATGCTACATCTGCTTTGTGGTTCCTGTTGCTTGCAAAACCACTTTGTTTCATAGCCACTGGCGCTTGATTAAATGTGGTCACTACTGCTAAATCTGAGGCCGGCTCTTGGTTGCTGCTGTTGAGAAAAGAGCTCAATACAGCAATCTGCTCCAAGTAGGCAGAATGGAGGTCAGGGAGCAGCAGCCCCTGCTACAGTAAAGAGTGTGAGAAGAAAAGAGGGTAAGGGAAAGGAGCATTGGGGTGTGTTGACCTGGTGAAGTCATACGACATAAGCCACATAGTGACCAATGGTAGCTGGTTGTTGGGTCCATGGATGGAGTTCAGGTAAGGTTGCGAGACCTGAGGAATTCTTGGAAGTTGAGTTCAGTTTAAATCACAAAAAAACAACAATTTGTATTTTCAGGCTGACTGTTTCCCGTTGCCACTCCTTATGCTAAGCTAGGCTAAGTAATTCCCAACTCCTGCTGGGTACTCTACACACAGTCTCCTATTTGTGTACATGGGTATTTTTCGGTTGGAATTACTTCTTTTCGTTAATATTTTAAACAGAAGCTTTGACACAAGCCACCTGCTTTCTCTCAGTGGGATTTGCAGATGGCATAAATTGGCCTCACGGCATAGGCTATGGTGTAGGGTATATAGCTATACTGTAGGTACGGTGTAGGACAACGCAGAAGCATACATTGGCCTTAAGGCTTGTATTATTCCACAAATGAACTACATAAATGGGTTACACTTGTCAGTTGAATAGTTACTGCTAATGCTAATGTACATAATCAGCTACAGTAATCATTAGTAATGAACTGGCCTATTTTTGGATGAAAGGCTCCCTGCTAAGTCATCTAAATAACTGAAACCAACTGAAGGCTTTCCAAAGCTACTTTGCTGTCTAATTGAAGCATAATCGTACATTAAGTAGATGTCATGTCAGCTTCACTAACTCTCTCTCTGGTTCTCTAAACCCAAACTGCAGATGAATGCAATAAGAAAAGGTCTAAAAGTGCAGTATGGGAGTAATACACTCAACCAACCATGGAAGGAAGTCTACAATACATACAGCTATTTTGTTTTTGATTAACTTTATAAGAAATACTGCTTGGAGCCCCCTGACATTTTTGTCTTAAACATATGCTAAAAGGCATTTCAACAAAGTTTTAGTGTTATAGTTTTGTTATTCTAAATTTTGATACCAAGATTTTAATTTTACTTCAAATGTATATAGGTTCCAAATATCAGTTATTGCTCTCCTTGATTTCTAATAATATGGGCCCTGAAAAAAACATATCGGTAGAACCCTAGTCACTTGACTTTAAGATCATAAAATACATTGCACGGCCAAAAGTACTTGAACACTAGAATATTATAATAATATGTCCCCCACTGATGGTGAGAAGAGCTGGCTTGCAGCCTGAATTCTTGTTTATACCAAAAGGTGTTGGATGGGGTTGAGGTCAGGACCCTGTGCAGTGCCCAAAGTGGAAAGCACACTGTTGTCTAAAAATATGACTGTATGCTACAGAATTAAGATTTTTCTTCACTGGAACTACAGTAAGGGCCCTAGCCTAAACCAAGAACAGCAGCCCCAGATAGTAAACAGGTTCAAAGGTGCCTAACCACTGTCACATTGCTAGAGGTAAAGGAGAAAAAAAATTACCCTTTCAATTCAGCAAAGTAAACACACACATTAATATACGAACAACAGCTAACAGCCATGATATGCAATACAGCCAGATAAATAATAGCCAGAGCTGCTGTACTTACATCATCCCCCTGTGATGGCTGAAGTTCACTCTCAGCAGTGGGACTCAGGTCCTGCCGCATTACCCAAATAGGTTCCTTGGGCTCATCAGGTGTATAAGGAGATCTCACTGTTCTGATCTTCACCTCTTCTATGGCCTCCTTAATGTCCTTGATAGCTAGAGATATGGCGTCTCTCTTCTCCTGACTGTTCCTAAATTCTAGAGGCTCCTCTGATGGACTCACAGCCTGTTTTCTGGCCGGCTTCCCTTGGTTGGCAGCTTTGTAGTTATCAGAGTCAGTCTGGTACTCAGATTGAAGTGTTTGTTCTTCCTGTGGGAGCTCATTTTCTTCATCTATGGTGTCTTGTGCATTATGAAAACTCTGGGAGCTTAGGCTTTCTTTGACCTCAGCCACAATGCTGTCAATGTCCTCCTCTTGCTCACAGCTGTCAGCACGTGGGTATGGGGCAAACTCGGCCTCCTTCTCTGGACTGTCTGACTCGCCATCTGAGCGTTCATCGTAGTGGCGCAGACGGGAGCCCACTGCCTCCTGCTGAAGGTAGTTGCCACATCCCATTTCGCTCTCCAAAACACAATAGCCTGCCCTCCTCTGTTGGAGAGACTCTGTGTCCCCAGCCCTGTCTGCAGCAGATGAAGCTGATGAGGGAGAATCGCAAATTTCCTCATAAACATGCTCAGACAGTGAGTAAATGTCATATGGCTCAGAATAGGCTTCATCTGTATGTCTAGTATTTAATCTCTCCAAGCTCTGATTAATCAAGCTGTCAACCCTTCCCCTGGAGTGGCTGAAGGTCTGGGTGTAGACGTAGTTGGAGTATCCAGCACTCAGAATCTCCTCTGCTTCATCCTGACTCTGGGGGTTTTGGATATCAGGCAGGGGTTCATGTGGCAAGGGTGGGGGCTGCGAAGGATAGTAAGAATGTGAATGGGGATGCTGCTGTTCGGCCTCTGCACTTTCCGTGTACTTCTCTGCCTCAGGCCGTAGCTGGACTTCATAGTTTCCCACCTCGTCTTCCACCTCTGTCTGCCTGTCAGGCTCCAGAGACATCATGACCAGGCCTTCATCCCCCTCGGCTCGGTCAGTATGGGTGTGGAATCCACTCTCAGTGCTCCCTGAGCGGGCCAGCACTGAATCATCCCTCTCTCTTTCATCTTCCTGTGTTATCTCTGTGTTGTGCTGCTTCCCCTGTTGTTGTGCTAAATGATATGCTTTCTCTGCTTCTCTCTGCTGTCTCTGTCTGTACCTCTGCTGCTGGGCTCTGATCCTGGCCTCACTGTCCCCCTGTCTGCGATAACGATTTACTGCGGGTCGAGGAATGGACTGGTGCTGCTGGGGATGTGAAGACTGAGCTCCATATTGCAGCTCCATGTCTTGCTCCTCCTGTGGCTGAGGCTGTCGTGTCGCCTGGGCTCTGCTGCCAGCACTTCCTTCAAGTGGGGCCTCACAACGTCTGTCCTGGTTATGGGACTGGCTGTTGTGGTTGTTGAGTTTGTGAGGAAGGGCATCAGTTTCCTCCATCACCTCAAGGCCGAGCTCCAACTCCTGGGGGTTCATGGCAGTCTGGTTCTGGTTGATTCAGTGGTGTCAGAGAATGGTTTTAGTAGTCCATCATCAGCACCTCTTGACATCAGCACAAAGGCTGGCAGAAAGAGACAGAAAATGACAGACAGAAAGGGAGAAAATTTGAGTAAACAGAAAGTGACAAATAAGAGAGATGTTTGCAAACAAACTAATTTAAAATGAATGCGTGTGGAAATTGTAATAACTGTGCAAAAGACATGCACACAATTGCATACATATCATCAGAGTAACTGGCTCTCTTGTTTTTGTTACAAAGTTTCTTAACTAACGGCAGCTATCATTAAGTTAAACATTAGCAATATAGTGAAAAGAGGAAGAGGGGGGCTAATTTTCATTTGATTGTCACTGTAGAGTAGCCTGTTCTATTTTTTGGCCAACAATCTCTTGGTTTATGTTTTTGCTCCCTCAGACAAAATGGAAAGAGGAATTTTTGCCCAAAGAAGAGGACAGTAAGTAATCACAAGTAGTAATCAGTTAACTTAAGATGAGTCCCCTATAAATGGCCATGAACCATGGATATTGTGTGTATTTCTGTGTATTTCTGTCACTCGCCGTAATTAGCTCTGAAAGACAGGCTTAACTCACATGCATAGCTCTGCTTGTGAATAATATGAAGTGAAAAAAAAATTGGATTGGCCTTCCCCAGTAGGTATTTGTGAACTACGGAGTAAATGAAAGTAAATTAACATGAAATATATAATTTATCAGTTACTGCTGTATTATGTGTATTTTTTTACTGTTAGATTATACACTCACAGTTGCCAGGCTATTAGGTAGGCTAAATCCTGGCAAAAATGCAGTCTTATAGAACAATCTTGTAATAAATCGTCCTTAATGATTGTCATAATGTTCAGATTATGTAGAAAATTTCAAGAAAGTTAGTGATTCAATCTATGATCATTTTGGAGGATGTAGTTTGTTGTTCTCTGTTAAAATTTTCCGAGGGAGCACCCCTGAATGGAGATAGATCTGCAAACAATAAACTAAAAAATATCAAAATGCAACACATCTGACTATTGTCGTGTCATTACAATCACATCTGTCCAAACACAAGATTTGCACAGGCCTCCCTTCTGATCAGTCTATGACGGCCATTTCACTCAACACTAGGCCGGTGACTTATTCTGTAGTTAATTGCAGGCCCAGTAACGGAAATCAAAAGTGACATTAACAGATCTACTGAAGCACAATTCCCTTCAGTCATGGGTCATTAAACTCTGTTAATCATTCAAGACACCAGAGTTGATTTAGTTTTCAGTGCAATAATTCCGTAATACAAAGGACTGTTTAAATATCTAATGGTTTTTAAACCCCAAAATATGTTCAAAATGTAACCCCATTGAAATACATTGTTTATTGCTCATCCCTGAGACAGATTATCCAAAAAAAGATAAAAAAACAGAAAAAGAAATGACTGTAACAGAAATAAGGACATATTCATACAGAACCATTATCAAGAAAGCATGCCTATTATTGCAGTAGCTGAGTAAACCATCACTGCACTCCGTCTGTCTGCTGCCATCTATGGGTGAAAGAAACACTCTGTCACAGTGTGAGAAAAGTCATCTTACATTTACATCAAATTTGACTTCTAATACTTCAGCTAGAGTAACCAGCACAGATAAGAGCTAGGCAGACAGAGACAGAAAGAGAAAGCAGTAAAACAAAAACGAATCAACAATCTAAAGTCCTCATATTGACTACTAGGGGCTTTAATAAATGCTGAATGAACTTAACCAGTGTTAAAAAAATAGTATATAGCTGGACCAACCTTCAACTGTTTGCCTGTGTCCTACTGTATGTGCTTCACATATACCTCATTCGTGTCTTTCCCTTGCTTCTAGTGCCACATCTGCCACTAAAGATGTCAAGCAAGATACAAGAAAAAGATGTGGGGAAAGGAGACAGGGGAAAACAGATTTTTAGATACATCAGAAGTCCTTCCTCTGAACTGTCATCTAAAAACACATCAACTCCCAATGATGACAGCACAGCATGATAAGCTGCCAGTCAACTTTAACAGCACCTAAGTGAATTTGCACTAATATATACAGTCCAAGTTATAAAACATATGCACAGGTACCTCTGCCAGCATAGCATTGGTTTTCTTTACTCAATCTGCATTTTTCCCCTTGACATAAACTCTTTGATCATCTTTACATGTTAGAAATCATGCGTTTTTGAACTAGCGCAGCTCCCTTCCTAGCGCATTCCACTCACTCAAGCTCCATATCTTCGGCACGAAACTTCAGCAGGAATTTGAAACACAATAGCTGAGAAACACTCCACCGGAAGTGAAAAAAGTGCCCATCCCTCCTTTGCGAACAGTAGCATATAGGACAGAAACAAGTAGACAAAAGAAAATGGACAATGAAAGCTAGCTATAAAGAGGTAAAACCAAGCCCAAGGTTAAAAAAGAAAAGGAAACATCAGAGCGGCCTTTCTATGGTGGATAATTATGCAGCTGAAAGGATTAAATACTGATGCTGATTTATCCACACATCTGCCTAACAGGTAACTATACTGTCTTGATTTCTTTGATTTGATTTTAGAGAAGTGTAACCACATTGCTAAAAGAGCTATGGTCATGGTAGAGTGGCTGAAAATATCTTTGTGAAGTGCCAAAGGTAGTATTATTAATTTAGTTTCTCCTGATATTTATGTGGGCCTGTGGTCTCACAGATAAATCTTCTCATCATCTGTGTTTTACTGCTTATATCTATTATTTACCATTTTCTCTCATTAAACACCTAACCACTGCAATAAGTGTATGTTAGTTTTTTGCTGTAGATTCATTTTAATAGTGAAAAGATTTATTTCTGCTCATTTGTTAATGTATCTCTAAATGCAAAGGCTGAGGTAGTTGGCCATCAGTTGATTATTTACAACACAAATGTAACCCAGCTGTGGCTGTGGCCTCAGTCACTTTCCACTTTGTGAGAGGAAAACTAAATCACAGTGTTTTTTTAAGCCTGGATGCAGCTTCTTTAGATGCAGTCTTTGTAAGCCTGCTACTTATAATTATAACCCATGGCTTACATAAGTTAAGAGTATATTATTGCATTTAATTATAATAATAATTATTATTTTTTAACAACAGACTGGAAGATAATGTACGGTTTGTTTTCTTGCAGATATCAGGCAGATTCTTCAGCTATAACTAGCACAGAATGCCCTTACATCCACTTCCTGCCCAAATGACTTACTACTCTTCAACCCACCTATTTTTATGTCTTGATAAGCTTCTCCCATATTCTTTGTGAGACATTACAATCAAATTGCTCAAAATAGCACTGTGATAACTTTCAAAAACGTTCTTCTATTGTAAAATAAATAATTTGGTTGCATAAATGTTTAAAATGTAAAAATAACTGGTTACCAAAACAAAATATATGTACCTATATTGCACAACACTCAAACTATTTACATTTAACAAGGATAACAACAGCTATAACCTCCTAGGACTGAAACCCTTATATTGTCCATGAGGATCTGGAAATCAGTCACAGATTGACAAGACACAGCAGCTTGATATGACCACTCTGTGAAACTGTATGTCTTCCCCTGCATCTAGAAGGTCAGCTACAAGCTGAAAGTCATTCCAGATCCTCCTTGCCAGGTGCAAGACTTCCTCCCCCAAAATGTATGCTTCAATGTGTGGCAGTGATGAAGTGCTGTGGCTGTTCATTGCAATATCGACTCTATAGCCAGGCAAAAGTCACTGTAAAACATGTAATTTCTAGCTGTGTTGTATAGTTAGTGTTTTGTTCTTACCAGTTTTTACGCCATAATGTGAACTTGCTGAGCATGAATGACAGCCTACTCTGCAGAGACAGACTTGCTTCTAGCATGGCAAAAAAAAGCCTTATCCTAGCAGCATTGTGTTTCTTTATGTTATACATGTATAAAATTATAATTATGATGGAGTCCACTCCTGTTGTGTTGATACAGTATCTAACCAATTTTACTAACATACAAGTGTTTAACACAGCAGGTTAGAATTCAGCTCTTACTTTTGTTTAAGCATGCTAGTGTGACAAGTAATTGCAATTTTCAGTAGAGTCAGTTGGTACCATGTGTTAAGTAATGTTTTTACAGTGTTTTGTCATATCACATTTTGTCTTAATAAGGATGACAGGGCTCCATCGTGTGGTGACATGTATTTAACTGAGCAGCAAACAGAGAGTCCATGTTACTGTTTTCAGGAAGGTGGTGTGTTTAGTAGAGAGGATGCACTATTTAACGGCTGGCATATCATTATGCCCCCCCCCTTGGTTGTCATGAAACCAGTGGGTAATTGGTCTCTGTGGTAGGGCACACCTCCACCACCATGGCTTTCACTATAAAAATACTGATGGGAGAGACAGTGTGAAAGAGTTTTACATTAGGATTATCAATTATTTTTATGGTACATCTCCTGTTTGTGTTCTCTGTTGTTGGTGCTATGAAGTCACTATTGTGGTATCTTCTTATTTGTCTTAAATAGTCTGCTTAGTAGTAATTGTTGTGTAGTATTTAATGCCTCCACCTTTGGAGCTCAGCTATGCCCCCACCAGTGCATCATATCTCTTTTTAACTCTTTTTGAATGGTTGTCTTTTGTTAATGGGAAAAATTTTCAGTGTGTAATGTCATGTAACCAGCGTGCAGAATTCCATCATATGAAACATCACCCAAACATGATGTAAAATAAACATAAAATAAACACCTCTTATGCCACTTATTCTTTTGGAACTTTTTTTCTTTCAATTTACTTGTTAATATTAAGACAAAACTAAACATAAAACATAAAACTAAAAAAATAATTATTTCTCTTGGTATATGGATTAAACGAACTGACAATGTTCATTGGTGAGCTTCAGAGGTGTATTTTTAAACAGAGCAAGGCTAACTGTTTGCCCCAGTTTACAGTCCTTATGCTAAGCTAGGCTAACCAACTCCAGATTTGTATGTAACACAAAGACTTGAGATTGATATCCATCCTCTCCACTGGGAGTACATATTGGGGGAATATGCAAAACAGCTTATTTCGCAAAATGTTTAACTTCATTATTCCATGAAAGAATTCCTGGCAGTCCCTGAGGAGGTTCCAGAAGATCCTAACAAAATAAAGAATGTCACAACAGGAAATTAACTCAGAACACTAGGTAAGATTACAGTGATCCATTACAGTGATTTAACTGTCAGCAGTGGAAAAAAAACATACAGTATACATATACAGCAAGAAATGATTTATAACACATTGATAGCAAAACATTTCTCTGTAGTAGTGATCATCATTATGGACCAACAAAGCTGTGCATTCAAAATACAGCAGAGAGACGTGGCTTCTTTTGCAGAGCAACAGACTCTGCACTCTTTGGAGTCTGCAAAATATCAAAAACTATTTGAGCCTTAGCCGATCATTTAAATGAATGTGTTGGGGAGATGTACTTAAATCTATGAACTTGGAAAACACATAATAAAGCCATTGAAGGCTGTAAAAAAACTGTGAAGACATCAAAGGTCATCAACTAATAAAAGTCGGAAGTCAGTGGACAGCTGGAAAAAGGATAAGATAGATATTCACAGCTATCTACCTCCATACAGCAGGTAAAATAAGTATAGATCACATCAACATTTTTCTCAGTAAATATATTTCTAATGGGGCTATTGTAATGAAATTTTCACCAAATATCAATAAAACCCATGCAATACACGCATGCAAAGAAATCAAAACATAGATGTCCATAAATTATGTATCATAATGTGAAATGACACAGGGAAAAAGTATTGAACACATGAGGAAAGAGAGGTTCAAAAAGGCCTGGAAAGCCAAGACACTGAAATCTATCAGTAATTAGAAAGCAAATTAATGTTCAGTCCCAAATGATGGCCTATAAAAAAGGTGTCTCATTACCAAGGTGTCACAAAGGAAACATCTCATGATGCGTAAAAGCAAAGAGCTCTCTCAAGACCTTCGCAACCTTATTGTTGCAAAACATATTGGTGGCATTGGTTACAGAAGGATTTCTAAACTTTTGAATGTTCCAGTGAGCATTGTTGGGGCCATAATCCGCAAGTGGAATGAACATCATTTCACCATAAACCAGCCACGACCAGGTGCTCCTCGCAAGATTTCTGACAGAGGAGTGAAAAGAATTATCAGAAGAGTTGTCCAGGAGCCAATAACCACTAGTGGAGCGCTTCAGAAAGACCTGGAATTAGCAGGTACAACTGTTTCAAAGAAAACAATAAGTAATGCACTCAACCGCCATGGCCTGTATGTACGCTCACCACACAAGAGCTCATTTAAAGTTTGCTGCACAACATTTGGACAAGCAAGTGAAATACTGAGAGAATATAGTCTGGTCAGATGAGACCAAAATTGAACTCTTTGGATGCCATAATACACATCACCCCAAAAACACCATGCCAACAGTGAAGTTAGAAAGGTGGGAACATCATGGTGTGGGGCTGTTTTTCAGCAGACGGTACTTGCATACTTTATGTAATTGAAGGAGGGATGAATGGAAAAATGTACCGAGACATTCTTGATAAAAATCTGCTGCCATCTACCAGGATGCTGAAGATGAAACGAGGGTGGATATTTCAGCAAGACAATGATCCCAAAAATGCAGCCAAGGAAACTCTCAGTTGGTTTCAGAGAAAGAAAATAAAGCTGCTAGGATGGCCCAGCCAATCACCTGACTTGACTCGAATTGAAAAGAATGGAAGAATGGGCCAAAATCACACCTGAGCAATGCATGCGGCTAGTTTCTCCATACAGGAGGTATCTTGAGGCTGTCATTACCAATAAAGGCTTTTGAACGAAGTATTACATACATTTCAGTAAGCGTGTTCAATACTTTTTCCCTGTGCCATTTTATTACACATAACTTAATTTCTGAACTTATTTTTTTGGTTTGTTTGTATGTATGGATTACTTAGGTTGTTACCAACATCTCGTGAAACTTTCATGTCAATAGCACCTTTTATAAATATATTTTCTGACTGAAATGTTGATGTGTTCAACTAATTTTACCTTCTGTATATGATGAGTTCATGGCTAGTTGGACATACTGCACCTGAATTTGCTGTTTAACACCACCTAGTTCAACAGAGATGACCACAGTGATCCTGCAAAGGGAAACTGTAAGCCTCCACACATACAGATGCTATTGGCTGTGATTCAGACTCTAAAATTTCTTCCAACGATTGTAGACATATGAGTCGTAAACTGGTAACTTCATTCTATATTTAAAGTTCTATTTAATTTAGCCTTTCTAGAGATCCTGCTAGCACTGTGAAGGGTACAGAAAGCATAACCTGTTAAACAGAGCGTGTTCTATTAATGTCTATAATGTCTATATCTATATATATATATAGGTATATCTATATCTATAGATATATCTATGTATAGATATATATCTATATATATCTATATAGATATAGACATATGGATATATAGATATATATAGATATATATACATATATATATAGAGAGAGAGATAGATATATAGAGAGATATATATCTATAGATATATAGAGATATATATATCTATATCTATAGATATATATCTATATGTGTAAGCATGGAAATTGAGATGGAGAAGGCACAGTCATTAGAGAAGATCAGACAGGAAATATGGAGAAGCTGGGTTTGGTTAAACACTGTAAACCTGATGCTGATGTCAGTGACATTGATGCTACCTCTGTTTTGGGTATAAAAACTATTTATTTCATCTGGCTCCCTGGCTGGATGATTTGAGTAACTTGATTTTAGTCCCTAGATTAAGTTAGAGAGATCCTGAAACATTTTTCTCCATTTTTGAGCATCTGGAAGATGTTAGTCAGTGGCCTGATACTACTCTCACTCGTAAGTTCAATGTCTGAGTAAGGCGCAGGAGGCATATTCGTCTTTGAGTAGTATATATTGTTTGAAATACTTCCTTCTACAATCACTATTCTTATAGTAATTGAGCTTGTTCCTGAGGCATATTGCCAGCATTTTTTGTATGAAATTTTTGCCATAATAAGTGAAAAGTGAAAATAGATTCTAAAAAATTTATGCAAATTTATAAAAAAAAAACTTGAATATTGAGTATGACATAAGTATTAAGACCCTTTGCTATGACACAAATTTAGGTCAGGGTGCCTTTCCTTTCCCTTGAATCCTTGAAGTTTCTACACCAAGAACCTGATGGTCATTCTGGCAGAGCTCCAGATATCCTGTGTAGAGATGGGCGAAACCTCCAGAAGAAAAACCACTTCTAAGCCTCATGTTTGGTTTCCTCCATACATGATTCAGATTGTTAAGGCTAATTAGCAGTGTAATCTCGGTTTCATCAGATCAGTAAATCTTCCTTTCCAATCGTCCTTTAGGTGCTTTTCTGCAAATTCCAAGTGGATTTTAATGTGTCTTTCATTAAGGAGGGGCTTCTGTCTGTCTACTCTGCCATAAAACCCAGATCAGTGTAGGATGATGGAGGCCACTGTGGCTCAACACAATCCTATCACTGAGCAGTTCCTTCAGCCACTGTTGCATTTATGCTCCAATATACACTTTCAGCTGTGAGGCCTTATATAGAGAAAGCTGCTTGCCTTTCCAAATCATGTCAACACAATTCAATTTATCATTGGTGTATTCCAATGTAGAAACATTTCAAAGATGACCAAATGAATACTTATGTTGTGTTGGTATGTCATGAACTTGTTCCAATTAAAACATCATCTTCTGGCAGCAATAGAGACTTATCAAATTCCAAAGATTGTCACAGTCCCAACAAGACCCTCAAATTTGGTTCTATAAATATCAGATTAATCTCTGCCAAGGGCTTCCTAATAAACCTTACCATAATAGTGCTCATGTTGCTCAGGCTAAACAAGGGAGAGAATTTCCTAAAACCAAATGTCTGTTTTCCAGTTAACCAACAAACCTTATTTCATTCAACTCTTTGTGGCTCTTGCATTAAAACAGTTTCCATCAACTATGAATCGTTCTGCCCAGGACAACAGAATAAAACCATTCCACCTTGCGGTACCATGTGGCCCTTATTACAAATTTTAGGTGAATTCTGAGAACTTTTCTCAGGCCCTTTTTCTCGTTTTGATGAGATTTTTACGTCTTGTTAATTTCAATATCCACATGGATGAAGACGTTAATCTTATGGCAAATCTTGATGCTGGGTTTCACCAGTTTGTGCACAAATCTACTCTGTCTCAATCTGTCCCTCTGTAGCCATTGGCCCCAGTCTCTAGCCTCAGCTCACTGTTTGCAGGACACGTTTCTCCCCTCACCCCTCAAGACCCGCTTTCCTTTAGTTATCCAACAGTCCACAGATGTGCCTCCCTGTTTCTACTCACCTGACTCCCATGGCCGTCAACACACCTGCTCCCACTTGTCTACAGGCCTGAAGTCATCTGGGCAATCTCGACCTGCACTTCAATCACTAATCAACTTAGGACTACATAGGACAGTTTACTCCCATTATTCCTTGTTGCTTCTCGGAAGATTCATCAGATTACTTGGGTCTCTCCAGAGATGTTTTATATGGGTTTAAGTCTGGGAAATTAGTGGCATTAGGACAGTCAATCTTGTCCCAAAGCCACTCCAGCATTGTCTTGGCTGTATGCCTGGGGTCATTGTAGTGCTGAAAGGTGAATTGCGCCCCAGTCTCAGGTCTCATGCACTGGAGTGCATCCTCCCTAAATTCTGACCAGTCTCTCTGTTCCTCCTCTTGAGAAACCCCCTCAATGATGCTGCCACCACCATAACCATAGGGATGATATTAGCCAGGTGATGAGTATTGCCTTTTCTTCATCAGACATAGTGTTTGGATCCTCCCAAAGAGCTCAATTTTAGTCTCAACACCCAGAGATTTTTTTCCTAATGTCTGCGGGCTCTTTTAAATGTCATTTGGCAAATGATATTTAAAAGGGGTTGTCACATGCATTTTACTGAGAGTGGCCTTTGACTAGCCACTCTACCATAAAATCCTGATTGATGGAGTGCTATTAAGATGGTTGGGCTTCAGGCATGTTCATCCATCTCTGCAGGGGACTCTTGAAGCTCTGTTAGAGTGACTGTTGGGTTCTCTATCACATCCCTGACCATGGCTCTTCTTGATCGGTTACTCAGCTTTGCCAGGTGGCCAACTGTAGGAGAGTCTTGGTGGTTCCAACCTTTTTTCTATTTCACTATATTGAGGCCACTGTGCTCCCGGGAACACTCAGATTTAGAAATTTTAAAGATGGGTTTTCTAACCTTGCCCTGATCTTTGCCTTTGTACAATATTTTAGAGGTGTACAGATAGAAAGAAATTTTGAACCAGTTAGGCTAGGTTTCCATGAAGACACAGAGGGAGAGTGGTAGCGGGGTTATGCGAAGAGAGTGAGAGGAGAGATGCAAACACTGGCATGGCATAACAAAAGAAATGGGTTTTGTAATGCCGCATCACACTATATCAATATAAGTCCTCATCCTAT
>CM029115.1:140000-332500 GCA_016859345.1 Istiophorus platypterus
CCACGTGTCTCTGGTTTTGCTCTCCATTTTAAGGCATTGGAGATCATTTTAGCTGAACAGCCTATAATTTTTTGCACCTCTTTATAAGTTTTCCCCTCTCCAGTCAACTTTTTAATCAAAGTACGCTGTTCTTCTGAACAATGTCTTGAACGACCCATTTTCCTCAGGCTTTCAAAGAGAAATGCATGTTCAACAAGTGCTGGCTTCATCCTTAAATAGGGGCCACCTGATTCACACCTGTTTTTTCACAAAATTGATGACCTCACTGATTGAATGCCACACTGCTATTTTTTGAACACACCCCTTTCAACTAATTGCCCAATTGCACAGCCTTAAGAGCGTGCATATCATGAATGCTGGGTCTTGTTGGTTTTCTGAGAATCTACTGCACCTAGTGGTAACTCGTTTGCCATGTAGCAATAAAAAATATACTAATAACAGTGATTAATCTGGTTAGTCACACTGGACTGCTATTATTTTGAACACTACTGTATATATATATGGTCCAATTTACCACATTAATATTTTTAAAAATATTTTTGGTTTTTACATTCTGATGTAAGGCCTTATACACATTAGCAGTGAGTTCTCTTATTCCAACTTAAGATCTCAGAGGGCTTGGAATTTTCACTGTCCAAAAAAGTCATTAAGAAATGGCAGTTAAGGGTAACTGTAGAAGCTAGGACAAGATCTGGAGGACCAAGTTCAGATAAAGTTCAGATAAAACTGCACATCTGCTTGGCAGAAAGGCAAAGCTAAACATCCATATGATTGCAGGGGAGCTGCAGGAAGACTCAGACTGCACATGCATGTACTAAATATCTTGTAGTCAGTCTTGCAGTTAGTAAAGAAAGTTAAAAAGGAAAGAGGCTGGCTTCTGTAACAGAACAAAGTTCCTAAACAGACTTCGAAATACACCATGAACATCTAGAAAAACAAATGGAGGCTTTTGGAATGGCCCTCATATTCCCCTGGCTTAACATATCTCAGAATTTATAGTGATGTATAGGAAGAGTCCTTAAGGCTAAGAGACGCAAAATACTTTTTGCTACTCTTAGCCTTCACTTCTTCATGTATTTTTTTTTTTTTTTTAACGAAATAAAAAGGTAACATTTTCACTAACATAGAATTTCCCTAGGGGCATCAGTACGGTAATTCATTTTACAATCCAGGCAATCACATACAAAAGATGCAGACTCAAAATAAACAGCAGGTAAAAAAAAAAAAATATATCAGATAAGCTTTATTTTCATGGTAAGCAGATGACAAAACACTTAACGTGAAGATAAAATACTTTAACTCTATAAATAAACAGAATTCAAAGATGAGATGCTAGGGATTATTCATTAAGAACACACCCTCCACTGAAGTCAATTGAAGAATAAATTCTAAAAAACAGAAGCTACATTGTCATTTTTAAAAGCTTGTTGAACCATTTAAAAACATTTCTGCATAGATAGACTTGTATTCAAAATTTATGTTGTAGGTTTGCATGGAAGTTAAAATACCCCCACCATACAGTTATGATATGCACCTATGAACAAACTCAAAAGCTCAAAAATAATATCTTCAATATTATCTATGATCACATACACAGTTAATTGAGGTGATAACACATCTTAGAGAAGCTAAGTACAACATATGAAGGGTAACATGGAAGCACATGTTGACCATGTGTTGGGGAGCTAGTCTGTTCTGGCTCACCACTGTGTACACACTGAGGCCACTTTGTCTTTGAGAACATGCTACTGTAGACAAAGAAACCAAACCTCTATACAGGGATTTGATGGCACTTAACTGCATCAAGGGCCACGTAGTGTATACATGACATGACATGAAATGACACGACAAGACAGATAACAAAACAATGCTGCATAATGATAAAACAATTCCATGTATTTGTTCACATGTATGCTGCTATTGTCATTGAAAGATCTAAACAACTAGTAACAGCTACCCAAAATAAAACAAAAGATGGAGCCAATTATATTTTCATGGCAACTATCTGAATTACAAGTGACCTCAGATTTGGTAGATACAGATTTAAGATTACCATTCTTCTTTTCTCAATATAGATGACACCATGTAGAGGGAAGAGCTATCATCTGCTGTCAGCTTCAACATTACTAAATGGATGAACTGTGCTGACGCAGCATGTTACAACATTTACAGGAGTGACATAATTTCTTAACACAAAGACATAATGAAGATTGTTACCTTTTTGATGGTACTTCTATTTTTAACAAGGTAGTGACAGAAAGCAGCTTGGCCTACTGTTAACTAGAATGCTACAAAATAACAAGATAAAATTTCAAAAATAGCTGTTATTGTAATTTAATGATGATACACGACAAAACAATGACACACTACTATTATCATATAGTCCAAAGTGCTGTTCAGTTTTCCACTGTTTCACATTTCACACCTAAAACAGATTAAGTAGTTGTAGTAACGGCAGCACGTAGCACCAGTGAATGTCAGGGGAACTACCTTCCCTTGCACTCTGTCCTTCAAAGTCAAACATCGGTACCACTAAAGTGGCAAAGCTAACATTTCTCTGCTTAAGTATTTGTTTATTTGTGTTTTTTTTTTTTTTTTTTTTTTTTTTTTTTTTTTTTTTTTTTTTTTGTTGCTACTGTAACTTAGCACGTAGCTACACATAATTTATTGACTATATTCAGCTGTAAAATTAGAGGGTAGAAAAGAACAAGGAGCAGCAACCAAGGATCAACAGAAGAAATGACCAAGGGAAGTTTACATGGTTAATAAAAGTTACTGCCTTCAGAATGGAAATCTGAGAACACTCAAGGAAAAAACCTACCATTGCAACAAGTGAGCCAGACTGAAGGAGTGACCACGAAACTAGAAAAAGAAGTCTTTCAATTTTAATGGGAAGACATTTAATCAGAGCCACCATCTATTCCATATGTTTAACTCCAAAATGGCCAATACTAAAAATAAATTCAAATCTGATTTTACAAAATAAGCACAGGAATAAATATGAGTATAAATGCTTTACTTAGTTTTTCTAAATATTTCATCAAGTCCATTTTTACAATTTCATAGAAATTCATTTTCCCTACATTATAGGGAATCATTTTCATTATCATTTTCTTTAAAATTGTTTTTGATAATGTTATTTTCCACTCACACTTTTTGTGACAGTCGTTACCACCGCTCCCCAGCCCAACAGTATTAGTTGATTGCTTTAATAAATTTACTCCAATAAAACTTTAATTACGATAAAGTAAAACTTTATAATAATAAACTGGGTTTAATTGTTTATTAAATGATTACACAATTTTTTGGGTCACATATATCGTATTCTATGTATTATTTCATAAATTGTCATTTATTTGTTTAAAGTATGTCTTATTTTTTTCATGCTATACGTTCAGGTGCAATAAGCGTGATTTGTAGTGAGTCAGTTTGAGTGTAAATTTGCCTCACTCGCACCTCCAAAATGACATTGTTCCTTCACTTGTTGCACATTCATTGTGTTTCCTCACTGAGATTTTTGAACTGAAATTAAGTAATGTAGATGAATCCTAAGATGGCAATAACCCATGCAGTGGAAATTCGTCCTGAGCTGTTGAGGTACCTGAAATAAGAGCATTATCAACTAACAGATGCATAGTGCCCCAATAGGCTCAATGTGTGCAGATTTCCATTCTGAAGGAGTACTGGCTCAGAAGAGAATCTAGAGGTTTCTAATGAAGAATAACCCATTCCTATCCTCTCTACTCCCTGTCAAGACAATAGGACAGTACCCAGGCTAGCCAGTGATTGCTATTTAAGTCATCACTGCATTTGAAGCACTATTAATTTCTATCAGCACTACAGTGGGTGCGCTAATCCTAAATCTTTGTCTAAAGGCAACTTCAATGTTAAGAAGGGATGGGGCTATCTGTTCTCACTTTCTCACTCAAGGCTGCTGATCAATAACAGTGTCTAACCACTTCTTGTAAGCCAGGGCGAAGCGTTGCTGCTCAGGGTTTGAGCATCTTTCCAGGACAGCACTTACAAAGCTGTGCTCAGAAGACAGGGTGGGGAGGGAAGGCAGCAGGACACCTCTCTTCAGTCGCTTGCTGTCACGTGGGTCTGGTAAGGACACCCTGTCTATCTCCATAGGTTCACTAGCCTGTTTCTGTCCATTCATACTCTGGTCCCAGCCTGCACAGCTTTGAGCATCAACTTCTGGCATCCCTGGGTCACTGTTGTTAAGATGGACTGACTTGCTGCCTCCATTACTACTGCACAGGTGCTGGTGTTCCCTCCTCCAGTGGCGCCACACGTAAAAGATATGCCGCCTGGAGGGGGTAAAAACATATACGATCTTATCATTGAGGTGTGCTGCACAAATGCATTACATGGTCATTAGTATACTTTGCGGATACATGGTCCACATACAATGGTGTACCTGTTTCTTGTGGATTGAGCTAAACTGTACTTCCACATTCTTTGAATGACATGGTCAATAGCCACATATAAAGTTAGGTGCAAAAGTATTTGGATATAACTATAGGGATTATAGTGCCTGATATCAGGAAATCATGGATATCAACAAATGCTGAGTTTTCTATGTTGAAATGTTTTACCAGGCCTTTACTGCAGCCATCTTCAGTTGCTGCCTGTTTGTGACTCTCTTTGCCCTCAGTTTAGGCTTCAGTAAGTGAAAAGCTTGTTATTCAGGTTCAAGTCAGGGGACTGAATTGGCCATTGGTGCATACTTAATTTCTTTGCCTTGAGAAGTGCTTTGGTTGCTTTTGCAGTATGTTTTTGGCCGTATTCCATCCGAACTGTGAGGTAGCATTTGGCAAAATCTGAGCAGATAGTATAGCCCTTTACACTTTGGAATTTACTCTGCTGCTTATGTAAGCAGTCACATCATCAATAAACACAAGTGACCGAGTTCTATGCACATGCCCATGCTATAACACTGCCTACTCCATGTTTCCCTACTCCATGTTTGAAAGATGATTTGGTGGCTTTGAATCATGAACTGTTCCTTTCATTCTCCATACTTTTCTCTTCCCATCATTCTGGCGCAAGTTAATCTTGGTTGCATTTCTAAAATGGTAAATGGACTGCACCTATATATTGCTTTTTCTAGTCTTAATAACCACTCAAAGCACTTTACACCATTGCCACATTCACCTATTTACACACATTCATAAAGTGTTTTTTCCTATATATACACACACTCACACACCAATGATACAGAGGGGGCACTTTAGGGTTGAGTATCTGAAGGTGTCCCTTGATTATGGACAATAATACACCCACCTCCTAAACTTTGTTTTTAACATTGAATCAGCTCCAAATCTTTCATCTGCTTTATTCATCATGAAAAAATGAGGAAATAGATAACACCTTTTCATGAAAGTGAGTGATTGATTCTCAATTGTCCAATTACTGTGGAGGCCCTGAAAATGAGGGACTATGTATAAAAATGGCAGTAATTCCTGAATGGCTAATGCAATATGTTCAAACCTCTTGAATTAAAAGCTGAAAGTCTACACTAACATCATGTCTTGATTTGTTCTTTTCAAATTCAGTGTGGTGGTGTGAAGAGGTAGAGTTACAAAAATTGTGTCATTATCAAAATACTTATGCACCTAACTAAAGTTGTAATTTAGGGTGTCCATTAATCATATATGACTATCATTAGTCATATAATAACTAATAAAGCTAGGGCTATTATGCCACTAAATGGTAAAAGGACCATACTTATACAGAGCTTTTCTAGTCTTTTTGACCTCTCAAATCACTTTTACACTACTGTCACATTCACCGATTCCCACACACATTCACACAGTGCATTTTTCTACATTGATGCGCAGTACACACCTTCACATTCACACACTCATGACACACACATCGGGGGCAATTTTCAGTATCTTGCCCAAGGACACTTCGACATGCAGACTGGAGGAGATCAAACCGCTCTACCACCTGAGCCATATTACCAGTTTTCCTATGCAGATAAATTTGCATGTTATCACAACACTCCACTGAACCTGATAAAGAGGTAGAGCAAGAGGACACATCTCATTTCTAAATTTTAACTTTTTTTACCTTTTATGAAGGACAAAGCATAGTGAAAAGCAAATTAACACTTTCAAAACACATTCCAACAGCTCCTAGCAAGTTAACTGCAAAGGATCAACTAAAGTGTGAGACCTGTTTGGTTTGGCCATTTGGTCTGATCTGATTTCTCATTCTTCTAGGAAACTGACTTATTTGTGCCTAAAGAAGGCAGTTTGCCCAAATAGTGATTTTCATTAGTTAAAATAAATGCAATGCAGTTACAAATGTTCTTTCTCTCTTTTTAAAACTGCCTTTGAGTCCAGCACCTCACTAGACCAGGTGTGTGTTTGCCATTGTTTTTTTTTCTTTCACTGTGGAATAAGCCTCTTAAATATTAATGGGAGTAAATTATGTGCTCTGGACAGGAACTTAAAATGTCTTGGTAAAACTTTGTCATTCAAACAGAAGATGCAGGGGGATTCATGGTACCTTCTTTTGTGGAAGAAGTTTTCAGATCCTTTACTTAGGAAAAAGTTTCAATACAGCAATGGTGAAACATTTCATTATGAGTAAAAGTCCTGCATTCAAAATACTACTTCAGTAAAAGTTCAGATGTATTATCAATCAAATTAACCGAAAAACACAGCTCAATTAGAAATACTAAAGAAAAGAAAATTAGATTATGCGATTATTACTGGCTTTTTAAAACTCAAGTGGAATTGTACTACTGCAGCTGGTTGAGGTAAGGTTGATGCAAAAGATTTCACATACCACTGTTGTGACTATTGAGTCTAAAACACTTTAAAGACAACAACCTTATATATATAAAAATTCTGTCTAGCATCAAGTCCCAACAAACCTCATTTTCTTGAAATACCTGAAAAAATATTGTGTTATATTCACCTCTGTGGCCTCACCTGTGACTCCAGAGGGTCTCGTGTCCAGGAAAGGACTGGATCAGGTCTGAGCATAGCTCCATCTCCTGGTGGATGAGCTGAAAGACTCTCGCGAAGCTTTGCTGCCTCTCCTCCTCACCTGTGGCTTCTGCTCCTGACAGCTCCCCGTTAGCTTGGGTGTGGCTATGATGGTTGAGACCCATGCTGGACCAGTGTTGGAGTGAACAAGTGGTGGGGATGGAAGCTGGAGTCTGGGAGAGCTCATTGATCAGCTCCTGGAGCAGGAACTGGCGGTAGTGGAAGCCACTGTGGTCAGACACATGCATGGACACCCATAGACGCATAGAGGACAGCTCATCATGAAAGACCTGTCCAGAAACATGGCAGTGAGCACAACATAAGACTAACATTAAGGAAACATAACATGTACTTTGGAGGTATCCCACTCAATGCACTACCTTGAGTAACTTGTAAAACTGTAGGACTACAGTATGACTATTTTTTTTTTACCACTCAACAACTTGAGATCCCACTTTTCACATTTGCACTTGATCAAATGTCATACAAGCTGTAAATGTTAAAAGCTAAAATTATATTAGTGCTTGTAAATGGATGTCTACAGTAGTGTACCTCAACTTCTGTGGCATACAAGTTTTACCACTGTAATAGTACAGATTTTGAATGAGATCAACTGGAAAGATTAATAAACATGATTGTAGTAAACAAAGGCAACGCTCCTTGCAGGGTTGTGTCCTTTTCTGCTTATTTTTATTTTTAACCATGCATACAGATAATTGTCCTATTACATGTGAAAACTTGCAGTTACTATGTCTATACTCAGTCAGATCAGTCACATGGATCCACAATGCAGACCTTTTTTTTTTTATTGAAATGTATCCTAAACCAAAGGGATGATAATCTCACTGAAACACAGGTAATCTCCAAGCAGTTATTCATGGCAGAAGTGTTGAAATCTTCCAGACCTGCAAATACTGGGTAACTGTGTCTGATGACAGAAGCAATTCAGAAATGCTTTATGCAACATTGTTGTTTATCTGATGTAACTTAATCATCTAGAATCGAATTGAATCAATTCTAGATTTTGTGAATTGAATCAAACTCAATCAGGAGCTCTGTGTCAATATCCATCACTATTTATTTATCTATCCAGCCCTATGTTTTTATTTTTGCTATTTATGACTGCTTTAAGATAAATGCTATTAGGAATGTTTTTTTAGAATGCCTGGAGATAAAATAAATAAAAGGACTTTTGGTATTATTTCAGAAGCATTTAGGCTTGTGAACAGCCACAGTAAAAAAAATGATCCATTTAACATGTGTATAGCTGAATAATGCCCTTTCACTTACTGTGACATACTGTGCTTTTGAGGTGTTCGATATTGTTGACGATCTACTGTTTGGAAAGATTCTTTTTGCACGTGTAAATAGGTTGTATTCCATGTTTTTAAACTTGCTTGCCACATATTGTTCTAAATACATGAACTTTAATTAGTCTCAAAACCCACGGACATAAAAAACCTGGCACATGGACAATATGAGTGCATGCAAAAGTATCTGTGAGTGGAAAAACACCCTCACCAGGGAGCATTTCTGCTCCGTGTGCACAAATGCAATCGTGCGAGCACGGGGCTTTGACGAGCAAAAGCTCAACCCTCCCTACATGCTTGCCACTGCTAAACACTCCCTCACTCGTCAAGTTGACTATTGAAACTTTTGAGGCAGGGACAGTGGCTGATGTCTCTGCTCATTTGATTAGGCACTTGCTACATCCACAGTCTCCTGGCCTGGAGAGGCCAGGATCCTTCTACTGGTACCGGCAGGTAGAGGCACCTCAGTGGCAGCCTACTGCACCATGCAACCATGTTTGACCTTTTTGTTTTTATTCATTTTATGTAATGACTTATCACTGCGGTGGTTATGATTTTTTTATTCTTTTTAAGGTTTAAAGTATTGAGTAAACAATTGAGTAAATATAAATTTACTAAAATGCGTGCCACTTACAAATTAGAGAGAGCAACTGATGGCATTTCAATGAATATGATAATAAATTCCTTAAATCCTAAAAAAAAAAAAAGAATAAATCAAAGAATCTCTTCCTCATCCTACCTTTACATTGCCCTTGGCCATGTGCTGCAGCACCCAGATGCGATGCGACCAGGCATTGTAGTTGCTGGGATAGCGGTAAGCAGCATCAGAACACACCTTCATCTCTTGATGGAGTGTCCTGGCCAGAAGGTCACTGAGCTGCTGGCTCCTCTCTCCATCAACCTGCTCAAGTTCACCCTGTTGCTGCTTCCTGCTGTTGCCAACAGTAGAGAACTGACACAGGATCTGTTGCAGCACCCAGCGCCTGAATGGAGACATCAGCTGCTGCGTTAGATAAATCTATTAACCTTGTATGCAGTTACTACTTAACCCATTCTCACAGGACATGCTACCTCCATTTGTCTTCTTAGTGTTATAAATACACAATTAATTTCAATGTGTAGTCCTCAAAGACCACATGAAACAGGGTACAAAGTACAGTTGAGGCTGATAGAAAATCAGTACTATTTAAAGTACCCTAAAGTAGGGGATAAGTGAAGCTACTCACATTTTTGTGGTGTGTAACTGTGCCTCAGTGAGTTAAATAGAAAATGAATGAATAAAAAGACTATTCCTATTGGTAACTTGAAATCATATAGGCTTTATATATTCAACATTAGGCAGTGACACTGACCATCATAGAAGCTGAAGCAGAGCAAGTCTGAGCAAAAGCACTCATCTCATCTGGTTCTGTCATCTGTTTTTTTGTTTGTTTGTTTTTTCTCCAAAACATTTAATTAAATGTTTAATTTACTAATATTTGACATTTCAAACACTTAACTACTTGACTTCAAATTCTCCATAGGGATTAGTTCTAATAGCCAGTTCCATTTTGGATCTGTCTATCGGTCTGCAAAATACCAAGATTCATGAATATCTTAACAATAACAAATCCACTGTCATATTTTTTATCCCCATTAAAACCAATGTTGAAAACATGCAGGTAACATTAGCTGGCTTCTCATTTATGGCAAGCTCTGACCACTGCTATCAACAGTTTACTTTATCAGTGTCACTGGCAGTGACTATCTCAGTTGTAGGTAATTAATGGTAACTGTGTAAAAACTACGCAGTAACTTTAGTCTGTAATTGTACTCTGTCTAATTGCACAAATTCTGACTGTATTCTGCTAAAGATTATCTTTCAGTGAAAAGACACACAAGTTTACAACCGCAAATGAACCGTGCTTTTGTAATTCAGTTGGGTAGCAATTCTTCTATGGAGAAAGGATCAGCCAATCACAGCACATTAGTGCTGCATTTCATACCACTGACCATCACATTCTATTACAGAAAGTGGAAGATTTAATTGGCTTTAAAGGAACTGCACTAAGCTGGTTTGAGTCCTATTTAGCAGACTGATTTCAGTTTGTAGACATTAATGATGAATCCCCCATGTTGCAAGAGTTAGACACAGGGTTCCAAAAGACTCTGTGTTTGGAATACCTTATAGAGGCTTCCCTTTGGCAATATTATTAGAAAACACTCCATAAACTTCCATTTTTATACAGATGATACCCAACTATCAATGAAGCCTGATGAAGCCAATCAGTTGACTAAACTTCAAGCTTACCTTAAGGACATAATGACCCGAATAATCAGCAATTTCCTGTTATTAAAGTCATGCAGTACACAAGTCATTGTACTTGGCCCAAATACATCAGAAACATCTCAGAAACACTGGCTAGCATTACCCTGACCTCCAGCACAAACTGTTTAGAATTTCTGGGTTATCTTTCTTCAGGATGTCCTTTAACTCCAACTTAAAAAACAAACTTCAAGGGCTGCCTTTTTTCTCATATGTAAAATTGTAACATTGAGGCACATCCTGTCTCATGAAGATGCAGAAAAAACAAGTCCATGTATCTGTTTCTTCTAGGGTGGACTATTGCAGTTGCTTTTTAACAGGCTCGCCCAACAAGTCTCTAATGACTCACCAGCTGATCCAAAATGTTGCAGCGTAAATATTGACAGGAACTAGTAAAAGAGATCATATTTCTTCTGTGTTAGCTTCTGTGTCAGCTTGTCTGCATTGGCTCCCTGTAAAATCCATCAACCGATCCATTAGCTACACCACTTATCCTTTGAGGGCGTGAGGCAAGGTACGCCCTGTATAAGTCACCATTCCCTGTAAAATCCTAAATAGAATTTAGAATCCTCCTTCTCACCTACAAAGCCCTTGATGGTGAGACACCATCATATCTTAAAGAGCTCATAATACCCTTTTACCCCACTAGAACACTGTGTTTCCAGAATGCAGGCTTACTTGTGGTTCCTAGAATCACCAAAACTAGGAGGGGAAGACAGAATTATTGGTATCTTTCGCTTATAATTGGTGGAGGGCCTTTGGCAACAATGACAGCCTCTAAATGTCTTGTCTCATTGAGTTTCCTCTTACCGCCATGTTCTGGAGATGTTTTAACAGTTTTATAATGGTAATGTTCTTGATAACATTACAAACTGTTGAAGCAGGGATTTCATGATCTTTGCAGATTGCACTGTAGTCTTTGGAATTATTAAGTTTTTTGATAACATTTCTGATGCTACTAATATATCAGGCAGCTCCCTTGTCTATATCAATAGTAATTGCAGGAAGCACATTTTATGTCTATTTTTTAATATCACTATATTAAACCATTTTTTATTGTTGATTTTGGTCATATATGATAATCATTCATTGGATCAGTTGAGTTTAAGGTCATGATGAATTTTTCTCCACTGTCTGGGGCCCATCTGTAAGTGGAATTTAATTCAATGAGCTTACTGGATCCCTTCTTTGGCACTAACTAGACTTGAGCATTTAAAGAACATGTTTATTTGGTTCTTATCTGAAAGGGTGGACTGCTGTCAATGACTGCAGTCTACTACACTAGATGCAGGTGCCGATGGTTGAGTGGAGGACAGATGGACATAGGGTAAAGCTGGCACCTCCTCTTGTAATCTCCATATTAATGCCATGGACGACATGAGGAGGGGTGTTTGTCCTAAGCATTCAGCTGGAGACCACAGTCAAATGTGTCAGGGAACTCTCCACTGACTAACTCTGACATTCTCCATTGCTTCAGCAGTTTTCTTAACAACGCTGTACAGGTCATCCTATGTGGATATCTTGGTATTGAGGTCTTTCGATGGTCTCCTTTTTCCATGGCTTCATTGCCTGGCCTGAGGTGCTGCATTGTTAAGATGGCACCTTCTTACCAGGAGAAAGCTTGTTTGTGTTTGAGAATTTCCCATTCGATTCAGCCAGCAGAACCAGTTGTAGGGCACATTCTTCGGGTTAAGAAGGAAGAAGCTGGAATGCAAGCTGGCTGTTGGCAACTGGCTATGTCGATGTATCATGGTGTGTCAGAGTGTAGTTGTGCTGGGTGCAGAGCAGAGAGGTAGGCAGTTTTGGGAAGCTCTTTCTTTATTCTTAGCTTCCTCTTTTACATTGGCTAAATAACCACAATACGCAGAGATTCCAGGGCCTGGTTGTCTCTCTTAAGCTGCTGGAGCTCCTCTTTAAGATATTGCAGAATTTTTTTCTGGGGATTCAGACAGGTTGGTCTGGGTCAGCTCTTTTTCAGTAAAACTGAGCTCTAGGAGGGGCCATCCTCTACCTTAGCTGGCTAATGTTGCTGGCAATTTATGAACTTAGGAACCTTGCCTGTGTTTATAATAGAGCTACCAGGCCCTAAAATTTTAGATCGTCAGCCATACCTCCTGGACCCAAAATAGTCCCTGCTCTGGCTGTAGTGCTATCTGTTTGTACAGGGGCTATTGGGGCAAATGTTACAAGGCTTAACATTTAAAATTAGTCAAACATAAAACTTGAGCCTGCTACAACTTGAACAGCTTCATTCATAAAACAAGAAGGTTCTGGGCATAGGTAGAATCAACAATAGATTATGTGGTCGATCACACACTAAGAATGGGTTAATATTATTAAAAACAATAATTTATCCTTGATTGATCTAAAAAGAAATGTCTTCCTGCTTGTTTTATGTGATAGCCTAAAGATCCACAGTCAAATAAAGGTGAAAATGTCGAAAAAAAGGAATAGAATTTGTGTGCTATTGTTTCATCACAGTTACACCTTAAAGCAGAAATTAACTACCATCAAGCACTCAGTAAATCATTGTACTTGGGATTAGGTGTTTTGCAGATTTCAGATTCCTTCTCCCCCTCTGCATGACTCTTTCCATCCATTCAATACATCAATTCAAACATCTTAGTCATCATCTCAAAGGGCTAGCTTATTTTCAGAGTCTAATTCCTGTGGCTCAACGGTTCCTGGCAGCTAAGGCTTACCGATGTATCCACGTCTCTGGGCTCTTAGGGAATTTGGTCAGGGCCAGCTTGCCCAGGTAGAGGTCCTTCTCTGGGTTAAGAACTCCGCACTGCAGGAGCTCCTTCCTGCAACAACAATCTGCCATATATTAGGCTGCTTTCACTCCAATATAAATCCTACTTTAAACAGTGTAGGGGGATGTGTTGTTTTATATACCAGTGAGACAATGGAATACAATACGGGAAGACCAGATTGAGGAATAGATTTATGTTTTCAAAAGCTAAAAATACGGCAGGACGACTGGATTTTTACAACTCGGGAAGGTTATAACTGTGGCAATTATTTTATCTTTCATTGTGACGATCTCAAGGTAAACAGCAGAAATACACTGCAGAGATAATGAACAGCTGAAATTCATAAGACCAAATATTTCTGTGGATCTGTTGGGTTGTAGCTGGCTGTTGTATCTGCACCTGACATTCCATGCAGTGGTGAAGTCCGGGTTAAGCAGCAACAAAGTGCAGGTGATATCCACTAGAGCTGAGGGACACACAAAAATTAACTGTAAGATTTTAATCATTTACACAATAGTCTTGGGACACAATTCAGACCACTCTATAAGTAGTCATTCCCTCACTCAGTTAGCCAGTATAAGAAAATTACAGCAAGGTCCATCGGTATCTAAGTGATCAGATTTAAGAGTAGAGGTCATCTAGTGTCAGTTGCCAGAAGTTTTAAAGTAGCAGCCTTTGATAAGCATTGTCACCAGGAAAAAACTTAGTAGTTGTTGGATGAGTTGAGATACCTTCCCTGTCCAGCCAGTGTTTGCGCTGGCGGTAGAGCAGCAACTTGTTGTGCACATATGGCAGCAGGAACTTGACACACCAGCTCTCAACACCCAGCTTATTCTCCACCAATACAATGGGACTGCGATTATAGCGGGCCTCTGGACACGGAATCACGCCAATCTCATCACTGAGGGAGAAGGCAGAGAGAATGAGGTTTGAGGGCAGTTTTTTTATATGAACATTGAAGAATCGCTGACAAAACATCATTTGGCTTCCCTTGTGGTATTTAAGTAGAGCACAATGAATATTATATCAATATATCAGCCAATACTCTTAATATATATGCATATATTAAGAGTAAGTGTATATATTTGTATAATTATAGTGTATCTTTGAGTTATATTGAAAGGGAAAATGATGTTCCCATTGTTTATTGACTTTCCAACAATGTATTTCACAAACTATTTAGCAACTTACTGTGAAGATATCACATTACTCCAGATCACCGTCTGCTCAGCATGCTCAGCTGCATTTGCTGCAAACGGTGCTGAGAGTATTGTAAACAATGGAGTTGTAGCACACTCTGCTGGACAAAATTATGGGATGACACCATTTCGAAATTACCCCAAGCATCTTTTTTGCATCATATTCTGATATAGGCCAGTATGTAGATATGAGCATGTCTTCTTACCGGCTCATATCTTCCGAAACATCTGCCAATACAGATATCTGTGACAAGGCAAAATTGGCCAATAAAATTGGCTAAACAATATATTGACCAGGCTCTAGTATCAAGTTCAATCTCAAGAATGCCTTGACAACTTACGAAAGATGTTTTGCTGGGAAGTTGTGACATAATAAGTAATAGCCTAAGTTGGTTTTCTTGGTTTGTTTTGTTTTGTTTTGTTTTGGACTTGTTGTTTTTTTGACTAAGACCTGTATTGATCCTTAGGTCCTTTTAGACTTTGTAATTAACAGGTTCCTGTCATATGAGGTCAAACTGTGTGAGATGGATCTAGTAAAATCTTGGTCACAAACTAATCTCTGTCAGACTATAGGATATTACTTTGGAGGCATACCGGGAGGCTGTAATGAATGCCTGGTAAATCTTGGCATTGTGAGGTAGATTTATATAAAACAAGCAGAAACACACAACTTGTATCATGCACCTGCTGCAAAAATATGGCCAAAAAGGCTTTGATTGTAGCACTGACATGTTTTTTTAGTTTTAGCAAAAACATGGTGCTTGCCATAAATATATATACAGGCAAAATCAAAGTGGTATTCACTTCTGTTTACCTGTGGCAACTTACAAATTTGCATCAGCCACTGTTATCTGTGCCATTTTATGCCATATTTGGATGGTTTGAAGACCGGTCCTAGGAAGTTTCATTGTGAGAATGTGGTCCATAATTTCACATTAGTGTCAGAGCTTTGGTTTGGTGTCTTTGTTCTCCAAAGGTCTATGTGAGCTGTTAAGGGATCACTGTTTTTGATCAACATCCAGGGATTTCACTGTTTCTCTTATGGCTTTTAGCTTTCATTTAGGAGAGATCACATCACGCAGTGCTCGGCGGTCGTAGGCCACTTAAAAGCACTCTAACTGAGTCCTGTTCGTGTGTCTCTGGCCCTGGTTTCCACAGCTCACCCCCACAGCTTATGTTTCTGCTTCATTTGTTATTTGTATTAGAAACAGATGAAACGTTTACAAGTAACGCTAGCTTGTGAAAGCACAGGATTGTGATTTGTTAACCCGAACGGCCTGACATTGTTCTACTTATATTAAAGAGACCGAGTTAGCTCCATAACACGTTAGCGTAGCAGCAAACAAAATTTCAAATAAAAAGATAGAAGAGGCAAATTAATTACTAAAATACATAATCTCACCGTTTATGTGCTAACGATACTGGCCCGCGCATGACGTGACACAGTTTTGACAGCCGCCTTAACACGCATTACACAGTTCTGGCTATGCGTTGTTACTTAGCCAACGGGAAACATTTACTAGGGGGTGTTCTGAAGAAAGCTGTCATCTAGCTATTTAACAGAAAAATAAATCAGCTGAGCTAGCTGACTGAACTGTCAACTTTGACTGGTCTGCTATGATCCCAGGTAATAGTCCAAGCCTATACGGTTTAATAGCTGGATCAAGCTGTTGTTTGGCTTGGGATCAACTGGTCGGGGCAGCCAGCGCCTGGTTTCTTCACAGTCAGCTATACTTACATATTGGGATTTCTCTTGAAGGCATTAATGATGTCTTTAACAACTCTCTGGACCAAGACGTCCACCTCCTCTTCGGACTCCGCCATCTTTGGGGCACCCAATGACGTCACATGGACTAATAACTTTTTCCGGTTCAAAAAATAATAGTACGGAAGCCCGGAGAGGGCCTCGGTTTAGTAACTGCCATGACTCATTGTTAAATTTGTACTTGCCATTGTCTTGTAATGACATTAAAGAAAATAATGGAATTTTATACCTTAGTTAGAGATTTAAAAAAATAAAATAAATTAAAAAAAAAAAAAAATAAATAAAATATATATATATATATATATATATATATGTGTATATTATATGAGGAGTGTTAATTAAAATGTTTCAAATTACATTATTATTATTTTTCCTTGTTTATTTCAAATTCACTCTCACCTTCCTCACTCAGCTTAGTGTACAATCTCAGGGTGCTAGACTTGGGGTGAAACCCTACATGCATTGTGAGGAGCCACCTTGTCTTGACATCAGTGGCCTCTAGCTCCTCCATTGGCCAGTTTATTAAACCAGCAGGGTATCTGATGACTGGCAGGGGCATATGTGTTGATAGCTTGGACCTTGTTGTTCCCATTCAGCCAGCTTTTTGGGACCTGCCTTACTCTCTGTAGGTATTTAGCTGTTCTGGTCATCTTCCCTCTTTTTGATACCATCCGGCCACACCTATCTAGTCTGAGTGACAATCCAATGTCTCTGCTATAGATCTTGGTGATGTGGATCAGTGAGTTAATGTCTTGCTCATTCCTGGCAAATGGCTTAATGTTATCCATTTAGAGGAGGTAACTGATAGTTGCTCCATAGCCACTTTTTGTGATCATCTGGCTGAGGGGCTGAGGGGCTGAGGGGCTGAGACCTATGTAGAACAGCAGCATGAATAGTGCATCATCTTGGTATATGCTGCACTTGATGGTAACTTATGCAATTGGCTTTGAGTTGAGCTGAATTTAGTTTAGTTGTGTTAAGTTGAGTTCCTATATATATATATATATATATATATATATATATATATATATATATATATATATATATATATATATCCCAGGAGATCAGCAGTTTCAGAAGTACTCAAACCAGCCCATCTGGTATAAACAATCCTGTCAAGTCCCTGATATCACATTTTTCCCCATTCTGATGTTTAATGTGAACCTTAACTATAGTTCCTGACCTGTATCGGCAGGATTTAATGATTTGCAATAATGCCACATGAGCGTTGATAAGAAAGTGTACAGTGTTTAGTGCGTGTTTAGTGGTGGATTTTATAAAACACAACTTTTTAAATAAATCCAGTTACCAGAGCCTTTTAACTAATAGTGCCACTGGGGCCTTTGGGCCCCCAAGGGTCTCAGGGCCTGGGTTGGTAATCCAATATTGCACATATTAGGGTGCTGACTTACATTTCTCTTTTATTGTTGAGTAGATGGGACTGATTAGACTTATATCTAATGTAACCCATCTCCATAGCAGTATTTTTAATTTTGATCAGTCAAGTATCTATGTTAAAGGTTTTGAAATTCATTTGTATTTCCTTTGTCTTTGATCCTATTCAACATGGAGAACCTGTACAGTTTCTACCAAACTTCCATTCCTCTGCATTCACGCTATTTTAAGTTTGCAGGAGTCCTTTTTAAATTGGCAGATTTCAGCTCTCTCCAAAGGTTTTCATCTTTTCCCTTTTAAACATTCTTTTGTGAAGACCCAAGACCTTCTCCTCAAAACCCCTGGGTAACACTTTTCTCTCTAAAATGCCTTGGTAATCTTTAGATTTCATCGTTTCTTTAATACATTCAGTGCTTCTAGTAACAGAAGTAGCAAAGCAGCCCCACATAATGATAGAACCTCCACCATGATTACCTATAAAAAAATTGAAACACTGCATTACCAAAGACCTCTAGTTTGGTTTCATCTGTCCATAGGACATTACCACTGAAAGACTTTGGCTAATCTATATAAGTTTTTTGCAAAAATTAGTCCTGCCATTTTGTACCTTTCTTTCAATAGTGGTGTCCTCTTTGGGCTTCACCGATGGAGCCCTACTGCTTTAGTGAACAGTATATGATGTGGGCTGAAAAAAACACTCCAGATTGCACAAGTTCAGCCTGAAGCTCCTTGGATGTCTTGCCTGGTGTTTTTTCCATGATAAGCATCTACCTTCACAGACTTTTTTCTTTGAGTTTCTTTTTAGCAACACCTCCTAGAAGCATCTCAACAGTTTTATGACCGTGAAATTTCTTGACTACATTTGAACTGTTGAAACAGGGATTTCAAGGTCTTTGGCCTTTGGAATTGTTAAGTGTGTTGATAATAGCATTTCTGATGCTCTCAGAAAGCTCTCTTTTCTCTACCATTGTGAAAAAGAAACTGGAAACAATCAGCTGCTTTTATGCAGTAAAACCACTGTTCATTGAAAATTAAGCACAGATGAATCTTATTTGTTTTTTTTTAAATTTTGTTTGAGGAACTAATATAAATTCATCAAAAGGATGCAAATAATTGTGTCAAGCTTACATTTTGTGTCCATATTTTATATTTCACTGTACAAAAGCATTTTTTATTGTTGTTGTTGTGCAATAACATTAGACATTTTATTAAAGTGTCTAATCTATTAAACATTCTAATTATACAAAATTGGATCATTTGTTTTTATTTCTGAAGATATTCTAAATTCTGTATTTAAGATTCAGGGGTGCCAACAATTTCAACCAAGGCTGTAAAAAGCACACAACAGACCCGCCGAGGGGGGGGGGGTGTCCATGACTGTTGTTGCTCTAAACTGTAAAAGAGTAATGCAGTATAAATCCTATCTACCTGAGTTATTGCATCATGTACTGCATAATTGCAACCTTCCTGAAATTTTACTCCTAAAGTCTATCTATTTTTCCATGTAGATCCAGCATTGCAGTGTTTTCTGATCCAAAAATCCCATTTTGAAAAGAGGATATTAGAATAAATCAGTGCATGCAACACTGAGACAGACAGACAGACAGACAGAAAGACAAATAGACAGACAGACAAGAAGTGTTTTTTAAAAAGGAACAGCTTGACAGTCTCTCATTGACTCCCCCGCCTGAAACTCTTCCTGGGACTTCAATTTCAGACAATGTTATATAAGAGATGGGAGGCATCTGTGGAAAAAGAGTGTTATGCTGATGTGGGGAAATAGCGGGGGAGACAAGTGTTTACTGGCCAGAAACCGTGAAACCTATTGATTCAGCCTGCTTCCTTCTACTATTGTAAGCATAGAAAGGCAATACAAAAAATATGTTGCCTTCAACAGAATCCACATAGGTCATTGAAAAGTCTTATAAATGATCTAAATCCAAAGTAAAAAAAAAGAAAAAATCCAAACAAAAAATAGTGTAATAAAATAGTATGTCAACAACTGATCACAATGCAAAAACACAAGTGACTACAGTATATATGGTTTCAAGCAGCTAAATTGTATAGAGTAACTCCATTAATTCTTCTAAAAGCTTTACTGCACTGACCTCAATGGGCTGAGAGGTTTAAATTGCACTGCTGGTCCTGCATGTTTCTTCATCTAGTGGTTACCTTGTGCAATACTGCGCTGATTGTTCAAAATGATTCATGAAATAATTCTTGTGACCCCTTGACTGATAACAGAGCTTCCCACAGTACAAGCCAGGGCAAATTTTGTATGTTTTGGATCTGTATATTTGTGCTTCATGAGACTCAGCCCAACCTTTTTTGTCTTTCTCTCTCCTCCTATATGAGTTGTTTCCTTGGCTCTTTTCATTCTGTGAGAATTGTATGCTTGAGTTTTCTTCTTTTATGTTTGTATAGTCTGTCCTCTGCTTGCTGGCACCTGAAAGTTGCTCGACATCCTCCTGGATCACATTCTTCACCAATGTTTAACATTTATAGCTTTCCTATTGCCATCCAGATTTTTCAGATTATAATTTTACTATTGTTATTTTAGTCTATTCTGCACACTCCCATGCTACACAGGGGGACACTATGCAGACTCAGAGGGCCATTTAACATCATGTTAGAGCTGATCCCGAGTTATTAAATGTTATCAGACAAAAGTATGAGCTTGTACTCAGTCTCAACTTGTTTTAATTATGTCCAATTCAGTTCACTTATTATTTATATAGCACCATATCATAACAGAGGTTTCCTCAGACCACTTGTCATATAGAGCAGATCTAGACCATACTCATTATAGTTATTATTTATTGAGACCCAACATTCCCTCATGAGCAAGGCAACTTTGGCAAGGAAAAACTCCCTTTTAACTGGTAGAAATGTTGTACAGAACCCATGGTAGGGGGTGTCTGCCTCTACCAGGTGGGTTGAGAGAGAAAAACAGAGGAAGAGAGAGAAAGAGAGAGAGGGACAGAGAGAGAGAGCGAGAGAGAGAGAGAGAGAGAGACAGAGACGGGGGCAGATGGGAGGAGAGAGAGCATAGCATAATACAGGTACCACATAAAGATGTATGATCATATTAAGATTGAAAATTAGACTAATAGTCATAATAAAAGGGCTAATAATACTACTAATGAGATTAAGTTTTTATTATAATAGTGAGTTTTGGTTGCGTTATTTTTTTCACAGGTAACGATGTTGACAGAGTATGAGAAAATAGGTCCTTAGGCACATACATGTAAAAGCCCCCCTGCCCCTTGTATATAATGATGCAAATGATGATGCAAATGATGCAAAATGATGCAAAATGATGCAAAATGATAAGGAATTTCTTTCCACTAATGAATCACATTAAGTGAGAAATCTTCTTTCAGCTAAATTTCCTGTCTGAAAACCCAATCTTGACAGAAAATGTGTTTCAAAGGAACATACATGGTAAAATATTTGACATGTTAGAAATTAATAAAATGATCTGAGCTGTGAAAATCTGTCCTTATACTGAACCTTTTGAAGTTAAACCCTACTTAAACCAGGTCTGCAGCAGGTTTACATTAAACCTGTACAGGAGTTAAGGTTATTTTTACAAGAATTAGCAACTGAGTTCAGACTCAACCAAGAGTACAGTTTAAACCACAGCTTGTGTAGACAAAGCATCAGGCTTTAAGTAAATATGTTACTTTGACTTTAGATGATTCTCCTCTATACTGAATATTTGATATGTTTACTGTCCGTTCAAAGGAGTAATCCTAATGTTTCTCCAGCCAAGAAGGAGTGCAGAAAGGTTAAGATGTCTAGGCAGTATGCAGCAAGATACAGGACGGGGACTTTCATCCCAGGAAAGACAGGTTGCACAAAATCAGACAGGGCAGGTCCTCATTTTAAGAGATTTTTTAAAAATTCCACTGTCATGAAAAAAGTATTCTTCATCTTAGCTTGGCTTAGCTCAAGATATAATGTTAGGTTTTTGTTTGTTTTTTTTGTTTGTTTGTTTTGGATAGAACTTGTTTCCCCATGCTTCCATAGCATATTCTAAGCTTGGCTAACCACATCCTGACTCCAGCTCTGTACATATCACACAGACATGGGGCTGATGTCCACCTGAACATCTACCTCTCTGAAAGAAGATAAACATATTTTCTAATATTCTTTATTGTCCTGGCAAGGCTTTAAGACTCCACAATATCATGTAGTGGTGTGTAATGAACACTGCAGTCACTACATTTCATTTTACAGTCTAGTGACTGCATGAGTTTCAATAATAATTATTGTGTTGTAATTCTTTTCACTCAATGAGTATTTGGACAACTGATTCATTTTCTGAAGTTATGTAGTTTGAGGGGGACTGGTCCAACCAGGTCGGGTAAGCTTATATACAGTGGCAAACTGATATGATGGCTGCCTTACATGAGAATTCATGTAATATGGAGGTTAAATCATAAACAGATCATAAATCATCTATAGCATTTTAATAGTCACAAGGAGTCACAAGTCTACTGTGTGACTCACCTGACTGGCTCTCTGCTCCTACATAGTGTCCCCCCCTTGTACAGGCAAGAGGTCTTGAGTCTACTAGAAAAGACTAAAATACCAAGTGGTAGAGTTAAAATCTGAAAGATCAGCCTAGCAATGTTGAAGATATACTGTAAACCACTCACACAGAGTGAAAACCAGGACATTTTATTTGATCTACAACAGAACTTTTATAAACTTATATATAGGATAGAACCTAATGCCTGCCTAGTGCCACGTTTAGGCGTTTACACAGATTTTTAAGATTCAAGATCCTCAAGTGTAACTGATATGCCTTTTTGCCCACAATTCAAATGAACATCCAATTTTACACTCAGCTGAATGTTACATGTAAATAACCTTAACTGTGTCTTGAAGGCTAACTGAATAGACACCAAGTAGCATCGATGTTAGGGATCATGAGATGTTTTTTATGTTCAATTCTAATGTCTTAAAATACCAAACATTATGAGAGTTTCACATTTTTCCAAATCTGTCGTAATATTCACAAACTTATAAGTACCGTTTGGTAGCTGCAATATACTAGCCATAGTGGCCATTAAAAGATCTTTTCTGAACATGCTTCCAGTTGCAGAGATGAGGGACAAATACTGTTCCTGTTCTTGGTAAAAAGTTTTTCCAAAGCTTGTTTGAGGTTAAAGTGATTCTGAAGTTAATTAATAGTTAAAGGAATGTGGGTTGCTTCTAAATTTAGTTTTTAGTACAGATTTCCCCTCATTTTTCTGCACTGAGCTCTGGTGAAAATGTTTATGACAAAGAGGGAATGTCACATTAAAAGACTAACTTTGGAAGATATCCACTGGAACACCCTCATTATATTCTGATAAACTTTGCATACATTTTACTATAATAATTAGTGTTACTTTCATGACACTGCTTACATTGGTAATATAGAGAATTTTTGATTGTCAGTATGAACACGAGGAATGATTACACAAGGCAAAATAGTTTCAGTGTACATATGGGTACAGAATGGTCTTGAAAAATTCCAAGAGGGTCCTTTAAACTTTGCTGAAATCATTTGGCAATCAAAATAAAAGATCAAAATTGGTGCAATTTGAATACAAATTCTCAAGCACAGTGGATAAATTATTACCTTTCGAGATGTTCAAAGGCCACCTTTGACAGATAGTTTGGCAGACAGTTTCAGGCTGCTGTTGAAGACTGCTATAATCGGTAACAAAACCACTCCAGTAGTGTAACTAATTTGGGACAACAGTTCTTCCTTGCTGGTAGCTTGAGCAGGATCTGTAGGAGTAGACTGGCTATAGGATTGACATGCAACTGAGGACAGGTGCAGGGATTTTCTGCACATCATCCTCACTATAAAGCTCAGTGATTCTACTGTCTTCATCCTCTTCATCCTTGCATGATCAAAATACTTCTTTTTCAGTTTTTATTAACCGTTTTGCTCTTTGGCTGTTTCTCGGCCATCTCTCACTGTCTTGACAATGCGATAATGTTCTGGAGTTCAGCATCTTAGCATGTGCCTGATTTATTGTCTCCTGCTTCCATTGCCCCTGCTCCCCCATCTCCCCACTACTTCTTTTTCCTTGCCCTATATATGAGCATTATTACCCCTGTTGCTGATTGGCTGTAATAGTGTTCTGTTGCCCGGTCAGATCCATTTTGTTTGTTCTCCATTTACAGACCCAGGACTGTGTAAGAACAACTCTTTGTGGGGGTTTTGCATATTTTTTTCAGCACATACACAGAATGGACAGCTAGCAGACCATTAGGAGATATTTGAGTAGGTACCCACTTTCTAAGTCTATATAAAATCCTATGGCCTAGTGATGGTTAGAGTTTTAAAATGCAAGGTTTGTTGAAAGTAACCATGAAGAAATAATTTAATATATTACTGCAGATCAGTGGCAATATTCATCTAACATACTACACAATAATATTAAAAAAACAGGAAAATATTTATCTACTATTCATACTTTATGAAATACATCATAATAATGAGCAGGCCTACATCATGAAAATAAACTCTGTCAGGTTAATTTTTTAATCGAAGTTTGCCATGAAATACTAAGCATGCCACAGTTATATTTTGGCAGAAAAGCTTTGTTATGAAGCTTTGTTGTGAAACACTCTGCCTTACTCGCAGCTCAGGAACAGCAACCAATAGAACAATCATATACAAACCGGCACTGATATATGGTGGCAAGAAAAAATAAGTGAGCCCTTTATGCATTTAGTATAAATTCCTCCTCAAATATGGTCAGATTTTAATCTAATTTAAAGAAATAACCAAACAGTATCTCAATAATGAATAATACAGAATTCAATGTATTCTTCTTAAAATAACTGTAATTTGAAAAAAATATTCAAACAGTCACAGTGCAGGTAGGAAATAATATGTAAAACCCTCAGGGAAAGAAACGTGGAGCCAAATCAGTGAAATCAGATTGGAGGTGTAGGTTAAAAAAGAGATCTCAATTCTAAGATCAATACTTGTTTATTTGCATAATGCTGAAAACCTGTCATATGAAAACAAATGAGGCATTGACTAAATTAGTCACATCAAACAACCATACATGTATGCTGAGGAATAGTGGGTAATAACACAGCTATTTGAGCTATTAGGAACATGAGTTATATCACATATAACACATATGTTTGTGAGTCATTACATGAAAGGGATTTGCAGATTAAACCAAAAGCCTACTTCTTCAACCAACTTTGTATGGGATCAGACATCATTGAATCGGCTTCTGTTTTAAATGGGCTTCTCGTTGTATTATACGGGATATGTTGACCCAGACTCTACGGACACTAAATGACCAAGAAACCCATGAGAGAGAATCACCAGTTAGGCTGTCAAGCAGCAAAAATTGTAATATTTTTATTTAAAAAAACCCAAACCATTACACAATAGTTGTAAACATGCAGAACATTATTTAATATATCTAAGGATATACTCCATCTACTGTAACATAATCTATGAGAACACACAAACACACTCACAATGGAGGGAGGATGGTGAAGACACTACTGTTGAAAAGGTTCTATCTTACAAATTACAGATAGTTTTGATTGGAAGAATCAGAGTATTGTATTGCAAAAAAATGATCAGCCACTGCTGCTGGTGGAACTGGAAAGCTGCCATTCAATTCATTTTCATTTATTGTGGGATTTTAGATCTGGTGTATTTTGGAAGAGACAATGGTTCTTAATTGCCTGAATAATATAATAGAGCCTAATAATTTACATATAATCAAGCATAATGATTTAATCATGGCAAGCTGCTAAGATAAATCTCTTATGCCATAAAAAAACAATGCTAATAGTTAAGCTCATCACATTTCAGGGTGGATATTTCAAGGATTTCTGGTACACAGTTATAACACTGACTGATAAACATTGTTCCAACTATTCATTTGCATGCAGACAAGTAGTGCAACATATTAATCTTGAAATGGCAGTGGTTACATTAGTGGTTGTTTGTTGCAGTCTACTTGTTAACTAGTAGGGGCTAATTGTCCAGTAGATATACTAGTTAGGGTCTTTTTGACTTTTCGGGTTAAAAAATAAAGTTCAAAATAAGTCACTAGTTGAATAGTAAGAGCCAAAATGTCCACTAGCTAAACTAATTTGGGGTCATTTTTTTACATTACTAGTTAATCAGTCACACACATATTCTCTAATTTGAAAACTAGTTAGGTTTGAAAAATGTTTTCCTCACTAATTAACTAATGGTAGACATTTTGTCTCACTAGTCAGACTCTGTACTGAACATGTAAAGACTAACCGTACATGTTGGACGTTTTTCTCACATGTTGGGCCTTTCCTTTAACTAGTTCTTTAACTAGTTTCAATGAAACTGCTCAAGAAGTGTGTGTCAACATGTGCAAGCAAGTAGATTACCAGAAAAGTGCAGCAACTGTCATACATGTTAATTAATCAAATTTTTTATCACATCACTAGTTGAACTACTAATGTGATAAATCACTAGTTGACCTAGTGATGTGGTCTAGCTCCTGTTTTCTTTTTTGGAGGAAGATGGCCAATCAATATCTAATCACATGATTTTCCAAAATAACCTGCATTTATTGCATGGCTTTTAGTTGCTCCTCCCCATCACAAAGATCCAATTCCTTTTAAATACAACGCGTTACTCATGCTATGGTGGGACAGAGAGTGACCACCCTTGAAGATGAACTCATAGGAGGCCTACTCATCTATTTTTTGTACGGAAAGAAAATGATCATCTCATTGAGTGGAAATTATTAAATGTTATCTGAATGATAGATGTTGGTCAGTAGGCCCTGTTCCCTTCACCTCCTAGTCCTCTCAGTAGGCTGTTATCATGTGCCAGACCTTTGTTGCCATGGTGATGATACTAAATGCTGCATGTATCAGGTTTTAGCACACAAATTACTTGATTAAGTTTAGAGAGAGATCTTTTTTTGGCTTAAAATATTTACTTACTCAAGTAACAATATTTACTATTGGTTTGAAAGTCCCTAAAAGTTTTTAAAGTTTTGTGTTTTGTTGTCCCACCTATCAACCCCAAACTCCTTTTTCCTATGACTTTGTCACTCTTCATTTGATATTACCAATGTCATCTCACTTTCTCTCCAGTTGGCTACTACAGTTTGCCTAATTATGACACATAATCATGGGTGTAATTAGCTGGTTGGATAGATGACACATAAGTTTTCTCTCAGTATATTGCTGATCTGGATCGAGGATTTGTAGTTTACCAGTTCTGGGTATTTTGCACCTTCAAGCTACAAGAGTACAGTTCACACTAATATGACATGCTAGTTTCGAGCAGTAGTAAACCATATTCTTCATAATCCTCTGAAAATATGAAGCTGAAAACTACATAATGTTGACAACCTATGAAATCAGTAAATATTTTTACTTAACTGATTGTGATGATGTTTTGTTGTTACCTGAGGGTCTTTAAAGTAAATAAACAAAACTCTACCAACTGGTATATATGTTGTATCATAACAGTAGCAGAAAAAAAGAAATGACCTGGACTTATTGTATATGACTCTTGTATATGAATGAATAAAGCCTTCAAGCTTCCAAATGGTCTCTTTGGCATTCTTTGCTGTATAGGATACAGGTGGGAATTATCTAGGCAAGTCTGTACGAGAGCTGGTGTCGGCAGCAGTCAACTTGAGTTGAGATTATGGGTGTATAGTACTTAGCAGCAAGACTATTCAGCTGCAATAAGCCCCTAGTTGAAAACTTAATTAAGTCAGTAACCACCTCCACTGCTTAAAGCAAAACTTTTTCACAGGGTTCTCAAGTGAATTTGTAACACCATTTAAAGTTGTAGTGCTTTTATGTATGTGACAGTTAGTTTGGTAACATATAAAAGCCAAGTAGGTGGGAGAAGGAGAGATCTTTTGTCATTGCTGGACTTAAGGTCAGTTAATGGTTTCTGCTTGCCCTCAGATGGACGTGGACCACAGAAATGGACACAAACATGCCTCTTTTCATACTAAATTTGGGGTAGGTTTATGCAAATACATTCCTCACATGCATAATAAAACATGATGGAGACCTCCAGACAGGAGAAAAAATGTTTCTTTGTGGTATCTGGTTGAATAACATGGAAAAAGTAGAAAAAAAGATGTGTTAGAACCAAGGATGGGAAATAAACAGTAAATATACATGATGCATGAAACAAGCATCCAGTTTACTTGTCTGGTGCATGTTGATACACTCACAGATTGAACAATCCATGCAAATTTTTGGCTGCATGTGATGTGTGCATGATGAATTTTACTCTTGAGTTACTCTCGAGGACCCTTGTAGACATGCGGACACAGAAACCAGAACAGGTCTTTAGAGTGGGGGAATAAGGGATTAGCAGTTTAAACCCAATTCATATCGAACTCAAAAAAAAACAAATTTAAATATAGAAAAAGAGAAAAGATAGAAGATATAGAAAAAAAAGATATAGAAAAGATTTGTTTGGTCATTTTTAGACATCACTATAGAGTTGATGATATGCACCTTTTGGCCTACTGACAGGTGCAACATGTCCCTTCTGAAACATAATTATGGGAGTGATGACAACTGATAATGGCCATTTAATGAGATGATAACATACAACATACAAGATCTATTGTTTGCATAATGTTTAAATGTAAAAAATGTATGAACAGTCATCATTTCACTTTCTATGTCATAGCAGTATTATTGCAGCAAAAAAATAATATTTTGCATAGTAAGTAGATGTAAACTTGTAGAATTATGTATTTGGATGTAGTGTTTTTGAATATGACCATATCCGGATGTGTAATATGTTTACACAGTAAGCCACTGTGGAGTCCTTGACTTTGGGTGTATCCTGCAAGGCCCACATATATTTCACATTAGACCTTTCCAAGATCTTTTTAAACTGCAAAACATCTCACTCTGTACATATTTTGGTCATTGTTCTTTACTAAGTAAATTCAAGGATTTCTTATATTGTAAAGCAAATACTAGTAGGTATTTCATTACATCAGTTACAACAAAATTGCCATAATCATTTATTGTTCAAGGTTCAAGGTTCTTCATTTGTCACATGCACAGAAATACAGAGTAAAACATGCAGTTACTTAGTAAATTAGTTACTGTGCCAGAATCAATAGAATCAGATAAATTGGGATAAAATAAAATAAAGATAAAGATAAAACTATGTGTATATGTACAAATCTATAATAAGAATCTAAATATACAAACATATATATTCTTTCAGAATTCTTTCCTTGGTGAATAAAAAACTCCTTCATAATATCTAGTTAGGTCAAGAATATGCTCATCATTGTCTACAAGCACACAATAAAGAGGCGACTTCATGAATGTAAATATAGAGATTTACCACACAGTGCTAACCACTGCTAACACTGAAGAACAGAAAGGCCAGATTAGACTTTGCCAGGAAACATCCATAAAGCCTGTCCAGTTCTAGAATAAGATTCTTTTGGACAGATGAAACCATGATTAACTTGTACAAGAAGGATGGGAGGAGACGAGTATGAAGACGGAGGGCACATGATTCAAAGCCACACATCATCTGTCAAAAATGATGGAGACACTGTTATGTCATTTGCATCTTTGTCTAACAATGGAACTGGGTAACTGATGTTAATGAAGATGTGACTATTGATAGAATTAAATAGGCTGAATTCTGAAATATATAGGGCTATAAAATCTGCTCAAATTTAGCCAAATGCCGCAAAACTTACAGGATGTTCTTCACAGTAAGGATGGATAATGATCCAAAACATAATAAGAAAGCAGCCCACGAGCTGCTCAAGCCAAAGAAATGGAGTATTCTTCAATGGCCAAGTCATTAACCTGACCTCAACTCAACTGAGCATAATGAAGATAAGACTGAGGGCAGCAAGACCCAAAAACACTTGACTTAGTTCTCAAATGTTTTAGGTAATATATTATTCACCAGCATCAACCACTTAAGACCAGTAAAGAGTTCTCAATTGTTATTAAGGATAGAATATATTCTCTCCAAGGAATGCATCACTAATCAACAGCAGCTACCATCTTTAATTTATTCTGTAGCATGACAGAAAGCAGAAATGCATTAAATTAAAAATGTGTCATATGTTTAATTTTAATATATTTCAAAATCAGCATCACATTTTTGCCAGTTATTTTTGTAATACCTACTCACAATTCCATGTATCCAAATTTTTGCAGCATTTTTGTACACTTCTCCATGCGCACAAAAACCAAACAAACTCCTTATTGAATTGAATTGAACTGAATTTGATTTGATTTGATTTGATTTATTTAATAATTTAATTATTGGATAACATTTCATATTTCCCCATGTAACAGGGTGAGTATCATGAGAAATTTCTGCTGACAAGTAAAGCCACAAATAAAGCTCTAAGATGTGCTGATTCACTCAAATGCTGGTAAGACTTGTATTGACTCTAGTTTGAACTTCTACATTCTGTTTGTTCATGGGTGTTTGAGGGGGAACTCCATATGGGCCATGGATTTCTCTTGGACCGGCCATGGCTTATAAGTAGGGCAGAGCATAGCAGCAGAAAGGGAGGGGAGGCGCCATGACCTGGACCGCTGCCTCTTCCTCCCACCATCCATTCAACCACTCAGATAAACATCCACCTCTACTGTTGACAACATGTGAAAGACAAACTGTCAGGCAGTGAAGGGTGTCTACGAGCTGTAGTTCGCTGTGGACGACCGAGAAATTAACGAGAGATCTTCAAACTCAGTAGAGGCGGATACGATGAGCAGCTTCTCCTTTACTCTTCTGGGTAAATTAAGTAATTTTACTTTGAGGCCAAAATGCTGATATTTTTTTCTTTTAACACGTACCATGAATGTGTTCTTCTAACTTTGGTCTTGTTAGATGTGTTTTTCTGTGCAACCACGGACGCGAATACACTTGTGTATAGACTAAGTCTGCAACATGGATGCTTGTCTCTTTCCTTCGTGCAGTGCTGCTACTATGCGGATTCTTCGTGGCGCAGCAGGCCCTGCTGCCCGGGTCCTGTAACTTTGAGCTTGGCATCTGTGGTTACACGTCAGACCCAGAATTTGGCAGCTGGAGCAGGAATGAAGAAGGTACAGTGTTCTCATGAGCTCTACATAAAAACAGTGATAAACATGATTGGATACTGTAGTATCACTCAGACTGCCTTTCAAATATGCCATGATGAAATCCATCTATTTGTAATCGTGCAGTTGGGTCCAAAAGACTTTCCTGCATCTCATTGTACACAAGTCATTCAAAGGTCATATATACAGAGGGTTCCAAAGGTCCAAAAGTCTGAGAATACTTTAACATCCAAATGAATGGGAAGGTGGTCCAACAGTTTGGCAGTCTCAGAATTGGAGTCTTGTGTAGAATCAGGCATTAGATATTCTCTAACCACTTACAAGTCAAATGTTAGAAATATATTAAAAAAAAAAACTGAAAAATGACATTACACATAAATTCTCTGAACTGGTTTGGCTAGATAGACAGTGACCATTTCAAGTCCAGGCTGGGCAGTTCTGAGCAATATATAAGAGTATACAATGAAATATTGATTTATGTTAATATAAACAATGAAGAAAACAAGAGGTTACAAGAGAAAGTGGTGGAATGCACCCACAAAAAGATTTTCTGATGTGTGTTGATCTTTTACTCCTCATTAGCATCAAAAGATTGTCTGACTGTTATTTGTAATAATAAAATATTGTTCACAATAGTAGATGGAGTTTGCTCTACCTGACCTTCTAGTGGAAAATGGGGACTTGTGTCACTTTGGGGACAAAAATTGAAATGTGTGGATACAGACTGCTTTTTTAGTGTTATGTCATGTTTTAGGGTTTTAGGGTTCCATGTTTTACAATCAGGTATAGGTCAGGGTTAGGGTTAAGCATTTAATTGTCATGGTGGAACAAAAATGTATGTGTATCTGTGTGTGTGTGTGTGTGTGTGTGTGTGTGTGTGTATGTGTGTGAGCCAGTTCAGACTCAGTGAGATGAATAATAAAACAAAACAAGGGCATACCTGTCATAAAACAGCTCTTTGAGGATTTCCTATTGATAGACAGTGCCAGAAGTTGACAATCTTTGGTGTTAATGCTGTGATATATTAATAAAGCATTAAAACAGACAGCTGCAGACCTTTTATTTTTTAATTTTCACTTTCATCATCATGAGTCAGAATTTTCCAAGTTGAATCAGATTTGTTGTTTGTTTTTCCTCTTTCACTTTCAGCTGAATAGTTTCCCTCATAGTGTCCACCCTGTCGCTGCTAGTTGCACTACTTTTCTGAGGATGTTGTCGATAGCCACGTGTCTTCTCTGACACACATGCTGTCTGCCTATTCTTCATTAGAACTCAGTAGATTGACAATGAATGATTCCTCACTGACTTCCCACATTGCCAGTATAATCAACCTTTCATAGGATGCCTGGCTGTATATTTCACCTTTCAAAGAGACATCTGCAACATCATTACTTATAAATGATTAACAAAACTACTAATCTCAAAAAAGATGAATTTAGAAAAGGTTATTCACCACAACCTCAACCCAGATTTCTGACTTCATCTGCCTGCTGTCTCAGTATGTGTTGTGCTATTCAACCAATAATCATGTCCTGTTTGTAGGTTATTTTTTGAGTCAAGCAATCTCAGTAAATTTTTTTCCTTACTGATGATGAGCAATTTAAATACTTTGGATTGGTGTGTGTTCATGTGTTTGTGTGTGTGTGAATATGCTTGTGTGTGTATGTTTGTGTGTGTGTGCGTGTTTGTTTGTGTGTTTGTGTGACTGAGTGACAGTGAAAAACAAGCACTACAGAAAAAATAAGTATTTTGTTTGGAATTAAAATTAAACAAAGATAGGGCCAGGGCCCTCAGCTGCAGAGCAATCATTTGAAACTGGCTCATATTTTAAGCAGGCCTTTATTTAGAATTTATTCTGTTTTGTACACATATTTGATCATATTTTGCTAAGAAGCCTCTCTTTCTCCAGAGCTGCTCCTGTTTTAATTTTTTTTTCTATTAATTCAACACTTTGTCCTTATTATCATTTGAGACTCAGAGATGCAAGTGTTGTGCGCTGAAAGATAGTCACTGAAAACATGAAGAGTCAGGGAATGAACATGCACATGTAATTAAAACAGCCCAATCGTACTATTAACTATGAATTAATTTTTTTTCGCTCTATATTGTAACCTTTTTTAATCTAAGAAGTAAGACTTTATCATGAAATTATAGCATCGTAAACATCATGACTTTAATCACTAGGATAATTACTTTTTCTCATAAAAGTACAATTTTATTCTCTCATCTTTTATGGCATTTTTTTTGTAAAATAATGACTTTATTCCTGAAAATTTTTTTAATTGCAGTTTTCCGTGTAAAATGTCAGCTTTATTCTCATGGTATCATAACTTTACTCTTGTTATATTGTGATCTTTTTTGTTGGTGAAAAGTACTGCTTTATTATCATTGTTATTGCTTTTAACAAGGTTATAACTCTTTCTGAATTTTTTTTTTTACCAGTAGTGGCCTTAATAGTTTGTCAGAATCATGGCATAATTTTCTTTGAATTAGAGAAAAGAGGACTTTTTTTTCATATATGAGTTCTGAAATGTGATGACTAGGCAATTTAAGTTGGCCTTACTGGAAACTGACAAACATATTCAGTTATAGTGTGTTGTTGATAAAAGATGAGCTGTTTAAAAAATAATCAAAATTTTACACAGATGTATTGATAAATTCCTGCATTGTAGCAGTGTGTCACTACATTCCACATGCCACACCAAAAATTCTGATAAACTCCGTTTTGGTCTTGTTTTCTGCTGGCTGCTCCGATGTGTGCATCAAGCCACAGAGCGCCCAAAATCTAGTCCCCCTGTTTAGGATCATCTGTCAGCACAGTTTATATTCCGCTGCATATACCCTTAGACAGTGAGAACAGAGCTCTACCCCAAACAGAAGCTTCAACCCAGACCGAGCGTGGTGTGCATTAAACCACTAACCAGAATGAGATGGAATGAGCTCAACCCACCAGCCTGGTCTTGGAAATTGTGATAGACTACACTCATTGTGGCACTAAACAGGCTCATAAAAAAAGAAGACGGGACCATGGTTTTGTTTTCTGTTTGGTTGTCATGGCAATGTGGGCTTGACTGTGTAGGCTTCACCAAAGAAATAACACAGGACATAATTTGTGGTTAAAATCAAGACGGATGTCCTAGGTAATTATATATACTAAACAGAGAAATCAGAGACAAAGACTTTAGGCTTTGCTGGAATAGAATAAACAGAAAGACAGTGATGCATGGAGTGCAGTGGAGACCTTCAGTGCCTCAATGTTGTCCCAAAGACCACCACAACTCCTCCTTATCTCCTTATCTGGACTGTTAGTAACTTCTCCTGGCCAGTTTCTTGCTACAAGTATGCTGACAATTTAGGGTGAAAAGTTCTGCTGATACTTGTGCCACTTAATTCGGTAGAATACTCCATAAACAGTCCATCTTTCCTCTACTTTCCTCTATACAATGCCCAATTAGCAATGGAAGCAGATATACTGATGTTGCTGATAATATTAGGCAGTTTTAGTTTATCACAGGTAAAGGCTGTCTAATAATAATAATAATAATAATAATAATAATAATAATAATAATAATAATAATGATAATAATAATAATAATAATAATAATAATAATAATAATAATAATAATAATAATAATAATAATAATAATAATAATAATAATAATAACAATAATAATAACAATAAAACAAACTAAGACCAATAAAAGCTAATCACATTATAAGATGACACCAAGATTTTTGTAATACTGAATTATGAAATGAAATAGAGGACCAAGACTGTTCAAAATTTGGTTGTTTACACTATCGTGATCTATTATTAAAATCTTTTTTGTGTCCGTGTTTCGCTTAGAAAATTTTCTGACATCCACTCGTTAACATATGGATAATTTAGTAGGTTTGTAGTGTTCTATAAGGTGTTTTCAGGGGCATAGTTTAGATAAATCTGACTATGTGAAGTGGAAACTTTTTCCTGCATATGAGGTGGCCTAGCGAGAGCATTTAAAAGGACACAGAAGTGTCTGTCTTTCAGGTAGGACTAGAACCACTGAAGCAACCAATGATACTTATGATGGTCCAAAAGAATATCATGATCATATATATTTAATGCTTTGCTTATGTCCACGAGAAGGGGAATGGATGTATGGCATCAGCTGACAGCAGTAAGGCCTTTATAAGTGTTAGAAGAGCAGTTTATGAACTATGGTTGACACCGCTCCCAGTGCTAACCAGCATTTTAGCAGCAGAATAATGCTAAAATCATCAATCAAATAATTTTTTCCTACATAAATCAAGTCCCGATTACCCTATAATGGCAAAGTGAAAACAGAATTTAGAAGGTTTTTTTTCATTTAATAAATAGGGAAATATAAAAAAATCATTAATATTTTTGAGTTTAGCATAAGGCCGCAGAAAAACAAAATTGAAAAATGAAAAATCGAAGGGGCCTGAATATTTTATGAATGTACAGTTTTACTAAGCAAAGGTGCTAAACAACCCCAAAGCAGTGTTGGAGCATTTTAAATTAGTTTTATATAAAAGTATGACCCCACCACCCCTGCCTCTTTGTCTTGGCTGGTTTAAAAAACGTAAAATAACCAGGTGGGCTGGCTTCAAGTAGGGGAACATGATTATTTCATGACAGTCTTGAATCACAGTCACAGTAAAGATTCTGTGATCATATCAAGATTCTGTAATCATGAAGAGATCAAGATCACTTGAAAGAGTTAAATCATTGTATAAAACATTTGATAAAAAGTGAACTTGTATTAAGTGTTCCGATAGCATTGCAAAACTTTCAGAAATGGCAGGAGATGGACAAAGGGCAGCTTAATTTGGATAAGGTTATTCTGATTTCGGAAAATGTGGTTATGTTTAACATCCTGTTTATTAATAATTATGACAGGGATATGACTATACTTGTGGAGTAAGTGGTTATCGGTTGAGTGTAGATGTCCTGGGCCTTGGCCTCTTAACTTTTGGGGCTTTATCATTAAAAGCAGTAGGACACGCTCTGACAAGAGAAAATTGTATTGGGACCAGGTGAGATTTATAGGGTCATGCTTGGATATGAGTCAGAGTTAAAAGCTGTATATTTGATATAAATCTTAAGATCAGTTTCCCATTTGCTATCCAATTTAGGTGTAAGCCATCATGGATAAAAAAAACAGACTCTGCCGAAAACGTGTTTAAAAGCTGATGAAACTGTAACCTGTTGCTGTATGGAAGTTCTGCAGCCTTTGATGGAGGCTAGACAGCAGACTGAATGGTCAGCTGCATTGTATCATCATTACATAAATTATCCACCAGAGGGCAGTGACAAGTTTATTTTCTTTACTGTGAAATGCCCTGTTCACATCTTGACCACAATTCTTCAATGAATAAATTTAACGGATCACTTTTTTAATGAAATGTATTTACATCCTTTACTGTAACACGAACATAGGGCTGTGTAAATGTTGTCAAAAGCATCAATTCATGAGCCCCCAATATGTATCACAAACCTGTACAAACCTAGTCAAGTCTCAGAATGACTGACTACAGATATATCTGTAATGGAAATGGAGGTGATGAAAAAGGAGAACAAAGATGAGCCATGCAGAACAGTCCCTTAGGCCAAAGCAGTGGCATGCAGATCCTTGTTCCGTCACCCTCGGTTCCATTCACCCCTTCAGTGTCCCCAGCTCTGGTGCCATGGATGCTATGGCTATGAAAATGGTTTAACAACTCACAAACCAGACTCTGATACTGCTTTCTTCATTGCTGTCCAGTGTGCTCACACAGCAGAGGAGAGAGTGATAATCAAGGACACCTATGAGGGAGTTTGTGTGAGAAGAAAACTTACACATTGCAAGGAGGAGTGGCAAGACTTAGAACTGAGTGAGCCTAATCTAAACTGTAAGACAAGCAAGCATAAATCCATTTTGATTCCAGTTTATAACAAGTCATTATAAGCTTTTAAGTAGCTGCATCAATCTAATGACTGTTCGTGGCAAGCACCAAGAGTGGGTTTGACTATTCTTTTCTACCTTTTTTCCCTTCTGATAGTTGATTAGAACTGCTCGATACCTTGAGAATCATAGATTTGGATAATCTGTCTGAATTTGATGACACATACTTTTGATGGTATGTTTTCTTTATTTTTATGAAAGCTGAATGAACCCAGGTGTGTATGGAAGTGGTTTTGAGAGAAGTCCTTTGTTCAAAGATTAGATTGATTTCTTTGCCCTGAATTTTGTTTGAAAAGCTTTTTGAATAAAATAAGATATGCTCAAACTACAGTTGATTTGTATTACCTTTCTTAAAAGTTGTTATATCTCTCATATGAATTAGACCTGAAACATAGAATTATCTGTACATTTGATTTCTTTTGTAGTGTTTGGTCACACAGAATAAGTTAAGCCATGCACCCCTTATTTTTTAATGACAGACTTATTTGTCTATCTGATAATTATAAAACCTTCAGTCCTTAAAGTGTATTGCATTACTTTGTTTCATTTACAATAAATAATGTCTAGTTTGAGCTGAATAAAAACTGAATCTGAAAGGGACGCAAACTAGAGTAATCCAGTAATGCAATTTGACAAAGAGGCTGTTCAGACTCTTGAAGCATTAGGCCATGATTACAGTGATGAAATAGTTTGACATACATACATACTATAAGACTAAGGGTTTAACTGTATTTAACTCCGACATTAAATGTGCTTTCACCAAAAATATAAGAAATATGACAAAACACGGGTGTGCTGTGCACACTGTACTGTTAAGCTGCTCATGAAGGTGAGAGGCAGTACCAAAAATATGTCACACCAATAATTTGCCAAAGGCACACTCTTTTCTTGTACGTATTTCCTGTAAGATATTGATCAGATATTAAAAAAGGGCAATCATTCACTGAAATTTGACTTATTTGCTAAAATATACTTTTGCAAAACTGCTACAAAGGAAATAACCCTCTATGCACTAAAAATATGGGGGCTGGATGAATGTCTTGGTTTTCCATTTTAGCATGATGACCTGTGAAAGTCAATGCCAATTTTGCTTTACCATATTAGCAGTTTTAGTCACAAATGTATTGCCAAAGTAATTATCATTTTTTCATAACTTAAGGGATTAGTCTGATGAGTTCTGATGGTGTTTTTCTTAGTCAACAAACACAATGAGAAGACCAAGATTTACAACTAACAATAATTAGTGTGTGTATCAAAGCCTGATACATCTTATTTCTCTGAACTATAGAGCCCCAATGTTGTCAACTATTAAAACACATCAGTGAGCCTGTTGAGCTGGGGGACATGCTCCTTCATTACTATGGATATACAATCTGTAGTTTATTTTGACTCTGTACCACATACACGATTGTGCTGCTTCAGATACTCAGTAGAGTGGATCTATCTGCCACTAAAATTAGTTCCATTTCCTTAAGAAAGAAACTATATTTTTGTGAAATATTTAGATCTAGCATGATTTGCTTATGACTGAGAGCTGCAGAGAGGATAAGGAGGTGCTGCATGATAGACTAAGACATAGCTTGGCTCTTTTTTTTATAAGATTTGTCAGAATTAAAGTTTTATGTCTTCAACTACTTCAACTACTTCAGGCTTATTTCAGTGATGTCAGATTCAGTCAGTGATTGATACATTCAGTGAATAAAATGGCTTATTACTGTGTATGACAGAAAGGGAGATCAGGTCATGTCAGTCTGTTGATCAGTGGGACTGCAGCCTTATATTGCCTTTTCTTCATACACTGGTACCATGATTCAATTGTGAATTTCCCTGCTTCCCCTCCCCACCCAACCTGCTTTAGAACTGAGGGCACTCAAACCAACTCTCCATAAACACTGCTTATATCCACTGAATTGCCTCTCTGCTCTAAGACCTCATTGAATGGGTAAAATGATTCATCTCAGAGAAAGGGAAGATGGAAGCTCTTTCTTAGGGTTTTGGTCTTTATTGATTTGCTTCAGAGAAGTCATTGGATATCTTATAATTCATAGTATAGCCAGCAAATAAGACACAAATATCCAAAGCTCTGGGTGCATCTTTATTGTGCATTTTGACACTTCACACTGCCTGTCTATTTTTCATCTCAATACCTTTTTGTTTCCTTCTTTTTGCTGTTCCTCTGTTTCTTGAGCTCCATTGTTGCAATTGGCTAGCACTCAGTACTTACTGTATATAGCACTACATTACAGAGAAAAGCTTAGGTGAGTTCAAGACTCACATGGGAACTAGTAACTAAGAACTTCCCTTAACTCCATCTTCAGAATATTCCTATATTAGTGTCTAAATTATTGTGAATTCAGCATATTTCTCCATTCAGTATGAGTTATGGATCTTAAAAGCATGTCATTATTGTAATAAATAGACATGTTTAGCATTTTTTAGACAATCAAGCATATGTGCACAGTTAGTAAGCAGAAAAAAACATTGGTAATATGAAATTATAGCATATGTCTGGACATGTGTCAACATCTTGAGTCACATGGGGGCTCAGTGGTCAGTGCTGTCATCTCAAAGGTCCAGGGTTTTAATCACATGCTGGCTGGAGTGGAGTTGGCCTGTTCTCTCTGTGTCTGCATGGGTATCCTCTCACAATCCAGAGATGTCTAAATTAGGTGAAGTGGAAACTGTAAATTGCCTTTAGATGGTAATGGGCTTATCTATATGTCGGTTAGTCCCGTAATAGCCAGCTTGTTTAGCATTTAACAAAAAACAAACCTACGATAAATAGGTCTTTCAAATAGTAGCAATTACTGAGTTGTGTTTTTTTAAACACATTAATTCACAGCGAATGCGACCAGGACATTTTGCACTGGTTAACAGAAAATTAAAAGTTAAAACTCCTGTCACCATTATTCTCTTTAGTTCTTAGTCCTCTATGCACTGAAACCTGTCCATGTTCAACATCACAACAAGGGGATCCTGACAAAATTCGACTTTGACATATATACACTGCTTGCTATATAGTAACAAACAGTGGCACAGGTGAAAATGACTTTACTGAGTGTTTATTGAGTGTTTCATAATATCTTGTTAGGTTTTATGCTACATAAGCTGAGACTGGCGATTGTTGCTAATGATTTATTTTTCTTGTGAGAAACTTCAGTTGTGTTCATCAGGATTCTTTGGACACATGAAACCAAATGAACTTGTACCAGAATGATGGGAAGAGAAGAGTGTGGAGAAAGAAAAGAATGACATATGATCCAAAGCCACCACATCATCTGTCAGACATTGTGGAGACAGTTTTATGGCATGGGCATGTATGACTGACAATGGAACTGCTGATAGAAGTAGCAGGATGAAATCTGAACTGTATAGGTCTGTAATATCTGTTCAAATTCAGCCAAATGCTGCAAAACTGATGGGATGATGCTTCACTGTACAGATGCATTAAAACATTCTGCAAAAGTGACCCAAGAGCTTCTAAAGCCAAATGAATGGAATAGTCTTCAATGGCCAAGTCAGTAATCTGACTTTAAACTAATTGAGCCTCCTTATCCCTTATCAAAGAAAAAACTGAGGGCAGAAAGACCCACAACATCTCATCAGTGATGTTCATGGGTTCCAGTCTTTAGACAGTCACTGACTACAGGATTTTCATCCAACTATTAAATATAATCACTATATTTCCAATCATTTTGGTTTATCCAATTATTTTTGAGCCTCTGAATACGAGGGTCTCTATATATAAAAATGTCTGTAATTCCTAAATGCTGTGTCACCGTCAAATACGTATATACCTAACTTTAGTTATTATAACCTATAATTATCAGTAAATGATACAGCCACCAGAAGATAATTGGTCCAAAGTTCTGTCTGCAACAGAAGCAGCTCTCCGCCTATATAGTATTAAATTGTACTGTACATATATATCATATATCTTAATGCTGTTGTCATAGGGCATTTAATAACAGTGGATTCAGCCTTCCTGCATGATCAGAAGAAGGTAGTTCTTGTCAGTCCAGTTCTGGACCAGCAGGACTGGAGCTGTGTGAGGCTGGTGTACCAGATCACTGGACAAGGGTCCCTGCATCTCCACCTCAGACCAGACAATGATATCTTTGACTACCACCTGTGGACTGCCAACAAATCCTCTCACAGCTGGCTCATTGCTAGTGTGGACCTACCCAACACCAGTATCCCCCACCAGGTAGGGATGGCTTTAAAGACCATAATCACAGTTACCCCAGTTAGGTTTCTTAGATGAAGTCACTGTTCCATCTGACCTAATGTGTTGCATTTTGATCGAAGTAAAAAATAAATGCCTTGTTTTCATTCCACTCAAATATCTGTGGTGCCACAGTAGATACAAGGTAAATACAAAGAAAAACATCTTCACTTTGTTGTTTCCTCCTGTATGACAATTGTGCCCTAAACACAACAAATGAATACAGACCCTGAGAAAGAATGAATGACGTAACATGGTTTTAACGGTAAAGTCTACAATGTAGACTCTGACGTTGTTCCACATATCATTATGTGGTATGAGGGGCAACAGAACTACATCATGTTGGTTCTTAAAGTAACATCATGATACACTTATCTTAAATTACTAAAGAATGGCTCTAGACCGGTGTTTACTACTTCAGAATTAGTAATCGCATTATTGGCCAATGTGCTGCAAAGCACAGGCTAGAAAGGTTGTCTATATGTGGGCAGATATGAATATGTTTACAGTTCATAATTCACACAGTGTTCATTCCATAGACTTACAATGGCTGCACAAATTTTCAGATTTAGGCTGCATTTGCACTTTAAGGAAATGATGAAAGTGTGAATTGATGTCTTGATGTAATATAATGTTTTGTGGGATTTAAAATGTTATGATAGAGTGTGATGTGCAATTAGAGATAATGCGACGATTCAGGCCTTGTCCATGTGTTTATGCTTGTGTATAACAAATCAGAGTAAAGCATTGCTACCTACCTGTTCACTGTTTCACTGCCTAAACATTTATTCATGGTGAGCTTCCATACAAAATTTCATTTTGAAGTTCCTGAGCATATGAATGTGTATTCAGTGAGGAATTTATTAGGAACTCCACATTAATAATGGTTAGGGCCTTTTTTGATAAAGCACATAGTTACGGCTGGCTCAGACTTGCCTTGAACCATCCTCTAGTTATGCAACTATAGGCCTAGACTGCAGAGGGACTTGCCTTGATACACCAAGCTCCTCTTCTTCATTATGCTATGTTCTTTTCTCCTGCTCCTGCCCCCTTCTCTCTTTCTTTCTTATCTTCTTTCTTTGTCCCTCAACCCAACCAGTCAAGGCAAGGGGAATGTTTTGTCTCTGTAAATATAACTATAAATTGTATGGTGATGTAATATATTGTACTGTTATTGCAACAAGATGTGAGTTGACTTTGGTATGACATAATGTGACATAATGCAGTGCTGGTGGCTGCCTTCAGACACAGTTTGTTGGTATATAGTAAGATTCTTTTTTCCTCCACAGATAATGCTAGAAGGTCAACCTAAATGCGGCTCAGGGAACAGTGTAGCAATCTTTGAAATTCATGTTGTTCCTGGTTACTGCATAGGTCAGTTTCACTATTTGTCACATGAGATGTTTCACCTTTAATGTATAGTCTGATGTGAAACCTAATTTATTTATTCAAAATTTGTAAAACTGAGTACTGAATAATTGTTGTCTTTGATGGTCGTGTTACCAGAGTGTAATTTTGAGGAGCATCACATGTGTGGCTACCGTAACAGCTGGAACCCAAATGTTAACTGGTACATTGGGGGGAGTATGACAAGAGAACCTGAGTCTAACCTGCTTGAAAACCACACCGACAATAACAAGAGAGGTTACACACACACACACACACACACACACGCACGCACGCACGCACGCACGCACACACACTCATTTTACTATATTCGTGATTGAACTCTTAGTTCTTACCCTAAACCTGATTCAAACCTGAACCCTAAAACCAAGTCTTATCTTTCAGACAGCCATTTAAACTTTTGGGGTCAAGCATTGTGTTCCCCACAAGGCTTTCAGACCCCCACAAGTATAGTGGGCTCCCAAGGCGCCCACCCCGTGGATTTAGTAAAACAGTAGTTATGAAATAATAAAATCCATAATGAAAAAAAAACTTAAATCAAAGATTGAATTTAAACTAGGAACATACTCTCTAGGTCTAATGTGTGTAGAATATAAACTCTGATTCTGCTGGAGAATGTGCCGCACAGTTGTAATGAAAGTCAAGCTTGGATTCTGAGCAGTTGTGTTAGATTCCATTATCCTTCCTGTTTAACTGCAAAAAAGTAGGACAATGTCCACAACAACTTTTTACAGTACCTTAATCAACTTTCCTTTCTGCCAGCTTCTATGTTCAGAATGTCTCAAAATCTCCAAGCACATATTTTTGCCAAAAATGGCTAAATATACAACTTCTATTTGTCACCAGTGTTGGTTAGCTATTAATGGCTATAGCTTCTTAATGCTTATAAATATGTAATAGTATGTCTGTGGGCTGAACAGTTCATACTTTAAAGAAAATGTATTTATTAATCAAAATCATCAAATTAATGAAAAATCTAGTAGTTTCAAGTCAAGTAGTCAACTTGACTCCTTCTCTCCTAGCACATGCACCACTTAGCATATTTATTTAGCAAAACCTTTAGCTTTTAACTTCATGTGAAATATTCCATATTAATGTCCCAGTTTAGCTCTGTGATAACATAGCTTTCACAGCTGTAGTAATATTTTACCTTTTTTTTTAGCCTTGATACCACTATACTTAGAACTACTTCTTTTTCACTCTTGGGTTACATTTTGTGAATGAAACTTGTCCATGGAGTGGAACAGGCCCACTGCAGCATTGTTGTTTATTCTGGAGTTTATTTTTTTAATTTTTTTGTAACATTTGGTTTATATTGACATTGAGGATCTCATTTTTATTTCATATCAAACCAAGAGTTGTAAGCAAAGAATTGTATTACTGCTATACTTTCATTACTCTGTAAAGCACTTTGTGCTGCATTTGCATAAACTTGAACTTAGACATAAAACAGGTGAAATCTAACTGAAATTCCATCAAATTTAGTTAATAACAAATTTTATAGACATTTTATAGTTATTTTGCTAAGAGGTGTTCCTAATATTTTACCAGCTTTATTTCATATGCATTGGATGGACCAAATAAAGCCACTCACATCCTATAAATTGTTTTTTTATCAACTCATAACCATGTACCTTCAGCTCATCTTTATCTTTCACTGCTCCAGGCCACTACATGTATGTAGACTCTGTGTATGCCAAGCACTTCCAGGAAGTAGCCATGCTGACGTCACCCATGACCACGGTATCCATGGCTGGCTGCCTGTCCTTCTATTACCAGCGGGATCAGGAGAGGGGAAATATCCTCTCAGTTTTCACCAGAGACCAGCTGGGACACTATGAGGAGATCTGGAGGCCAGAGGCGTATGCTACTGCCGGATGGACTCTTGCCTATGTTGACATCAAGGCCCCACACCCATTGGAGGTTAGTGTTGGAGCTAGAATACACAATAGCATTGAGATGGTCAGCTTCATATAATGTTTAGATTGAAATGAAAATTGACTTCTGTTTTCACACAAGTCAATTTAAAAATATGTGGTCTGCTGTTAAAAATGGCTGCATGGGTTTTTAGCTTTCATTTATCATAAATGGTATATATTCTGTTGTAGCTACTCAACAGTGAGTTTATGATATTTTTCAGATATAATATCAATATAATACTTTACGAACTCTCATTCTATGTGTCCTGTCTGAAGGGTATCAAGATACCCTTGATTGAGGAGAGATTTATATGATAGTTGGCAGCCAGAGGTGGAGATACAATAGTAAAAACTAGAACAGTGTAGGTGGAATATTAATACCACACAGAAGTCAGGATTCCCTGACAAGGAGAGAGATATGAGGGCTTTTTCTTCCCCTGTGGATGGATATCACAAGGTTCTCAGCATCCTGGGACTACCTCAGCAAAATTTTACCACTCAGAGTTTACAACACTGATGTTTTACAGCGGTGAGAGTTAAATGGATTAGATGGATCTGGGCTTAACAGCAAGGCTTTTCCATTACTGCTAAAAAGAGAGGTCAGCCATGTCTTTTTCATACCATGGGGGTCTGACCAAATGTAATTGACCTAATCTTTAAACTCAATCAACCACCAAATAACCAAGCCATACATAGATCAATAGAAAGGGGGCTCATATAACATAGATTTGGATAGAAAGGGACACTTTTTACCCTCTGATCTGAGAGTAGTGTTACAATATCAACTCTTCTAGTTTTACAGTTGCTCACATATCTCTGTGCTGTCTGCTCCGCTCCACTCCTCTCCAATTATTCTCTATCAAACCCAATTTTTAAGTCTTCTTCTTCTTCTTCTCCTCCTGCTTCTTCTTCCTTTTCACTCTTCTTCTTCTAATTTTTCTTCTTCTACTTATTCTTATTCTTATTCTTATTCTTATTCTTATTCTTATTCTTATTCTTATTCTTATTCTTATTCTTATTCTTATTCTTATTCTTATTCTTATTATTATGTTTCGTAGTAGTAGCATTAATAGTAGTAAAGCAAATGTAAAGTGGTAGAATGCCGACCAGCCCTGTATAATTCAGTCACAGGAAAATGATGGCTCCAAATGCGGTTCAAGTTATATAATAGATAGAGTCATGTAATAGAGAGGTCTGTCTAAATGACCAGGTAAGAATTATGCAATAATTGGATGCTACATTAAAAGGCAGTTGGCATAGTGGTGGTCTAGCAGACATACAGTACCTTGCATCAGAGATACTCACTTACATATGTCACAGTAAGAATTATTTTAATGAACCAAAGGCTTTCTGTTCCTTCTCTCTCACCATAAAACTATCACAGATATGAAACAGAGACAAAAGGATCTCAGGACCAGATGAACTTTTAACACATCAGAGAGAGTTACGACAGAGAACTGGTAGGAATAAAATGGGACCAAATGGAGAATATGCAAATGGGGGGAGTAAACCTTTGATATCTCCAAAGAAGATAAAAGGGGCTCATTTTACCACAAGGAGTCCTCATCTCTGATTGTTATTTGACTGTTACCTCCCAAGAGAAGGTAACATGAAAAGGACTGTAATTATCCTTAAGTTGTTAACTCTTCTTCACAGTGTTAAATTGTGTTAGGAAATATTTATTTATTCTTTTTTTTGGTCAGTTAAGCACTTGTATTATGTTGAAGGATTTGAGTAATGTACTTTCTTGAAAGCCATGCCTCTCTTGCTTAATTTCTGTCATTGATAATGCAGTCAGTGTCATCTTTTGTCTTGTTTAATTTTTTTAATGGAATAGAAGACGAGCTTTGTGTGAAAAAAATCCCAAAATAATCAAACAGAAGTTTTATAGAAGTATTGCTCTCTTCTCTGGTTGAAACAGTGGAGAGAGCAGATTGCTACATTCTCAAGGACACATGCCTGGCCCTCAGGGAAATAAAAACGGTTGAATCACTTGTTGCACACTTTTTTTTTTTTTTCCATTTTTGGTTTCCCTCCTTTTCCTACTGCTCTTCTGTCATTTTTGTCCTTGTGTCTTTTATTTCTTTTACCACATGCTCTCTATAACTTCTTGTTACTATTTGTTTGATCTTGAATCAGAGGAACAAAAGTAAGTCAGAATAATTGTTTTTATACCTGTTAATTATCACCACAGCATCTCTTTGAGGATTTTTGAAGGCTTTTGTTTAATCTGGCCGATGCCAATCCCTTTTAAAGTTATCTAATGAAATTTAAATACACTAGAGTGCATTATTCCATCATCAATCCGCACGAGGCAGTCCGTATGCATGGCTTCCCAAGATCACCTAAGAGTGAAACACTGCCAAAGGAGGAAAGTCTCCTGGCTTACTTCCAAGAGCTGAACAGTTGAGAGACATTGGCAATACGTGTTGCTTAGGCAACATGTGATACCCCAGGGAGCATCCACCCGGAATTCACTGTGAAAGATTACCAACTTCCACACCAACTGCTTTGGGGGTTCCATTTTTCTGCTCATGACTGTGTTGATGTTGGTATTATGACCAAATCATTACATTTCATCCCTTGACATCTCAGTATTTGTTAGTAATATAATCATACAATAAATAGCCTTAATATATTCGCTCCCAACGTTGCCCAATTCACCACATTGTTGATTTTATAAGCTACTGATTAATGTTGTTTGTTTGCTCCACTTTGCATCTTATTTGATTACCAGTCATTGCATTTGTCTGGTATAAGTAGACAGTAGTCAGTAAGAAAAGTCTGAAATGTGAGGCAAAGATACTTTGTATGGTGAAAGGGACAGGAGTATTTGTGAAATTAGTAGTAGTAGTCTAATCTAGTCTAGCCCCATTCCCAACAGCAAGTGGTTGGAATTGCAGCAGTGGCTGTATACATGGCTCAAGAGGTAATTAAGGAACTTCATAACCCATAGCACAAAATTGCGGCAATATGCATCAAAAATCATACTCCTTCTCAAAGTCATGACTAAGTCAGATGCCAGCAATATTTCAAGAGATTCAAGTTGAGAGCCAGGGCTAACTCCCTAACTCTATGGAAACATTATACTTCCTATTTACGACCCCCAAAACATAATTTTGAGATGTGGGGGCCCAAGAGGTGAGCCTTTGAAAACCTGTGATTAATATAAAGAGGCAATTACCATGTATTTTCAGTTTATGGTAAGTGCTTTAACCCCTAGACCAACCCAGAACTAACACCATTTAACTACAGCAGAGAAAAGATACAAATGAAAGGTATCAGTATAACTGAGAAATCAATGATTGTGGCTATTACTTTCACTTCTAACACCTTCAACACTTCACAAATCACAGTTTCTATTTAAAAACATTCAACCATAGCAGCAGGATAACATCTTTGCTGGAAGCGCTGTCTCATTCAAACAGCTTTAAACTAACTCTTTGATAGAGCCGTAAAGTTTTGTTTTTAATACTGTATATTAGCTGTATTTCACTAAGAACTTTTAAAAAAGTATTTCTCTTAGAAATGTTTGGTATGCAAACCCTCTCATTTTCTTTATAATTAGCTTACTTCAAGTGTTTCTGTATTAGTCTAGTGTGCTTTTCAGACATATCCATTGGTGTAAAAGCAGATATTGCAGTGAACATCTTGTTTCCCTCAAGCTCATCCAATCTTGTTTTCATCTTATACTGCAGAAAAACACAACTTTCCAAAAATCATGTACTTGTCCTTTCTCTCATTGTTGTGTTTGTGCTATGATGTGTGCAGCTGAGTAGACAGACATGTTCACATACACTCACTCCCCTCTGGCAGTCCTTTGCATTTCCCTTCCATTCCTTTCCTTTCCTTGTGTTTTCAGCCAGAATATGTCCCACAACCTGCTGCTGTCACTGTGGTAAGAAGCTTGCTTAACATTACTAGCTGGGTCAGTTCCTCTGTACAGTTGAGCTAGGAGACATACAGGGCTGTTCAATCAAGCAGTGCTCTGCTTACTGACCCATGTTCCTGAAATTATGCTGCAGTACACTGATGTCACTGTCTGGTTTCTACAGCTGGCTCATCTATCAGTATAAAGTACAGTATATGTCTTTAACAATTCATAGTGTATACTCAGGATTAATGGGGCCATGTTTTTATGGTTACTGTTTATACCTTTGTGTATTACCAGGTGGTGTTTGAAGTGGCTTTTAATAGTGCCAGAGGTGGATATGTGGCCATAGATGACATCTCCTTTTCCCCTGAATTCTGCCACACTGACACAGGTGAGAGGAGACATCTAGATTTTAGCAGGGTAGCTTGTGATTGTGATCAGCCATTTTGTATCTCAATACTGGTTCAGTTTGGCTGGCTGTTCAATATGCTAGTCTCTAAATCTGAACTCTTACTTATGGCCACTACAGGCTGTAATGTTAGTTACACCTCATTATGCAAAAGTGTTAAACTTAAGGAAGAATATACTAATAATGCCTTTATTGTTAGACATAGGAAGTTTATGATCAGAGATTCCCAGAGATTCTCAAAGCCCCCCCCCCCAAGCCCTTTGGGTGGCACTTGCAAAATAGCAAGAAAGGAGGTAAACAATCAGGGAAGAGAAAAATAGAGAAGTCAGCAAACCAGAAATAAGAGGAAAAGGCTGAAAAGCAACAAAGAAGGAGGCGAAAAGGCAGAGCCAGGGAGAAAGGAACAGGGTGGACAAAAGATCAGAGGAAAAAAGGAAGGAGGGAAAACAAAAGTGAGCAAGGGAAACAGAGACAATAGATAGAGTTAAGCAGCCAACATACTTAGGCCATTTTTATACCAAGCATTAAAAATTTTTTCTTGAGTGATCTGATCACAAGTACAGGTGTGAGTGCACCCAAGATCCACCGAAAATGCATTTAGATCCAATTGCTCAGATCACATTCAAAGGTGGTGAGAGCAACGTCTTGCTGTATTGTTTTAGCAGTATGTACGTGAATGTGTCCTGGGCCGCATTAAAGGACCACCTACTAAACTAACACCCTCTGTATAAGGATATGTACATACTCATTTGCAAAAAAATACAAATCATACAAATCACGTAAGCTATCTTTGACATCTGAAAAATCTGATTAGCCCATCGAGAAATATTATGATATCTTTGGTAATATGATTTGTCTAGAACATGTCATGGAACATACCCAGTCTATATTATTTTGATGATTTCTTCTTTTAATTTCTTGGAGATTAGGTACGAGAAATGCTTTGCTGTCTATCAGCAGGCGGTGTGATGATCCAGTCACAAGTGATCACTTAAGACTTATATGGAGACGCATTCTAATACCAGAGGTGAATTGATGTACTTAGAGCTGACCACTTTTGATCAGATCACTGAAGACAAATGTTGACAGATAAGAACAGAGCTAGGCTTGTTTTAGGGAATTTGCAGTGACAAGAAAAAAGCGTGTGATGTGACCATCAGTATAGATGAATATAATATGCTTAAACTAATAACACACAATAAATTCTAATCCTTCATTTCTTTATTGAACAAATCCATTAAACATTCACAGTGCTGGCATAAAAAGTCAGTGATCCCTTGGATTTAATAACTGGTTAAACCTCCTTAAGCAGTAATTCTCTCAAACAAGCACCTCCAGTAGGTTAGGCTCAGACCTGCACAATGTTCAGGATGAATTTTCTACCATTACTGAAGAGAAAATTCTTTTACAGCATGTATAAATATGAATTAAATGAGAGAAGTCATTTTTAACTCTGCTTGGGTGCAGATGGATTATAGGCAGAGGGGGTCTATATTCTGTTTTATCCATGATAATGAATCTGCGGAAGATGTTATCCTGTAATATTCTGCTATTGCAGGTTCATTACTGACCTCTGATGACAAGGCAGATTCTTATTGGATATGCTGTGTTCCGTGTTTCAGAGCCTGTCTTTGATCCCTCTATAGCCAACTGTGACTTTGAGAATGGCCTGTGTCTATACTATCAGGAGAGAGCACAGATTAAGGTGTGGAGCAGAGCTTCAGTCAAGCCTAATGTTTACAGGATAGGAGACCATACCACAGGAACAGGTGAGTCACACTGCATCACAGCCTCACAACATCCACAGGAATACTGCTCATTGACAACGCTGTGATGGATTTATGGACTATTTAAATGTCTGGTGTATATAAAACAAATTAATGCCTTCAGTGTGTTTTGTACATGGACACCAACATTACCATGATCTAGAGTAAAGCTATTTTTTGTCTTCAAAATACAATGGTATTTACCATCAAGTCCACAGCAAGACCTTAGTGAGCATTCCCCTGGGACCTTCTATAACTTGAACTTGAAGAGCCTCACGAGGGTCTGGTAAGAGGTTACTCTTTGCATTTATGTTGTTTTTCACAAATGGAAAAAAATTAGACTTACACCATTAAAAAGTCTAATGGGGATCAACTAAGTCATTTTTATTTTCGGTTGTTGAGGTGGTTAGTTGTGGGATAGACAATATTTGAAGAAGGGAAGGTGATAGTGTTATAGATTTGTTTTTATGTTTTTGTTGAATCCAGGGCCATGATAGGGCCAGCACAACATCCAGTACAACAAATCACTCTGTAGTTTTTCAGTTTACTTAACTGCGTCAATTGTGTTTTTGGTTTTTTTTTTACCACAATTTTGATCATGGTGACTTTGGCTTAGGATGTGGAGCAGGTTGTCTACTAACTGGAGGGCTGTTAATTTGATCCCTGGCTCCTCTTGTTTGAATGGCAAAGTGTCCTTGGACAAGATACTGAACCTCAAATTTCCACCAATGTATCATAGGTGTGTGACTGTGTATGTATAGAGAGGGTTGTATATATAGGAAAGTGCTGTATTAATGTATGTGAATGAGTGAATGTGGCAGTAGTGTAAAGGATTTTAAGTGGTATATAAGAATAGAAAAGTGCTATATAAGTACAGTCCATTTTATTTTTCAATTATTTTGTTTCATCCTTTATTTTTTGTTTCATCTTTTTTTCTTGTGATTTTAAGGCATTGGTTGTTGAGTTCTTTAGTTTTTTGTGTTTAGTTTATTTAACGTTATAAAAAGACAGGACCGTAAATCACACACAGAAACAAAAGGGAAGGGATTTGGCACTGTACTGTCCAAGACTCATCTCCATCCCGTACACTTGGGTCAGAGTTTCCATACAGGTACATGCTTTCTTCCTTCAAATTTGTTCTAATAAAAATTTTCCATAGGACTTGGGCTAGGCATTTTTCAAGCCATGCTTTTTGCATGTGCAACAGTTATAGATGAGGCTGCAAGTGAGTAGGTGATAAAATGAAGATACATAAGATATTGAAAATACTAAAAGCCAGATATACTTCTACTTCATTAACTTTCATTACAGGTGCATTGATTAGATGGAGGTTATTTTTGTGATCATTTTTGTGTTGGCCCTTGTTGGGATATGATAGGACATGTGCTCAGTTCCAGGTGGAGAACAGAGGAAACAAAAGCAGAACCTTTATAATTTTGTTCATTTCCTGAAGTGAGAAAGACTAGTTATTTCATTCATCTAAAGAATGGCGCAAAGAATTTGGCAAAATGGAAAGTTACATGTATTTTTTACATTTCAGAGTTGTAAAATGGTTAATATGGATCATTATCTTCCAAAATAAAGCTGTGGTGCAAACCATTATTCAAGAAAAACATGATGGCCTAGCTTCAGTTTGTCCAAATTCCATCTTAGTTTTCTCACAGCTTATGACACTAGTATGTAACAACATCCTGTTCATCACTGCAGCATCACAGTGTTGTTCTCAAATGTTTATTATGTAAAATTGTTCCTCTCTTAATCTAAGTTGTTTTCAGGGTGAGCTGATAACAGCTCAAATGCAGACAAAAGGCAGGCTAATACAATGAAGTAGTTTTTTAATAAATGAAAATCAGGCTTACAGGCAGGTAACAAACGCAGGTAATAGAAACAAAGGGAAAACACATGGTAATAGAAACAGACAAGGAAGGAACAAAGGAGTGAACAGGATTATGTGTTGCATAGCTGAAGATAAGTGGGGATAGGTGTGTGGATGGGCAGGGCAGGCAGGTGCATAGGAACAGGGAGGAAAGTCTGAGGTCATCTCGTTTGGTGACTAGAGGAGGCAGGTCTTGGGAGATGAGGGGAGAAAAATGGCCTGGGAGTAGTGAGAAGAGGCAAGAGACATGGGCTCAGGGGAATAGAGAGGCGGATTTTAACAACTGAACTAATACCACACTTATTCTTAATTATATTCTTTGTCTTATCTTTCTCAGGCTGTTTCCTCCTGGCAAATCCTCATTTCACTTCCAGGCTCGGTTATGTTGGTCGGCTTCATGGTCCCTTTTTACCAGGGAACCAATACTGCCTGAGGTTCTACTACATGCTAAATGGATTTAGAAAAGTAGAAAATGCTCTGGTTATTTACATTTATGATGTGAACAATGTGGCCCAGGAGAAGGTGTGGAGCCTGGCTGACACTTCCAGGACTGTATGGACTCAGGTGGAGATCACCTACACCAAGCCCATGCCCTCCAAGGTATGAAACATTAGAAGTGAATAATGGTAAAACAGGCCAATGGATGGATTAGAGGTGAATAGATGTATAATGAATGAACTTCGACAATAATTGGATACATAGCAGTATTGTTTCTTTTTCACTGTTTCTCAGATAGTCTTTGTAAGCATATGTAAGAACTTCTGGGAATGTGGCTGGGTAGCCATTGATGACATCACCGTCAGCGTGGGGGACTGTCAAATCCCAGCAGGTAAAAATTCTTAATAAGACATAAACTGACAACTATTTCTAATGTTTTAATAAGCCAAGAGCATCTTTGAAGTTGTAATCCTCAAAATTCACTTCTGGTTGATTTGGTAACAACAGATGTGATTTACTACTGCAGCAAAAACAGGCTGAGTAGGTACTTTGTCAGAAATACTATAGAAGAGCAACTGTTGGCTCTTTTTACAGTGTAGCCCAACAACCTCAAATTGTTTAAATGAAGTCAGTCAACAATAACTGACTCTTATCTGATTTAATCTACTCAGTCAGTAGTCATAAATGCCATAACAGGCCTTGGTAAGATTTTTTACAATGTCAAGGAGTTGGACATATGCAGCTTGTCACTTGCAGTTCTTCCTCAACAGTGGCATAATAAGTATGTGAACCCTTTGGAATTACAGTTTTCTGCACTATATAGTCATCTGATGTGATCTGTTCTCCATCTAATTAACAAGTACAAGCATAATGAATTAAAGGTAATAACAAACGAACAATTGTAATCTTTCAGGTTTTCACAAACAGTACTGGTTGAAAGTGATTGCATGGATTTAATAAGGGAATCACTCTTCCAACAGAACTGCTTCAGGTCAGCCATATTTGTAGGATGCTGGTGTAAATGGTTCTCTGAGCTCATCTCTGTTGGGTTAAGGTCTGGGCTCTGACTGGGCTATTTTAGAAGATGGATTTTTTTAAGTCATTCTGTGATGTTAACTGGCTCCAATGATTCCTTTAAGCCTTTTAGCTTCTTTTTTGGTTGACAATACTAGAGAGAGTAGCTACAGGAGTAAATAGTATCCATTTATAGTCAGTTTGTCTAACTGTGGGCTGATGATTATATCCATACTCTTTAAGATGACTTTGTAATATTTTCCAACTTACTGCAAAGCAACAATTCTTGATCCTAAGTCTTATTTGATTAAAGTAGCCATAACCCACAACTTCAAACTATTTCCTGTGATTGGACTCTAGGTTTTTCTAACTCCTCACTCTAGTTAGCTGCTGGTGTTGTCATTAATTGAGGATCAAATCCTTTTTCAATCTACACTATATAGGGAATTCACATGCATCCACATCAACATCCACGTGACTTATTACAAGATTACAAGATTTAGCATTTATAGCAATATTTGGTACTGTAGATCAGTGACAAATGACATCATTTTTTAATACAACCAACACTCACACTAAATTCTTTGTCTCTATGCTCTACCACTGGTAGTTGCAAAGGAGGTACTCCTTTTCTGCACATCATTTTATTGTACGATAACCCAGTCTTGTTCATCTGATAATAAGGGTTCCAAGTATGCAGGGCTGAGGGCCACTCACCAAAGTGATATTGCAGCATACATGGTGAAAAAAGTAATTATGAAACTGAAATTTTCAGGGGAGGTACAGAATGGTACACATGTAAGACACCAGAAAATGCATCTCCACCAGCTGGTGGCATGATGTTCAAGGTAAGCACATTTTGGCCATTAACTCCCAAATAGTACATTGTGCATTTAAGTACCTTACATGCATGTGTGCCCTGGTTTTAGTGGTATCTCTTGATGACTTCCATATCCTTTGCTGCCAGTAAATGTCTCTGAAACTTTGCACATAGAATCGCTGCTTCAGTAGTTTTTGAGTGTCAATTCAATTAAATTCAGCTCAATTTCATTTATATAGAGCCATATCAAAGGCCCTTTTCATATAGAGCAGGTCTAGACCACACTCTTTGTAGTTATTACTCACAGAGACTCAACTTCCCCCATGAGCAGCACTTGGTGACAGCAGCAACGAAAAACTCCCTTTTAACAGGTAGAAATGTTGAAAAGATCCAGGCTCATGGTGGGTGGTCATCTTGACTGGCTGTGTTGAGAGTAAAAGAGAGAGGGAGAGAGAGTGAGAGACAAAGGGGGAGGGGGCAGGAGAGAGGAGAGAGAGCAAAGCACAATACAGGTAACATGACAAGGTGTATGACAATGGTTGGACTAAAAACAAAACTAATAGCGATACTTATAGGGCTAATAATATTATTATTAGGACAAAATGAAATGCAAATAAGTTTGTTTTATGGGGAAGTTAAAGGACATGTCCTGATCAAACACAACTCCAAGATTCCTAACGGTGGAGCTAGAGGCCAGAGCACTGCCTACCAGAGTAAGTATATCCTTAGATGATATGTCTCTGAGGTGTTAAGCACAAAAACCTTTATCTGAGTTCAATAGTAGGAAGTTGCTGGTCATCCAAATCTTTATATCCTGAAGATATGCTTGAAGTTTAGGCAACTCTTTGGTTTCTTCAAGGCTCATTGATAGACACAATTGGGTATCATCTGCATAACAATTGGATGTTTATGGAGTGTTTCCTGATAAAATTTCCTACAGGAGGCATACATATTGTAAATAGAACTGGTCCAAGTACAGAACCTTGTGGAACTCTTTGACTAACTTTTGACTATATTGAGGATTTATCATTAACGCACACAAATTGAAATTGATCTAATAAAGAGGACTTAAACCAGCCAAGAGTGAGTCCTTTAATGCCAATGGAATGCTCCATTCTCTGTAATAGGATTTGATGGTCATTATTGTCAGAATGTGGCACTAAGATCTAACATAACAAGTACAAAGACAAGTCCTTTATCTGATGTGGTTAGTAGATCATTTGTAACCTTCACCAGTGCTGTCTCCGTGCTATGATGCACTCTAAATCCTGACTGAAAATCCTCAAATAAACTATTATTATGTAAAATGTCACACTGGTTGACGACAGCATCCTCACAGATCTTAGAGAGAAAGGGAGGGTTAGATATGGGTCTATAGTTGACTAAAACATCCTGATCGAGGGTATGCTATTTAAGAAGAGGTTTGTGCATTGACGTTCTGTGCAAAATTTGGTGCGAATTGGCCTCTAGGTGGTTATTTTTGCTGCAAAATATGCTAAAAAAATGCTTCTCTGTCATGATAAGTTGTTAAGAGGTTTTATACTTCCAAATGTGCAGAGTTATAGTGGAAACACCTAGTCATAAAAAGGATTTGATGTCATGTCTTTACATAGGTTTGTTTGATTAACACAAAACTTGGGCTGTTAGAAGCTGTGTCAAAATTCGGTGCATATGGCCACTAAATGTTGCTTTTACACAAAGTTTAAAAATATGCTAAACCCCTCTTTTTGATCTCATTTTAGGCTGGAGTCCAATCTGCATAAATTGTTATATGTAGCATCTAAGGACCCTCATCATTGTCAGATCATTTTCCCCAAAGCTTCTAGCATCAGATACGTATCATAAACATTACAAACTTGCTGGAATGTTTTCCAGTCAACTGTGATGCTCTAAATCTGAGACTTGCATTAAGTCAGTGGGCCTGAAAATCCAGCTTGCATTTCCTTGATGGGCTGCTGGGTGAAAATCGTGCAGGATGCTTGTACCTGGTTCATACCTGTTTGCACTTCTAGTTAGCTGTTGTAACCACACACATTTGGACCTGGCCAGAGACACAAGAACTACGATGAGCAGAACTAAACCAATTCAGCCAGCCACTGGCTCTGCTTAATGCTGCTCAGTGAAAAAGACTGAGAAACACACATATAATAATTTGTAAGAATAAAGTAAGGTTTACATCTGGGCAATAATAGTTAAAAGACTGTCTTAATAAATGTTAAATAACCACATATTAATGCTCAATGATTTTTGGGTTTCAACTGTCATTTTATTATTTACAGGGGTCACGTGTTAGAGAGGCATTCCTCATTGATGGTCAACAGACTTCAGTGTTTATAGTATTCCAAAAACACAAAATTACATGATTGGTCCTCTGTTGCTAACATAAGATAGTCATCAAATGGCAAATTGCTAGACCCTGAAAAAGAGTCGAGTCAACATCATCACCCTTTTTGACAACATCTTGCTACAAAAACACTTCAAACATTCACTGTTCTTGGTGCGAGAGCAAGATCACATCTCTACGAACCCCTTTCCAGGAATGGGCTAAGAATGTATACACAGACAGTGTATGGTTTTTTAAACCACACACAAAATAAATGATAAACCATTATGCTTTGTGCTTCATTACTTTCATACACTTTGTGGTAAGCCCCTCTTTATTTACATTCATGAGGCCATCTCTTGATTGTAGGCTTTGACAATGATATGCCCACCTCCTCGAGAGTGATCTTGACCTGGCTAGATTTTGTGAATGGTTTTTCTTGACCAAGGAAAGCATTCTGTGATCATCCACTTTAGTCGTCTTCTGTGGTCTTCCAGGCCTTTTGGCGTTTCTGTGCTCGCATGTGAATTCCTTTTTTTAAGAATATACCAAAATTGTTCATTTTCACACTGTTTCTGCCCTCTATCTGATAGGTTGGTTTTACTTTCTCAGCCTAATGATGGTCTCCTTCATTTGCATCATCACCTCTTTGGACCGCATAACTGAGAATTCCCATCAACAGCTACCGAATGCAAATACATTTGGAATCAAATTCAGACATTTTATCTGCTTAATTAGTCATGAAATAATAAGGGAACTTTTCCACCTTTTAAAAGTAAAAGTGTTTTTTTCTAATATGGGGTGCTAATTTAATGAATTACTTCAGAATTAATATACAGTGTGATGGATCAATCAATCACCGGATTGTAGTTTCACTGGAAACATTTTATGAGTCCGAACAGAGTTGGATGTAAAATGCAACTTGACTAGTTGGTGGAGGCATACAACTGCGAGGCATTAACTTTAGCTTTCTTTAAAGCTTTATAGGCTTAATATTTTTCATAAAAAATGTAGTAATTTTCTATTGAGTAGAGGCACTATGTAAGTAGGGCACCTCCTCTGTGAAATACTGTGCGCAAAGCTGAGAAATGTCAGCAGAAATTGATTATGTAAATACAATTTGTGATAGACAAATCTGTTGGGATTTTAACAAACTACAATGAAGGTTGTGGTAGGAAAACAGAAGCAACATCAGACACCATGAAAATATCAACCATCAAAAAGAGACCCATGGCGTATCAGGAATCTTTCAATTAATAAACCAATAATGGGCCTATTTATATTGGAAAATTATCTCAGAGCCATCAATGAACTTTTTTTTTATGTCAGACTGTTACTGTTCCTCTCCCTCACTCCTAATGTTTCTGCTATTTTGTCCAATCCCTTGTGTCTTGTGCTTGCCCCATTTGTCGCTCTCTTTCTGTTTCTGTGTATGTGTGACTCTACCTGGCTGGGTGAGCTGGTTCCTTATTCAACCAGTTCACCTGTACACCTGTTGTTCATCAACTCATTAACTCAACCCTCACCTGCGGTATTTAAATCTTTCACTGCCATCTGCTTGAGCTTTTTTTAGTTTGCCAGCACGGTACAAATAACCCAGCCAAATGTCCTTACTTCTAGTAATTTTCATGTGTTTTTGATCTGCCTTTGTCTCAGATTCATCATTCCCTGATTACCTGGCTCTGCTTTTGGGTCCAATTATTAAACTTATCTTAACAGAATAATCTTCCCAAGATATGGACCCAGTAGAATCATACCAGTAAACAATCAACATGCAAAGAGTAATATCCAGACAAGGAATGCTACTTGGCCATCATGAGCAACTCCTCCTTTCCTACCAACAATAACCAGGCTAATGTAAACAAGATAACTCAATTAACTAACCCAGTAAGCATCCTCTGTATCCCTGCTTGCCTCATCTGTACAGTCTACCCAGCAGTCTTCAATTGCTTTGCTCTCTGTGCCCACGTTAACCCCATTGATCTGGAGCCTTTGCTGCAGCTTCCTTCTTAAGTATTCTCTGGTTTTCCTTTATTGGCCACATAACCCTCCCTGGCAAATCCAAAATACATACATGTTATTAGATTATTAAGAGGATGGGCCTGTTGATGCAATAAATGCAAGTCAGACTATGGGTACTTGTTGCTATGATGACATTGTTTCCAAGTTGAAAGCTGTCTTGATCATTTTATGTAAATGCTTCTAGAAGTTTCTTAAAAATGAGGCAGGGATCTAGAAGCATGGCAGATTACTCTGTGGAATTTTGGAAAGTGGCAGCTGATTCCAAGTGGAATGACGAAGCATTACGGGGGATCAAGTGATTAAATAAACAGTTAAATGATAACTTGGCCTCATGACAATCATACCCTGAATTCTCCTGTTCCTCTAGCTTGGTTAGTCAATCACCTGCCTGAACAGCACAAGGAGAGGGCTGGTGACTCACAGTTACCACCAGCCTCCCAGGCTTCAAGAGTTCAGTCATCTTCTGGTTTCATGACAAAGGCTTCATCTACTTCTTTTCATCCTGAGGAGGAGCCCATGTATTTGGGTGGGACTAGCTTCTCTGCTGCAGAGTGGCTTGGCAGGAATGGGGGGGGGGGGGGGGGCTTATTATCCTGTGAGCAGTCTAGACATATTCTTGCCACCTGTCCTGTTCAGCCAAAAGACAAGGCTTAAATGTAGCAGTAGGGGTACTGGTGAGTCAATATGTTACCTCAACCCCATTAAAACTGCGTATTCAAGTCACTCTGTTGTGAACAGCTCTCTTGGCTCCTCTAAGCATTAGTAGATTCAGGGGATATATATATATATATATATATATATATATATATATATATATATATATATATATATGTGTGTATAAATTTTTAGATTTGGGTTTGCTGTTCAGTCCGTTGTTTCCTGATGGTTCTTTTGAACTGTCAAAGACCTGGCTAACAGCCAATGTCCTTGATGGTAGATTTTTGGCTCATCAAACTTATCAGCATTTGGCCATTGTTGCTCCATCAAGTCCAGAGCCTCCGGATCGGTTTACTGTCCCTGTTGAATATCATGACATAGGTGAAAGCCTTGCCACCTAACCATCGCTATGACAGTCGATCTGCTTTCAGATCTCTATCCCTCTATCCACAAGTAGGCTTTACAATCTGTTTCCCTGACAGAAATGGAAAGGTACCTGAATGAATCTCTGTCCCAAATCCATTTCTCTTCATCTCTAGGTGCTGGATTTTCTTTGTAGCTGAGAAATATCAATCTCCATGCCCATGTGATGACTTCTGAGGATGTAAATGATATCACTGTTAGGAACACATACCCAGTGTCACTAATCAATTCGGCTTCTGAGCCCCTCCAATGGTCCAAGGACAACTTACCAGCTGGTTCAGACTGAAGAAGGAGTTGAGTGGAAGACTGCATTTAGCTGATGGCCACTTCAAGTACCTGATGATGCATTTGGATCAACAGATGTCCTCACTTCCTTCCAAATGTTAGCAAATGATGTGTTAATGGTTTTCTTCATCCGTTATGTTTTTGTTCATCTTGATTATAATCTCATCTCATCCATGGATATGTCTGAACACATCTACCATATCTGCCAGGTTCTTCGGAGGCTCCCCAAAAATAGGCTTGTCATGAAGGTGGAGCATTGGGAATTCCATGCCAATACAGTCAGCACTGGAAGCGCACAGGTGAAAACAGACCCTGAGAAGACAGACCTCCACATATAAGTAGTTTCAAAGGTTTTTAGGCTTTGCCAAGTTCTGTCACAGATTCATCAAAGAAGCAGCGTATGTGAGAATCCATCCCACATTCTATGTCTCTCAATTAACACCAATTTCTTCTAGCCCTCTTTGTCCTCCTTCCATCACCCCACCTCCTGCCCAGCTCATTGCTGACCATCCTGCCTTTTCTGCCTGACAGATCCTGGGCATGTGCCATAGCAGCAAAGGATGGCAATACGTTGTTGACTGGGAAAGATATGGCCCAGAGAATAGGTCTTGGGTTCTACTGTCCTTAATTCTCGATGCCTGGCTCATCAAGTTTCACCGTGCTCATCCTGAGAAACTTGATGGTTCGCCTGGAGGCTCCTGTTAAGATGGATTGTTTTGGGTGTACCTTTCCCTCATTCCTAGTGTTCCTGCTGTTCTCTCTCATCCCTTGTGTCTTGTTTGTCCCCTGTTGATGTGTGTGTGTGTGTGTGTGTGTGTGTGTGTGTGTGTGTGTCACTACCTGGGCATGGCGATCTGGTTCCTGCTCCCACTGATTCACTTGTGCATCAACCCAACCAACCCGTTTGTTTAGTTTACCAATGGAGTACCAAGGCTATGACCAAATCTCCAGTTTGTCAGTGTTTTTCTCTTGTTGTTTGTTTGTGGCTAATCTTTTGTCTGCCTGTTTCAAAAGTTTACCATTCCCTGACTCTGTGGTTTGCTTACTTCACTCAGTTCCAAACTCAGCTGCCATGCCAACAGAAGAACCAGACCTCTGCCTGCTTCACTTCATTGTCTACCATGGCACTGCCTCCTGATCTACTGCCTGCTCTGCTCCTCAAACCAAGGCCTGCTTCACTAACTTTTCTACAATAATCTGTCAAAACACCTCTGAGTTCTACTTTATGGTCAGGTTACTACACTAAGCTTAACACAAACTAACTAGTGTTTATAAAATGGGTGTCCCTGTGGTGTAGTATTGCTCTTAGGGACTCATAGAGACATGTTTAAAAATGGAGGGATTGCGATCATAGCATTAGAGATTTTGATATCCTGACTTGGAGTTCCTGTGTGTGTTGAGTCCAAAACATGCTTGAACCCATGTTTCCCATAATCATCTTTCATTAGCAGGTTGAAGCTTTGAGACAACCTTGTTGATACCATCAGGATTATTTTCTCAGTCTTGACAAAGCTGTTCCAGAGCCACAGTAAAAAAACATACAGTTTTCACAGGCTGAGTTGTAGTAACCATAATGCCAAACCCTGATGTATAAAAATCAGTAGAATGTATCTTTAAACTTGATTCTAAACTTGATGTCCATTCAACTGTAAAATTACAACAAACTGAATCTGTACATTCTTTATTTGATAAGACATTTGCAGTGGCCTGCCTTTACCGCAATTTTACCACTCTAGCTTCACTTCATTTCCCATTAAGTTTTTTTTGACTCATATATCATTCATTATACAATTAGACCCAAAGATTGTAATATTATACCTTAACAAGTTATAAACAGTTCTTTCAAGTGGAGATAAACTGCAGCAAAGTAAATGTAATTGTAAAAGAATTAAGCTCACTAAGTTATCCCTTCTTCTCTGAACAGGGTGATCCCATGGAAATCCTACCACTGTCCCTGGTGGTCTCCTACACTCACAGAATGATCTTGGAGTTTTCATCAAATCTGCAGCACACATTGGACTGAGCCATTTTCTTAGTAAATCTTGCCTTGAGTGTACTTGTTCACAGGCTCCCTCCCAGGCCAGTGTAACTTTGAAAGTGGAGTCTGCGGCTACATCCAGGATAAGAATGGAGACAAGGCCACCTGGCTGCGAGTCCGAGGGCACACTCCCACCTCCTACACAGGACCCAGAGGAGACCACACCACTGGGGTGGGTGGGTCATATTTCATTTAGAAGACTTACCCTCATGTGATGCCTGAATAGAACTCTGTGTGTGATTTGAAATGTAAAGATTTAATGCATAATCTCAATATTTAAGATTTGAATCTCAGGAGTTCAGTTTTTGACAATTATTTATACATATAATTCTCCTTAAGATGTTTGAATATTTGGGTTGCTGGCTACTGGATGTTAATCTGTGCTCTTTTCTCATTTACATATTTCTTCTGTTGCCCTTTTGTGTTGTGTTTTCAAAACTGCAATAACAAATATCAGCAGGGATTAATAAAGTTCCATACATTTAAATGTGCTAATTGTGGTTTTATGCACTGTGTTTCTTCTAGGTTACTTTATGTACATAGAGGCGTCTCTCATGCGTCCAGGGCACAAAGCACGGCTGTTGACTTCTGACCTGCGGGGCTCCTCATCCCCTCAGTGTTTGATCTTCTACTACCACATGTATGGATCAGGCACCGGCATACTGAGTGTGCTCCTGCGCCACAGCAGCAAAGAGCAGGAAATGCTGCTATGGAGAAGGCGTGGTGAGCAGAGCCTCAGTTGGATGAGGGCGATGGTGGACTACCACTGTGGTGCCCGACACCAGGTATGTAGAAATATGTAAATTATAGTAGTCACAGATTGGCCCCTAAGACCAATAAATACTAAACAACACCTATTAACTTCCCTTGTCTCTGTATCTTATCCTAAACAATCATGAAAGTAATGAAGCTAAAGCAGACTGTGTGGTACAACAAGCTTTAGCTTGCAAAGTTATAGCTCTTGCAGTAAAAAAAACAAGCCCCAATGCAAGTTCATTATGACCTCTTCTTGCAAGAGAATTTTTATATCCCTGCCATTTTTTAACTTCATAGTAGGCATGATTAAACCCAAAGTTAAGACCACTCATGTAACAATAATGCACTTTTAAAAATTGTTGTACATTATATAATAGTAAAAATTTATATTTTAAACTATCAGAAACCACGTTGCACTTTTATGGCAGAGGAAAAAATGTATGTGTCTGGTCTGAGCAAGGCTGGCCAAAAAAATCTTGAAAACACAATGTTGACCAGGATGTGGAGTTTGCTGCAATGAATATGTAAATGTTTCTTTAAAAATGTTTCTTTAAAGATGTCTAATCATTTTGGATTAAAAGTTGAGATTCCTAGTCCATTCTTTGCCTCTGAAACAGCAGTTGACAAAACAACATTGCCACGAAACTACAAAGATGCTCTTAGATAATTTCGTTGCATGAAACTGCCTTGTGGATGGGCGCCTAGTCTTGATGTGATTATTTTTCTTTCCTTGCGGTACTCTTTGGTATATTAAAGTGCTACATTAGAGATTACATTTACCCCTGCATTTACCGAACATACATAAATGTAATTTTTTCAGTTTACTACATGGGTGCATACTGAAAAACCATTTGATTTTCAAACATTCTTTCACTCAACATTGTTTAGCATTGTAATGTTTCAGAATTTTGATATAAATTGAGATCAAAATAAATCAGGTCCATGGTATATTTGTCCGACTCACTTTTCTGTGGCTAGTGGACATCACATTTAGTCAGTTTCATAGTTTATGGTTAACATGGTCACATAGTTTGTTTCCTGCAGATTATATTTGATGCCATCCGAGGCCCATCACTACGAAGTGATATTGCTATTGATGACATCCTTTTTAAAAAAGGTCCATGTGAAGGTACAGTCTTAATTCCTACCTATTTGACCCTGAACAGCTGTTTTCCCTACTTCGGTGTCACTGTCACCTCTCTCTCACAATAATGCAGACATTTTGTTACATGAGTAAAATTCGAATTCCTTTTCTTTAAAAATTAGACTTTTTAATTATTTAGATAGTTGTACAATGTCATTTTTAAGCAATATTACAACTATTATATATGCATTGTCTTATGAGTGGAGCTTTAATATCTGTGTTGTCTCGTCCTCCAGATCCTGTTGACATCACTCCATACTCAGGCTTCTCAGAGTATTTCAATGAGATTGAGAATTGAGACTGCCAGGAAGCACTTCTGTATAAAATGCTTGGTAGTTTTTCAGAGTTGGGCTGGGTGGCTTTCAGAAGTGTGAAAATTTGATCAATCCATTAGGACAATTAGCAAATTTATAGAGCAATGCTTATGGTGTAGCCAGAATCTCCACCTGACTGTACTGCTGTCTATCTTCGCTTCCTTAAGGCCTTTTGACACTATGCATAAAATATTGTAAAAAAAATGTGTTTTTTTCACAATATTTTAATTTAAGCTATTCTATAGGTCAGTAATAATAGATATTTTGATGCATTTTTTAATGCATCAGGAACTTGCTCAAGATACAGATCCTGACTTTGACCATAGAGCCCTAAAGTAAATAAGTAAAGTAATTTAGTGATTTAGTATTGCAATTCCATAAAGGTTTGAGGACTTGCAAGTGAGACCCAACCGTAAATAATCAAAGAATCTTACAACAATTTTTAGAGGCTGAATAGTGTTAGTGACATGTAGAATTAGGTGAGTGTCCATTAAACCTCATCTGTCTTTAACTGAGTGGTTTGGGGAAAATCCCAGACTTCAAAAACCGCAGCATAGGGAATTGCGCAGAATATCTTAAATAAAAGCTACCGTGTCTCATAGAAATTATGTTCTTATATTACTGAACTGATTTCCTGATTACAATTTATAAATTAATTGTGGTAGTAATGTATGTGTTAGCTGGATTATGTTCAGATGTAATTTTTTTTTTTTTTTTTTTTTGAGTGAGGAAGTACATTTATTGACAGCAGTAGAGGTGCCAGGACATGGTTGAGGTGGATGGAGAATTCACAAGACCCAGGGCTGTCACATCAGAGACTGAAATTTGCATCCACACTCCTGCCTGTGGTTAAGGCAACAAACAACTTTGTTAAAGGTTAGGGAAAGTACTGGTTTTGGATAAATGTAAATAAACACATTGTGTCTGAAGTCACTGTAAACTTTTTTTCTGTTCACCAGGATCTTTCCTTAACCTTAAACAAGCTGCTCTGAGTGCCAAATACATAACCTTAAATTATTATTTCCTTGGTATGTTAAAAGAAAACATAATTTGGTCAAAATTTTGTTTCCTTCTAATCATACTTGCTGTCACATATTATTTGCATATAAACATCATTCCTAGGAGACAGGGTTGCATAAAAGAGTGTCTGACAATGTGACCAGCATTAATAGATAGAAAATAAATACAGTAAACTTTATGCATCAAGAAAAGAGTAAAGCTTGTCCTAAGAGAGGCTTGTAGCCTTCACCAGGTGTCCTGTACCAAAGGAAAATAATGAAAATGTTTTAATATGAAACCTATGAAGGAACTGTTGAGTTTGCATCAACAGCAAAAAGCAGCAACAGCAAAGGAGTGCAGATCAGAATCTATTTGATCAGTTTAAGAAGAAACCATTAAATATAGTTGTAAAACAGAGGGAACTAGAACGAATAGTTTGTTTGTAATAACTTGTATCAAATAAAGGCCTGGTTATCTCTGCAGTCCAGCTGAATAAAGACCCCAGCAACTGTACTACAGCACAAAAGTAAATTTGAAAACAGCATACAGTGAAAATTTGCTGCTTAATCAGTGGTGTGGGGAAATTAGATAGATGGAGCCTGGGGGCTTGTTTAAAATTTGTATGACATCTCTAAGATTATCTACTATGAAAATAAGACCCAAATTGTAATAAACTGGAATTATCAAACAGTAAATGACCTCCTGACCCTTTTTGTTTGCTTGCCTTCATTATATTTCAGAAACACTGGAATTCACTGGAGATGTAGCCTATTGACATACACAATGATTTGTACCAAACAATTTTTTCACTATACCGAGTGTGCAAAACACTGTGGACATATAACAACCTGATGGAGGTTGTACCTAAGGATGGTGATGTTTGTTACTCATGCTGTCCATCTGCCCAATACTCTGATCCAAAAGAAGATCTATATCTACAACTACTATCCACATACCACGATACTTAGTATGGATGTTTATTGTCCTCATGATTTTTAGTGGCTTTTGATTTAGCCTTAGCAGCACCATTAGGCCAATCCTTTCTCCTTGAACAACACTTTGGTACAGCATTTTGAAAAATGTCATTGAAATTTTTCGTGTATAGTCATGGTTCCATGTTTTTAGTGGCTTCCTGGCCACTCATCTTTGACTGCTTTCAGGCTAAAATATCAAAAACGCAAAAAAACAAACAAAAAAAACCCACAAAAAAATCAATATGAGGCAGTTATCCCAAATATGTTGAACATTCAGTGTATTATCCCTAAACTTAGACTACTAGAACTGCTGAGTAACAGTTTTAATGTATCAAAGATAGGATTTACTGGCATGTGCTTTGCTATAACTATCTCAGTATCATATAATACATGATGAAATTGCTATTGCAGTCAGACAAGATCATATTTTGAAGTGTTTATCTTCTGTCATCTATTTTTGACATTCGTTTTATCAGGTCTCTAAGTACATGAAGTTTAGGGAGCAACGCACACTATAGGTACCACACCAAGATGTATAATAATGATAATGAAACTAATAATTATAATAATAGGGCTAATGATAATACTAATAAGAATAAATATAAAAATAATACTGTGGTCATTATTAAAGCAGTGGGTGTTGAGCAGGATCATGGGGCAGTAGGTGGTCTGCAATCATGGATCCAGTCTCTGCAGCATCAGAGGCAGAAAAACCTGCAGAGAGTGACAGGAGAGAGGAGACAATGTTTGATATTCAATAATTAGTGGGAATACATGTGTCATACATATAATGTGGCCTCAAGGGGACACAAGCCAGTGTCTTATTGTGCCGGTCCCAAGCCCGGATAAATACAGAGGGTTGTGTCAGGAAGGGCATCCGACGTAAAACTTTTGCCAAATCAAACATGCGAATCAAATCTATGAATCCCATACCGGATCGGTTGAGGCCCGGGTTAACAACGACTGCCATTGGTGCTGTTCACCTACAGGGTGCCGGTGGAAATTGGACTACTGTTGGTAGAAGAAGGAGAGGAGGAAGGTGTGTTCGTAGGAAGAGAGAGAAGAGGAATGCCAAGAGGCTAGGACTGAGAGTAGGGACTTTGAATGTTGGAACCATGCCAGGAAAGGGTAGAGAGTTAGTTGACATGATACAGAGGAGGAAGGTAGACATACTGTGTGTCCAGGGGACCAGGTGGAAAGGTAGCAAGGCTAGAAGTTTGGGAGCAGGGTTCAAGTTGTTCTACCATGGTGTAGATAGGAAGAGGCAGGAGCACAGGGTGACGTATAAGAGTGGAGGTAGGAGCACACAGATAGACTACATCTTGTGTAGACGGTGTAATCTGAAGGAGATCAGTGACTGCAAACTAGTGGTTGGTGAGAGTGTAGCCAGACAGTATAGAATGCTGGTGAGTAGGATGACCTTGGTGGTGAGGAAGACGAAGAGGACAAAGGCAGAGCAGAGGACGAAATGGTGGAAGCTAAAAAAGGAAGAGTGTTGCATGACTTTTAGGAAGGAGTTGAGGCAGGCTCTGGGAGGTCAGGAGGTGCTTCCAGATGACTGGAGAACTACAGCTAATGTGATCAGGGAGACAGGAAGGAGAGTACTTGGTGTGTCATCTGGAAGGAAAGTAGATAAGGAGACTTGGTGGTGGAATGAGGAGGTGCAGGAGTGTATACAGAAAAAGAGATTAGCTAAGAAGAAGTGGGACACTGAGAGGACTGAAGAGAGTAGACAGGAGTATAGGGAGATGCAGCGTAAGGTGAAAGTAGACGTGGCAAAGGCCAAACAAGGGGCTTATGATGACTTGTATGTTAGGTTGGACAGTAAGGAGGGAGAGACTGATCTATACAGATTGGGAAGGAGATGGGAAGGACGTGCAGCAGGTTAGGGTGATTAAGGATAGAGATGGAAATGTATTGACAGGTGCCAGCAGTGTGATGGGAAGATGTAAAGAGTACTTTGAAGAGTTGATGAATGAGGAAAATGAGAGAGAACGAAGAGTAGAAGATATGGCTGTTGTGGATCAGGAAATAGCAAAGATTAGTAAAGATGAAGTGAGGAAGGCACTGAAGAGGATGAAGAGTGGAAAGGCACTTGGTCCTGATGATATACCTGTGGAGGTATGAAAGTGTCTAGGAGAGGCGGCAGTAGAGTTTCTGACTGGGTTGTTTAACAGGATCTTAGATAGTGAGAAGATGCCTGAGGAATGGAGGAGAAGTGTGCTGGTGCCCATTTTTAAGAACAAGGGAGATGTGCAGAACTGTGGCAACTACAGAGGAATAAAGCTGATGAGCCATACAATGAAGCTATGGGAAAGAGTAGTTGAAGCTAGACTAAGAGCAAAAGTGAGCATTTGCGAGCAGCAGTATGGTTTCATGCCAAAAAAGAGTACCACAGATGCAGTATTTGCTTTGAGGATGTTGATAGAGAAGTACAGGGAAGGTCAGAGGGAGCTGCATTGTGTCTTTGTAGATCTGGAGAAAGCGTATGACAGGGTGCCCAGAGAGGAACTGTGGTACTGTATGAGGAAGTCTGGAGTGACAGAGAAGTATGTTAGAGTGGTGCAGGACATGTATGTGGACTGTAAGACAGTGGTTAGGTGTGCTGTAGGTGTGACAGAGGAGTTCAAGGTGGAGGTGGGACTGCATCAGGGATCAGCTCTAAGCCCCTTCTTGTTTGCTATGGTGATGGACAGACTGACAGACGAGGTTAGACAGGAATCTCCATGGACTATGATGTTTGCAGATGACATTGTGATATGTAGTGAGAGCAGGGAACAGGTGGAGGAGAAGCTTGAGAGGTGGAGATTTGCCCTGGAAAGGAGAGGAATGAAGGTTAGCCGCAGCAAGACAGAGTACATGTGTGTGTATGAGAGGGACCCAAGTGGAAGAGTGAGGTTACAGGGAGAAGAGATAAAGAAGGTGGAGGATTTTAAGTACTTAGGGTCAACAGTCCAGGGCAATGGAGAGTGTGGAAAAGAGGTGAAGAAGCGTGTGCAGGCAGGCTGGAACGGGTGGAGAAAAGTGTCAGGTGTGATGTGTGATAGAAGAGTTTCAGCTAAAATGAAAGGAAAGGTGTACAAAACAGTGGTGAGACCAGCGATGCTGTTTGGTCTAGAGACAGTGCCACTGAGGAAAAGACAGGAGGCAGAGCTGGAGGTAGCAGAGATGAAGATGTTGAGGTTCTCTCTGGGAGTGACCAGGATGGATAGGATCAGGAATGAGTACATCAGAGGGACAGCACATGTTAGAGGTTTTGGAGTTAAAGTCAGAGAGGCCAGACTGAGATGGTTTGGACATGTCCTGAGAAGAGATAGTGAATATATTGGTAGAAGGATACTGAGTTTTGAACTGCCAGGCAGGAGGCCTAGAGGAAGACCAAAGAGGAGGTTTATGGATGTAGTGAAAGTGGACATGAAGGTAGTTGGTGTGAGAGAAGAGGACGCAGAAGACAGGGTTAGATGGAGGACACTGATTCTCTGTGGCGACCCCTAAAGGGAAAAGCTGAAAGAAAAAGAAGAAGAAGACATGTGTCATACATATATCTGAGTCATATTTTACCATAAATCACCATTCAAGGAACAAATGTCACCGAACAATTTTAAATGGTAAAGAATTCTCATACAATGTAGCTTACTTTGTGAGTGTGTTCATTATACTGTCAGAAATTTTGATTCAAACCTTAATTCAAAAAATTGTTAGATTAGTCCTTGTGATATAAATGTGAATCCATAGAAATACTTATAAATAGAATTTGTTCTGACCATTTGTTAAACACTTTGTGAGCTATATAAGCAAAAATGTATGAAATCATGCTGCTTGTGGCAAAATGGCTTTCACAACATGTACAGCAGTGAATTATCAGCCATACATTTGTAATGAGCAAAACATATATGAAATCTTAAAGGATATGAAGGAACTGCATATGAAAGCAAACCTTTCCAGAAAAGTTCCAAACACTGACCTGAAACCCGACAACTAGGAAGTTTATCAACTTTCATCTCTGTTTTATCTGATCACTGATTAATACCACATCTAAAGCTGTGACAGAATTGAATCCCCTCTCTTTTCTATTAGGTATGAGTACCCTCTAGTGGTCTAAATATTGCTCTGATTTCAGTTGCACATAATCAGCCTAAGTGGACCCACAGCCTTACATCTGCATTGTGTTATAGTACTGTAGTAAGAATTTTCTTACTGATTTTCTGAATTTAAGGTGGAAGACTCTATAGCCACTGATGCTACTCAAAGCTAGACCACTTACTAGGAAAAATTATGTTTATGAAAATACATCAAAAATGCTACTGTAATATTGAAAAACCTGTACACATTTCATAAAGAGGGGCAGCAATGGGGAGCATTGGTTACAGAACACAAGGAGACACTAGGGGGCAGTAAAAGACCAGAACCCCCCTCCCACTGACATACTGTGACAATATCAGTTGGCAGTAGTGTACTGTAGACTGACTTACAGTACATATGTGCAACCTGTAACTTGGCCTGTAGTAAGAAGTATTAAAGTAATATTTTTGGGCTTGAAACAGAAATTTCTAGCATTATTTAAATTATTCTTATGTCTGATTTTCACCATTTCAGGCATATCTTGATTTCGCCCAAAATGCAATGTGACACTTCAATAGAATAAAAAAATTGTGTTCTCTTGAAGCTTTCAACTGTGGAATTTCAGTGTTCTGTAGCCTACTATTAGATATAATTCTGTTTTGGAATTATTACTTATCATTTTATAGCTCAAATCTGTATGACCAAAAAATGTATTGGTTTTTTGTTCCAGTGTTAGTTGCGTGTTGTCTTCAAGCGGAGGCGCAGTAGTGAGATTAGCAGGTGAATTATCATTGATACCCAAGTATAAAACACTTAACCATTGATCTGTTAAGACTTTGAGGAAATTAGGAGGTTGGTTTGTAAATCTTGGATGAAGTCAGAATTTACTTTTCCTGTTTGTTAAGATAAAGAAAAGGAGCAGAAACAATAGCAAGGTGACAGGTAGACGTGACCGAAGGATCTTTGAAAATGCGTTCTGAACCACAGGGCACTGTCATTATACTTCTCAGAATAAAAAAAGGCTAAATAAATTATTGAATAGTTGATGCCCTAGCAGTGGGAAGCAACTAATTAGCTTTTTCGTCATTAGTGAAAGTGATCAGTGTGTGACAGTTGTGAAGCAATTGATTGCAACTGGCGATTTGGTCGACAATCCCTGGAGGTTAATCACTGACAGGATGGAGGGGTCAGCCTCTCCATGGCTCAAGGCGTACGGGGTCAGTCGATAACCCTTCATCTACATTTCCCTAAGAATTTGTCTCAAGAACTGCTGCTCCTCAAATCAACAATAGTTCCCGTCTTTCTGATGAGATTAGAGACATGGATAGTCTTGGAGGATGAGGGGGCAGCAGGTTCAGTGGAGCAATGAGCAATGAGCTGTCTTACCTAGACAATGAAAATAATAAGAAAAATAGAATATATGACTTTTTAAAAATGTCATCTATGCCACAACAGAATGAAAAAGGCCATTTTTAATATGTAGGCTATACCCTAAGTACATAAATCATACTTAACACACACCTTGTCACACTGAATTAAAAATGTCTAACTCTAAAGGAGCTGTAACATACATATTACCATAAGTTGGATCACAAAACAATTTATAAATATCAGTAATAATTAAGATAAGCAATATGAGCTCCTCTTCAATCAGTGGTGTGGGATTGCATCAGAAGGGCTAAACTTAAAGGTTCCTGTGAAGTTTTTTGATTACAGAGATACAGAGCTTTTTTTTTTTTTTTATATTATTAGGTCTCCTTTATGTTTGTCTCACATGCACATGGATAACACAATACACATTCCTGCCGGTGGTCTTATGCTATTCCAATGACCTACAGGTGGCTGTAAATTGCCACCAATAACAGAGGAAATGAAGCCACCACCTAGGAAACAGATGTAAATAATGCAAGCCTCAAACTTTAAAGAAAAGTAGGCTTCGCGAATTTTTATGAGGAAGGAAATGCATTCCTCAAAAACACCATCCACCTCTGCCAAGTCTGCAGTCTCTCTCTTTCTCCTCCCTGTGTGTCTGTGTGAGTGGCTGAGTGAAGGCAGGTGTGCTGGAGTTACAGCAAAGCTCCCACCAGTTGCACCCCATCTTACAAACAAGACCACTTCTATCCTGCTCGATCAGAGGGTGAAATTGGCACAGCACAACCAGCTGCCAGGCCTGTCTTCATGCTCCCTGCCGTCCCCTCTGCCCTGCTCATTCTCAGCTTAAATCCCATTCCATTTATCCTGCAATAAATACTCTTGTATTCTACTTCAGTCTCCTTGCCTCTCTATGTTTGCACAAGGGTTTCACTTGCCTGAACTTGACAAAAAAATTTTTTATGTAGGCATCATCAGGTCTGCAACTCACATCTCTCTGACTTAGTCATTTTAATATATTGTCCAGAGACAAGAAAGGACACTGAGAGGGTCCATCAAGAAATTTTGATCCAGCACTTGATTATATTAAGTCTTTGTAACAGAACGGCACTTGAAGGACCTCACTTTCTTTGAAGGCTTCTTCCCTTCTCTCTTTCTCACATCTTTACTTCACTTGTTTCAGTAATTGTATCATACTGTTATATGCTCTCAGTTGCTGGTGGCAGTCTGCTAAGAGAGTGAAATAGAAGATTTTCAGTGATGGAATAAAGGGACCTAGCTGTGAAGGTTTAAACTGAAAAAATACTATTTTATTATTATTTCTCCTGTTTTCATTAGACAGTTTGTTTAATAAAAACAATTTGTGGCCAAAAAAAGAAAAAAAAAAGTAATCTCAATAGTCAAATTGTCACCATTGTGTGAGTGAAAACATATGATGTCAATACAAGCTTGATATAATGCAGGTTGTCACTTCTAATTGTTCAGGAGCATGGAAAAGTTCAGGCACCCTTGCCCCTTGTCAAAATTTCAGTGACTAGCTAAGCAGGTAAAAGATGAGCTGATTTCCCAAAGGCAAAGGGGAGGGCAAGATCCTGAAAATTTTTTTTGGCACCCTCCATTGTCAGTACTTAGTAACACCTCCAAGTCAGGTATCACACGGGAATCAGTCTATTTATAAACTTTTGAAATTTGCATCACCTGGCCTTTCCTAATGATGACTATGAACAAACAATAGCCCTAAGAAGCTAATTAAGGTCTGACACCTCATTAAAAATCTGAGAGCTCAAATCTCTTGGGATGCACAGTCTTTTTTATATTGCTCGTTTTATTTTTAAGTCACTCTAAAATAGTACAAAACAAAAATAATACACTAATCTTGCTTAAAATGTTGAATAGAATTAACATCTTTAAATTTATGTCGATTGGAGACTAATTCATCTTTTACTAAGTTAACTATTTGCAGAAAAAGATACTTTGACCAGGGGTACCCAAACTTTTTCATACCACTTTACATACAAGTGAGAAGGTATGATTTCTTTCAGGGCTGGCATACACTACATATACACATACAGTAATCATAACTGCCATAAAGGGACTTCCAGGCAGTACCTTAGTCTCTACACTAAGGTCAGGAGTATTCTGAAGAGCCACTAGAGAGTGCTGTTCTACAGCACACTGTGTGAGTCCTCTACAGCGCTTGCCTGCATGTGATCCAGGTCTGGTAGAAACTCAAAACTTTAAATACTATGCAAATAAATACATAACCTTGTGAAACATTTAGAAAGGAAAATAATTCTTAAGAATCCTCTTATCCTCTGATGTTATTTAGTCAAGTCCTCTCTAGTGAAATGCACCTAATTTAAAAAAGTGCCACTTGGCTTTGTCCTAGGTCCCTTCCTAAATTGACAGTTCAGTATGGAAGAATGTCCTCTTTAATGTATATTTGCATAATAAGTCACAGTAATTAATAATTTAAAGGCTCCCATCATAAAGACAGTCTGATACTCAGATTATTACACTATAAACCAAGTAATCTTTTATGGCCATGTGATGTAAAAATTTTGAATAAGATGAAGCGACGTATCCCTAAATGAGACAAAATCTCTGTGGCAGGCTCAGCTTGAGAATTTCTGCAACGCCTAGAACCAGCACTAAACCCCACTCTAGTGTTCCAGTGCATAAATAGGACAGTATATTGGCACACAATATTCACTCGCTATCTAAAATTTTAAGGGACAACAGATACAGCGGCAAACTGATCTTAAAGATTTTTACTGGGTGCCATACTGAAAACTATCACACCAAACTAGCAGACATGTCATTTAAACTAGTTCCTCACTTAAAATGCCTTCCTCCAAACACGTGATTAGGAGCTTAAAAGTAAGAGTTTAAAAGTTTATTTTATTGTAGAGCACACATATATAGAAACAGTTCACAAAAGATAACACTCCTTGGATATATACATAAATTCTGAATTGAAAAATTAACTTTAAAATTTCTTTAGTTTGCTTCGAGCTTGGGCTTTTATTGGTGTTATTTTAGTTGGAGTAACCTACATACACAGAGGAAAAGATTACTTTTATTTTTTGTATAAAAATACACAATAAATAATTATTGTGATTTATTGTTAATTTTGTGATCAGGCTCCAGACCTTCCTGCCTCTCTTATCCAGAGCTGTTGTGATTCTGCACAGAGGAGGGAAGACTGAGGACTTTTTCTGAGACTGAAAGAGAACTGAAGTAAAGAACAGACAAATATCTGGTAATGTGTACTTAAAGAGGAGTGAGGTGCTGTTACTAAAAGTATAATTGACAAATGAGGGGGTAAAACTGATATATGTGTGATTATTATTTTCTATAAGCAGTTATCACTTACAGTGTAGCGTAAATGGGTCTTTTCCTTTATAAAAGAAATGGAGTGGGTACACTTTAGTCAGCAAATGATAGTTAAATTTATGAGATAAGTATGGTGGTGGACATGTGGCACACCTCAATTAAATTTTGGAAAACCATTTTAATGAAGCTCAGTCAGCCTCTTGAATATATGGATCTAAACTGAGTTCTGCTGTGAATTACCCAGCTTTATTGGATTCTACTGTGTTTGTTCGTTCTTTCTTTCTTTCTTCCTTTATTTAGCATAGATTACCAAACCAGTACTGACCCTGCTAATTATAACTGATTTACTTCAGCCTAATGATATAGGCAACATCACTGTAAGCCTTAACTGTAGGGTCATTGTGTTAAATGGTGGCCTTATGCGGGATTTACAGAAATTATGTTTGTGATACAGTGCATCTGCAGACATATGGTACAACAGTTATTCACTTAAAACAACATTTTTTTTTAGCGAATATATGATTTTAAGTAACTGCTTTGCTACTGAAAACTATTAAAGTATCCAAAAGCAAAGCAGTTCCTTCATACCACTACAAGAATACCACTAGAATGGCCAAAAACAAGACATTTACAATATGTATTATGTTTGTTTTGCTCAACAACATTTTAAGGAGCCGAGTGGTTGTACAAAACTGTATCAGATATTTTTAGGATGGATCACACAGCATTGAACATGGAAACCGTTGGTGTAATCTTGGAGTTAAAGAACTGTGCAGCAATGTTGTGCAATTGTAGATTTTGTAAATAGGTAAACTACTGAACCTCACAGGAATACACATGGCAATGAACATCCATTTAGAAATTAAAAATAGTATGTTAAGGGTACACACACACACATTATATATATATACTTATATATATATATAATGTGTGTGTGTGTTTGTGTGTATGCATATGTGTATATGTATTTATTAACATAAATGCATCTTATTGTTTATTACTATTGTAAAATAAAAACAATGGCAGATCAAGTTTCTCAATTAGTTAATTGCATTAAATTTTGTAAATAAGTTTAAAATCTTTACATAACTAGGAGTAAGGTTTCGTCAGTTTCAGCAAAGCAGTGGATGGTGTCTCGGTGTATCCCTGCCGAGCTTCATACTGTAGTTTCTCAGTATTGACGTGGTAGCAGATGGAGCAGGAGGGCTGATCTCTGCCTCCAGAGGTCATTCTCACTACAGTTGCCACTTGTTGCCAAAAGCAGCTCGGGGCTCTACCATACAACACCATAGACAATTCAAGTATTAACTCAGCCGTCTATCGAGACTTAATATTTGGATGTTAATTTCTGAACGTTACCGGTACTGAAAGAAGACTCTTGTGATCAGTTCGACAGTATTTCCTCGCATCTGACGGAGAGAAGCATGGTTGATAACACCACAATAGCAACTAAATCTGCTTTGGTAAGCGTCCAGGTTTTATTTCGATTGGATTATTTGTCTTATCTAGTTGACGGTTGATTTTGTCCTCTCTAATCTAGATGCACCTAAGACTTAGACTACTAATAATTTTACACACTTGTAGACTATATTTGGACATTTAAACAGCGTTTTAGCCACTTAGTTCAAGTTTTTCACGTTCGCTTGTTAGTACTGCGAAATTGACAGGTTATCTCCTTTGAACATACATTTTAAAATCAGAGAGCCATAACCGTCTGAGTGTGCGCGACGAGGCTCTACTTTCACGGTGCCTGTGATAACCTTTCCCCGACCATCCTCCTGTCCCCTCGCAGCAAGGCTCCCTCTCCTCCGCCGGCAGCCTTCCCCTCCAGCCTCCCTCCGCGTCCTCCCACAGCCCGTTCCCCGGCGCGCTCTCCCACCAGGCAGGCAGCGGTGGTATGAAGCTCGAGGCGGTCATGGAGAACCTGCAGCGGCAACAGGCAGCACGGCTGGCCCTGGAGGAGAAGCTCCGGCAGGCGGAGAAAGAGAATGACCTGCGGTCCATGGTGGAGTCCCAGATACATCAACAAGCTTTGGTTTTCAGCCACTATCAGGCGGCGATGCGCGGCGCCCTGGCTGCCGGAGTTGCCAACTCCTCCCATGGCTTAACACTGCCTCACATGGAGGTCCGCAGAGTTGACGAGGACGGAAAGTCCTCCAGACCAGGCAGCGGTAAGGAGCGATACGAAGAAGGAGATGACACAGAGGAGAAAAAGATCATGAATCAAGAGGAGGAGGAGGAGGAGGAGGAGGAGGAGGACGTCGGGTTGAATCACTACCAGCATCGACAGTCCTGCCCGTCTCCGAGGAGCGCCCCGATGCATCTCATGGCCAGAGTCCCAACGGCCTTCGCTCCGGCCCGTCGCTCGGAGTCTCCATCGGCGCTACCCCAGTCCCAGCCCCAGCACCACGAGTGGACCTATGAAGAGCAGTTCAAACAGGTAAGTCAGCCCTGTCTTACGGTACGCTTGTCTATTTTATGTTTGACTGAGGCTGAAACTTGGGTAAAAGTTAGAGTGAAGCTTTCTACTGAGGCAGAATTTATAAAGCTTTAACTAATAGGTTAAAGCTGGGCATGGATAATAAGTAATTAATCAAAATTTTAAGAATAATAAGACAAATTTTTAAGATGCCATGCTTTGAAAAGTTCCTTTGTCACATAGATGATACAACAAACTAGCTTTCAGAAAAGAGCGGCGGAGGATCCATGCATTAATTGATTTGGTTTCAATATTTATAGCTGAATTATTACCACATAGAAAATACATTTACTCAGTTAATAACTATTGATGATAACCCATTTACCAGGCTGATACACAGGCTTTGGCTTGTGCTTATCCTTTCATTTTGGTAATTATACATAATTAATGTTGGCAATCCATAAATAAATGCTTAATAGATTGACAGGATTGACAGGATTTTAGTTCAAGCTTATTCCCAGAAGACAAATGGTATGATGACCAAAAAAGATTCCAATTAATCCATGGTGGTGATAAATGATCTATAACTTTCAATATACTTAACTTTTATTGAACACATTTTCCTCTAAACAGCTCTTTTTTTTTGTTAATCGCTAGTTTAATGACAGTAATGACATTTGAGTGATATCCAGTTGTTGGTACATTTCCAGGAGGCAGCGAGAGATCTATACTCTCTGAGCTATTGTTGATGCTCCATGTCATCTTTTATTTATGATGGATCATTTACAGACATCCCTAAATGTTATGTGTACATTAGTGACTGCATTAGTGCTGCACATTAAAGTAACCCAATGCATGGAAATGCAATTTAAAGAGGGAATGAAACCAATAGCCTCAATATAGCGACAATTATGTGTCGAGGATGGTGAGATGAGCCTGTGGAGGAAATTTTCACCATCGAATTCTTTTTCGCTTCACATCTATGATTCATTAATAGCATATTTACAATTATTCTTGGTATAAGGTTTTGTGTATCAAGTTTATGGTCATCTTTGTGGACAGCTATTAGACCTTATGACCAATGAACAATCTTTAGCAAATGGATTGAAGAAACACCTATTACTGCCGTTATAAAGTCTTTACTTTTAGCTGATTTTGCTCTTATTTTCATTAAGACTAGTTTCCTATGGCCATGCAAGCTTGCTTCATGTAAAATGAGGCTATATGCTTCAAAGATTCCTCGGGATGTGCAGTTATTGTGGGGATCATTTGTATGTAGTCATTCAGTGTAATGGTCATGGGACAATAAAAGGATGCTTACGGCTGGTAGGCAGACAGAGTGGAGCCAGCATACTAAACATACTAAACAAGCTGCGCCACAACCACATTTGAAGACAATAAATGCATCTATGGAAATAGGAACAAAGATTTGGGCTTAATATAAGGAGGTTCTATTGAGGCAGACAAGTTTTAATCTGATCTGAACCAAAGGGACCAGTCGGTTTTTACAGGAGCTCATAAATAACTTCTGTGGACCTTGGGCACTAAAACTAAAAATAGCTTTAACTTATTGAGATTTTTATTGCTTTTTTTTTTTTTTTATTTTTACATAAGATTTTGTATTCTTACATGGAATTAAAAGGAAACCATGAGCCAAATATTAAATGCAAAGAATTCTGAAAAGCTGCTGGTAAGATTTGTTTTCACTTTTAATGACCTAGCAGGCTACAATACATAGCAGAAACAAAAAAGATTACACTGTTAAAAGATGCTGAGGTAGAAGAAGAAGCGACAGAGAGGCAGAGAGAGGAAGAGCTGTTGCTTGTAGTTTTGGCAGCAGCTCAGGAAATGCAAGAAACTCGACCTGGTGGTATTCCTGCCTGGCTCACACCCAAAAATGTTGGGATCTCCCTGTCTGACCGCATGTCTGTGTGTAGCTGGGAGTCGGCTTTGTGCCAAACTATTATGACAGAAACAAATTGTGTGCTGTTACACACTTGAACATACTTCCTTTCTGTCACACTCTGTCACACATACACCTTATTTACAAGTCTGTTGGTATAGATATATGAGCCTGCAGGCATTTATATAAACAGACATAATAGTTAGCTGAAGGAGCCTGAAATTAGTACTCACTAATCTTCACACTTCCATTCAAAAAGCTAGGTTTCTTTGTTTAAGCCACAAAAATAACCAATGGCAGATTAAAAAAAAAAACAAAACACAAATAAATGAATATATGCATTATCTTGTTTTTTTCACTTTTACAACCTTGGTCTGTTGTTTTAAAGGCCACTGTTGAATATACTTGAAATCTCTGCAAGTTGATTGCATCTCTGTATGTTTACTGAAACTGAAAGCCCTCTATGGAAGGTAGGGACAATACTTCTAAAAATATCAAAAACAATGTTGTACTGCAAAAATGTTCAAAGTGTGTGTGTGTGTGTGTGTGTGGAATGTTTTGTATGATGTTGAACTGATCCACTGAAACATTAAAGGATCTTTAGTGAACTAGACAGCACTAAAAGGGATCTGTCTAAGCAGCCAGTTTTTTTTTTTTTTTTTTTTTTTTGCTTTTTTTAATGATAGGAAATGTAGAGAAAATTTTAGTTCGCATTTAGATCTGGGTATTACAGTGATCCTATAGGGACAAAACAAATATAGAGAGAATGCAGACTAAATCTAGAAGTCCAGCAATTACCACAATGCATAAAAGCATGAAAACACAAACATTAAGAGAAATGTTCTCAAATAAATCCCAAAATGCAGCAAATACTGAAACAGTAAATTAAGACTCAATTCCCTGACTGTTGGATTTGAATTTTCATGCCAGTCACTTCCAGTCGACGAGGTCACATTTTTCCCCTTGGATATTACATTTAAACACTTCTGGTAATGTTAAAACTTTAATTTTTTGTACATTTTTGTTATTAGTTTTGCTTTTGAACCAGAATGCATTCCTAACTTTTTGTTCTCACTTGTATATTTATGTAATGTATTTTAATATTCGGAATAATTTTCAGGTTTTTCAGAATATTTCTCATAATTTATGTGTTTTATGGCTTGATTTGTTGAAAACTGTAATACATTTATAAAATACAACACATCAGACTTTATTGGAGATAGAATGATCAAATCTGAACATATTTTCATCATTTCCCTGGTATTTCCACAGTCGATCAATCAAGACAGAGTCATTTAAAATCTGTCCATAAGAAATATTAGAATATTTAGGGAGTTTGGATTTGGAAAGTAGTTTTTTCCAAAAGTTTGTATTTTTGGTTTTGTAGATGTTTATTCATCCATGCTCAACTTAAGAGCTGCATAAAAGCTGACATTCTGACTATAAGCCAGAACTGGCTTAAGTTTCTTTAGTGTTTTATTATATTTTTGACTGAAAACATAACAATACAGTTGAAGTTTGAACCTGGACTGAAATAAAGCAAACTGACACATGAAAATCAGTGTGTTCGGTTGTACTGTGCTTGGTGATGATTGGATTTCTAGACTATACCATTTGGGAAAGTTTTTCTTTGTACTAGACTTTCATCTGCAGAATCTAAATCACGTTTAAAAGTGACTGTGTAAGCTACACTACAAGAAATCTCCACCTGGAAGTCATTATTGAAATATGAAAATGATTTTCTTTTCAAGAAGTAAAAATTGTGGTTGCCAACACAAAGGAATTTGCTTCAATGAATTTCTTTAATTACATTTAGTATCCTTAATTATAGTGCATCGTCCTGCCTTATTCTGTGTTGTTTAAAGCCACTACTGTGGTTGAGGGCTGAATATGAAAATACATTACTTGTTAGCCGAGTTGTTTTTTTCAATATGTGTCCGCATGTTGAAAACTAGCTCTTAAAATGTTGAAATATAACCAAACAGTTCCCTGATCTTTATTATTGCTTAAAAACTTCACAGACAGAGAGCAAAGGTAATTCTAAAACTTTAGATTAAATGTTTCCTTGAGTGAATAATGTCATATAATGAACATGTCAGTATATGGGTTTGGGGAGCCACTCCTTTTTGTGGATTGCACCTCTTCCAGCTTGTTTTTCCAGCAACTATAGAAAAGTGCAAGAGGAGGAGGAGCTCCAGCTGTACTGGTGTATGATTTCCCTCCCCTCCCCCTGCCCCTCAAATCATCCACACTGCAAAAATACCCACCATCACACGTCATGTGATACACTAGTAAGTTGTTAAAGGCAAAACAAGCAAAGTAATATAACAAATCTAAATGTTTTTGGAATAGTGTGTTTTTCTTGATACTAGTACAGAGACTGCATATACTATACGGATTCTGGTTTCTGGAACATACCTGAAACAAACAGTTTTGAATGGAAAACATGAATATAAAAGTAAAATATCTTACCGATGTAGCAGATTTATTCATTTGTTTCAATAAAACAGATTTTAGGAAGTCTAGAACAGACAAAATGACTTTTGGTTTTGTGTTATTGTTGAGGTATTTGTTGCAGTGTGGCTCATTTTTATTTTAAGCACCTAATCAAATATCAGAAGGTTGTTTTTTTCTTTGTTCCTTTTTATTAATGAAAATTTGAGGCAGCTACTGATAATTATATTTAAGTAATCTGTTTCAAGGATAACAATAGCAATATATTTTTTTTTTTAATTTTTAACACATAAACACACATTTCCACTTATTTTCTCTATGATATTATTAATCTATTAGCAAACTCTTGCAACTTGCTGTTGCTGTGAAATCTACACTGTGAACATCAAATCTGCATCAAGCCATTTTTAAGATTCTGCTACTGGAGTTTAATATAATAGAGAAATTAATGGAAAGAATCAGATCCCTGGAATGTTAGAAACCTACATTCAAATTTGTACAGCAGGAATAATTTGAAGCATGGTTAACTGCACTGTAAAATATACAGTGAACTGCACTAAGAGGGTTAATTGTCGAAAACCTCTTGTGACGATCTTTGAATGTTTATTCAGTATTTTCAGCTATATATCTAATGGTTCGTCTTGAAAAACAATGAGCCCTCTAATCTGACCCCTCCCCCTCCACCACTGCACCACCCACTTTAATGTGACCATAAAATCTGGCAAGGAGTCCTGCTCTGGAAAATACACATGCTGTAGCACCATAACTCCTGTGGCAACATTCCGTCAGGGATGTGAAAACCTAGTCCAGTCTCACGAAGTTACTGTAAAACATACTACTTAAAATGGTACATATGTCAAAGAGCTAGATGTTTTTGGTTTGCTTGTTTTTTTGTTGTTTGTTTGTTTGTTTTTAATAAATAAGACAGTACTGTTATTTGGTGGAGTATGTTGGGCCCCAACCTCCCATTAGGATCTTAAGCTTCCTGTATTCGTCTAACAGCTGCAGTACACTTTAAAATGTGCTCCTTTATCCTTTATTCCTTTAAATGGCATTCCTTGATTCTTTCATTACTTGCCATTATAGTGAGGAGACACATGGATGGAATGGTGGGGTTGTTGAGGGGTGTCTGTAAAGGAAAAACAGAAGTGATAGTGGAAAAGAGGATCCAAATTATGGTCAGCCTAGTTGGCATCTCTGGGTGTCTTTAAAACTTCGACTAGTCTTCAGTTTCAGTACTAATACCAGAGCTGGATTAACAAGCAAGTAATACAGGTTCACTGCCTTAGGGCCCTGGATGCCCCATGGCTCACTGTGTGCTTTTGGTAATTCATTTATTTACAACTTCATCACATTGTCAACCATGCTAGGTCTTGATCACGTGGCCTTGTTTTGTAGAGGTATCCTGTGTCTTTCCCCTGAATATAGTTGTGCTTAGTTAAGTCAAATAACTAAAACTAAAATAATGTATACACAGACAACCTGGGGCCCAGTAATGTGTGGAGTACTGGTCTCTCCTCATATAATGAAACTTATGCATCTGTGGCATAGTTTGTACCTGATGGGATATTGGAGGTGACAGTGCATACAGCATACAGTCTACAGACAAGACAGGGAGGTTAGTGGGAGTCAGTAGAGGCCAATCAGCAAACTTTGATCTAGGGCCTCCCATCAGACCATCACCATGACTGTTGCAAAAATAATATATCCTTTGAAAACCTTGATTTAGGAAGTATAAAAATGTTCTTATGCCTCTCTTCATTTAACTAAATAATAAACACCTCATGCACAATTCTCAATAAAGAGCCAAGCCTAAATAAGTCCACAGCTACCAAATCAAAAAATAAGTAATAAGACTAAGAATGTGACCAAGCATTCAGTGCCAACTTTTGATGTCAACACTTTGAAAATATGTAAATACTCAAAGCTCTTACCTTGCTTCCCATCATAGAATATATTATAGATTTAGAATTTTTAGAATCTATTTTTTTTTCAGCACTGAAATTTCTCCTAGTGCTGCATTCTTTTTTCTATTTTTGTTAGAAAATTAAACTAGTCCTTCCAACCTCTGCTTCTGATTGGTGAATAGCTGTTTTTTTGTTAACTTAGTGATAAAATTTTCTATTAGAGCTTCATGTAACTATTGTCATAGTTTGTTTTATCAGTCCAACATGAAAGCCCAAAGTATTCAGTTTATAGTGCTATCCAACTCAGAAAAATAAGAAGGGATGACTGTATGATTCTTTTCATTCTGAATCACTGCATAGAGGGACCTGGGAGTTGGCATGCATTGAAAAGTGGGCTTGGCACAATGCACTATTGAGAAATACTTGTTTTTACTGCAAAGGGCTCCTCTCTTTTCATTAAAACAGAGGCAGGGTCAGCTTGTCCAAACACCCTCCCTATCCTCAATGTGGGTGTTACTTTTTAATCGCAGCAGCCTGGAATTTCTGCAGCTGCTTGCAAAAAGCCCCCCTCTCTATTTACGAGATCTGACTGTTAAACAAACATTGCCTCACTGCTGCTTCTTTGACTCTCTTTTCCATCCTGCCATTGTTGGAGAGGCCCTCAGAATTACTATGACAATTTTTTATCTTTTGATTATATGCTTCTGTATTTTTGTTTTTTGTTTGCCTTCTCCAAAGCCAATACTCAATCTATACGGAGATGTTGTCTCAACAATTAAAAGGGCAAAAAATGAATTAAAAATCTTGTGAAGTGAATCTGAGAGGGATTAAGTGAGATGTGATTTAAAAATCAGCTTTTTACTGCCTTTGATTGCAGTTGCGACATCTCTATAATTAGCTATACGTAGTCTGAAGACTCCATAAGAGGCCCAAGTTATTACACTAGTCATCCCCCTTGCCTGCAAGTATCAAGATCATATATAATTTATATTAATGATGACCGTTTTCCAAGAAATTCCATTGAGTTTTAGATTTTTTTATCTCATTTTTTTACCTCTTCCATGTAGCCATTGGTTTCCATTAATTTTGATACATTATGAAACTCACCTTGCAGAAACATGCATAAACACGTTTAAGGCAGCACAATGAGTGGGTCTACATTTGTTGCTGTCAAACTTATGTTAATAGCCCTGTCCAAATAATTCCAGGAACTACGTACTTCAAAGAACTAAGCAAGGGAACCAAGTGTCTCTCAGTCTTGTTTGTGTTTCCACCTCATCTGACCTACCTACAGAGTGGGGGCGGGTTGTCCAAAAAATAAATATAGACCGTAGTTCATTTGATCAAGGTTGCTGTTTTCCTGAGAAGGTACCCGCGTCCCTGGAAAAGTCCTGAGGGTTAAGGGAGTGCAGATTGACTAATCAGTCTGTACTGTGGATGTTAGTAATTGTCATGAAACTTATCATTGATCATTTTAATACACTGATAATTAAGTTGACATACTGAACATTTGTTGGTTTTAGATTGCCCAAGGCGAGAATTACCTGTTTTTCTTGTTTTTGTGTCATTGGTGTTGGTTTGTTGGTGAGAAAAAATAAACAGTTTTACTAATTTCTAGACAACCCTAAAACAGGATTAGTTGTGTGAACCCAGGGATCTCTCTTCCCAGTAGCCGAAGTTTCTTTAGTTAAAAAAGTCCTTTAGACCAAAGAATTGGAGACCAAATGACTTGTTATCATGGGTATTTTTTGAAATGAGCAATTAAATTTCCCAGGTTGGTGTTATCAGTGTTGTGTTTTTCTCTGAAAAGACTAAATGTAGAAGCAACTACAAAATGCACACAAATCAGTCCCTGCCAGCAGAGGCTGCATACAACAAACCCAGGGCAGATGATTCTTCACTGATTCTTCAATAAAGGTGACCTTCAGCCTCATTTGCATTCACTATAATGGCCATTCAGCATTTTTTTTGCCCAGTGTGTGTAATCAAAAGCTGTGGAGTCAATGGCTGAAGATTTTTATGTGCCATACGAATGTGCATGTGGGTAGCTGGGCTAACAAGACTGAGTAATCATTGATAGACAAATGTCAAGCTAGCAGAGTAGAATGCTGCTATAAAAGTCTGTGTATATGTTTCAAGGTCTCTCTGGTGTAGTGCGGAGGATCGTTGTTGCTGAATTGTTATTGTGTAATGAGCAAACTGAGGTGTTAACTTCTTTCCTGTCAGTGCTTCCAATAAAGTGTGTGTGTGTGTGTGTGTGTGTGTGTGTGTGTGTGTGTGTGTGTGTGTGTGTATATATATATATATATATATATATATATATATATATATATATATATATACTCTACCATCATCATCAAAACACCAAATGTGGGAATATTTTTATTCCATCCCTCCAGGAAAGTTCTACAGTTTTGTAGAATCATATATGTGTGTGTGTGTGTGTATGTGTGTGTGTGATGGGGTGTGTGTGTGTGTGTGTGTAACTTAATGCCTTTTGGAATTCATCTCATCTTTTACTTGCTTCGCTATTCATAGTAACCAGAGGTCCAAGCCTTTTCATGCAACTGAAACATATATACATATATATGAAGAAATGCTGAGATGATTATGATATGCTATGATTAGTGTTCAGATCATCAAACTCATACAACAAAGCAATAGATTCAGAGCATTTGGGGTTGGTTATCTTAGATAAAAAAAATAGTAAATGGACTGCACTCATACAGCACTTTTTCTGTTTTTTTCTACAGCTTTTTCAAGTCATAGAGACCACTAAAAAAACTTGACACTACATGCCACATTCACCCAGTTGCACACACACACACACATATGAGGTGCTTGTTTCTTCTAGCACTCCAGTTTTAAACTGGTCATTACAATAACCCCAACTTGACTGGAATGCAGCATCAGTCTTTCACGGTGATTATGTTTCACTAAAGACATCTTGGGTTTGTTGGAAGTGGTCTTTGTTGAAAGCTTTTAAAAATTGAAATATTACATAATTTCAAAAAATTACCTCTGTCTTAACAAAAGGGGTGAAATGCACAACATATTGGTGAATAATGTGCATTTGAGTTGAATTTTTAGTAATCAGTGTTATGGAAATTTAAGTATGATTTTGATTATGGTTTTTTATTTCTGAAGCAAACTGTAGAGGTTGTGGTTACACAGCCATCTGTAGGGCTTGCACTGGGGGATGTAAACCCAGGTCATGGATCTGGGTCTTTTAATTCTTCTTTCTTGGATTTTGCACCTTCCCTGCTCCCCCAGGCCAAACCATGATATTTTGCACAGGAATTCTTGCATCCTATCCTGGGAACCTATTAGAACAGCCTGGAGGGTATGACCTAGACACACATACACAAACACACACACACACACACACACACACACACACACACACACACCACACCACACCACAGACATACACACACACACACCAACACACACCAACACACATATAATATACAGTATATATAGTTATATAAATATATATTTAATTAAATTTTTTATTGATCTTGGTATTGTTTTGTTGTTTTTTCTGTTATTGTCCATGGGACTAAATTATAAGAATTTAAAGAGCAAGAGAAATGCTGGTTACTGAATATCTGGAGAGTTCATTTGTGACCCAGAAAGGGTTGAAATGTGAACCGGTACTCCATGTATTTTCGAGGTGTGAGTAGACATAAATTCAAAAATGTTGACTAGCTGACTGAAAGAGATACACACACCACTTCCATCTGTTGTACCTCCTGTCATAGATTAATGTGTTTGTCCAGGTGTGTGTGTGTGTGTGTGTGTGTGTGTGTGTGTGTGTGTGTGTGTGTGTGTGTGTGTGTGTGTGTGTGTGTGTGTGTGTGCGCGCACATAAGGCATGCCATTACATTCTTATTGAAGCCTGAGGGGCCTCTCTGTGCCAGTGCTCTGGTATATACTCACATGTCACAGAATGAAGCAGATGTGAGTGCACACTTAGTGCCTCTGCTGTGTCTCCAGATTGAGGCTAATCTGGACCTGTCTGGTCTGATCTGCCCAGGTCAATGGGACACATAGATCATGTGTAACATAAGTAAATGAACCTCTCTGTTAATCCAGCTCGCTGAGGAGTTTCTTTTCATAATGCCTTGCAAGACAACTTAACATAAGCATCTGACCAAGACGTGGTGATAGTGCTAAAATGTGAAACGAAAGAAATGAACCTGAGAGGAAAACTGACCTTGAGCAGGTAGAGAAAGCATATTCAGATTTAGAGTGGCAGAAAGAAAGAAAAATGAGGATTTACAGTCACTACAATATTTAAGCAAGGCGGGTGAATTTGTAAATGTTTTGTTTATCATCTCTTTGTCAGGTAACATATGGCTCTACACCGTATAGATTTTGCATTCATTTTCTTTACTTCAGTATACCTCAACAGGCACAAGGGTATATAGAATTCCACACCTGTTTCTTAGCAAACTATTTGCCCACTGTTCAAGCCTCATGGGACCTGTAAAAAGAAGAAAAATGACAAGATATAATTTTTTCACTGTCAGTAATAGATACTCATCTATCAGAATATGGAAAGAAAACCTCTGATTTTTTTAGATTTTAAAATCAAAGTCTAAGTAAAGTATTTGAGTTAGAGACTGGACTGTAAACAGAAATACTGAGGCAAGGCACTGACTGGAATCCCCTGAAAGCACCCATATCCTGTGCAAAAAGTAAAAAATCAATAAACATGTTATTTGTATTTTTCATATTTTATTTAGTCGGCTGCTCATTTAGGTTTCCTAAAACTTTATCCACCGAGAAATACAGTAGGTAATCTCTACAATGCCACAAATAAAATTCTTGTGAGGAAATAGTAAATTGTTTATTTCATTTTGTCAACTAAAAAGCTGTAATATAAACTCTATACTTGAATTAGCCAATTACATACCCATCTTATGTAATTTTTAATTAATTGTAAACTCTAGGTTACTGAAAGTCCAAAAATACAGAGGCCATGAGCTCAGTGGCCTCAGTGACAGCTGGTCAGATGCTAGTGGGACAGCTACTGTAGGAGAATTGGTTGCACTCTGGCTGTACTCACTTCTTGTAGTTACCAGCACTAGTATGAAACAGTGCAAATCTGATTTCCTGAAAAAATGACAGCCCTATGGTGCACCCTGGAATTTTGTTTTAAATAGTTAACTCAGTTTGAGTATAATGTAGTACTACTGACACTGATACAAGTTCATGTTGAGAATTTTTTTTTTCTACATAAATATTATTGTATGAAATGAAAATTAGGTAGTAGCTATTAGTGATTGAGGTTGTTTAAAAAGGCATCATCCAGCAGTTTACCAAATGCATACAAGTAGCTGTCACAGGTACCTAATAGTATATAGAAATATTTTTTAATCTTTTATCATCAATCTATAAGAATCCCAGCAGAAATGATCCTCCTAAAATTTATAATTTTCTTCCACTTACAAACTCAACACCTGTCATTGTTGATTCGGCCCCTGCAATGTGAGAGCTACCTCCTCTAAGAGAAAGACAAAATAAAGTTTTTCCTTTAGATGCCCTCAGTTAGGCAGAGGCAGCGAACTGGTGCAGAGGAAACTGGGATATTCAAGTGGCTTTGGCAGCTCAGATCCTATGATCCAGGCGGTCAGTAACTTCACCCCCTCATCACTAATCAAAATCTCAGCTAAATACAGACCTGCTATCGCAGATGCCACTACAGCACCATCAACCCCCCCTTCCCTCACTCATTTTGCTATGAGTGGCAGGGCGACATCCACCTGACAATAGCTGCTGGTCATGTATGCTGCTCTCATCTCATATAACTGCAGCCCGACACAAAGTACAATACCCTTTTTGGCTGATAAAGAGGTGTGAAGTGACACTCTACTCAGAGAGCTTCCCAAGTCAATTCACTAACCAATAGAAGTCATAAATTGGAGGAAGGGGCATAGTGTAGGGGCGCAGCTCACTTACAAAGGTGCAGGAGTTACCTCTACAGTACTACATTATATTTTAATGAACATAAATTAGGATTAACTCCCAAATATCTCACCCATATTATAATGAATCAAGAAAGTACTTTAATGCTATTCCATCACCAGCACTAGAAAATAGCAGACAGACACATAGAAATCAGCTCATGAATACAGTGGAGCAGCTAAAGAGCTAGATATTTCCCTCAGGAATTTGTAGTGAGGAAAGAGTTTAAAGAGCTTAAAGAGTGAATAAGCTTAAAGAGTGTATGAATAATAAACTTAGATTCATCAGGTGGACACAAACACCACTCAAGATGAATCATCATGTTGCTCTGTGTCTGCTGGATGTGTAAATAGGCTTATGTTTGCTATGCATTTGCTATAACTACTTTATCAATCACTGATTTCTGATAGCTGTGTATCTTTTAGCTTCTTCTTTTTTTATTTTTTACTATTGTGCATAATCCAGTAAATGCAGCTTTAAATTTACACTTACTCAAAATGTTATACCAGAACTGAATTTAATGTGAAATGGAACCTGGTTTAATATAACTGGTTTGTGTAGATTATTCTGTTCTCATCAGGGAATTGTAGTGTGCTTCTGCCTCTTTAATTCTAGTTGTTCACACTTTTGAAATGTACCAGAAGACCGCAGACATTCATGGAGAGTGATTTTCTTTTCCATCGGGGGTGGCAAACACAGATCTTAGGTATAATTTTGGTAAAATTTTTCCCCTTCCCTCCATTCCCTCAGTGAGAACTGTCTTGATAGTGCAGCAGCTTCTTTCTACAATTTCACCAACTAACTGTGACACATGAAAATTGTAAGCAGTAGACCTCACTACTAAGACAGTCCAGTCCACACTAATGCAGAAAGATCTGCTGTCATATAGTTGCACAAGTCTAATATGGTTATTTTACTGAGGATAATACTTGTTACCTGCTAATCAAAGCTTCAGCTGCTCATAAAACTGATTTATCAGTGATACTCAGCCCCTTTAACAGACAAGATCATTAATATTAAACTATTCGGATAGTATCTGTTCAAAAACAACAAACTTTTTTTTTTTAACATTCATTGCCAGCAATTATTACAATATCTGCACCTGGCAAGTATGCCTGTGGCTAGGAAAGTACCCACAACCAAAAAGGGTAGTGGTTACTTCCCACAACTGATGTTGATAATGAAATATGAAGATAGGAGATATATGGAGATATAGCGATATTTCTGTTCTTTCTGTGGAGCCTGTAACTATCATAGTATTATTCATCAAGAAGTAGCTTATTGGCTTCCTTGTATTTGACACGAAATTTGTTTAGGCAGTGTGAGAGAGAGCCTGAAATTGAGTGTCTCACACTTAAAGCATGAAATTTGGCACCCCTGAATTCATATACATTTCTTGTTGAAAGAGTACAAGTTAGTGAATCAAAAGATTGTAAAGAAAACCTACAGAGCTTTGGGCATTGACGACTCCAGCTTGAAAACTGCTGTGCTAAATGAACTACGGTCAGAAATTAGATGTGAGTAATGCCAAGTGATTAAGTTTGTTTATCGAATAGAGTATTATCCCAGATGGTCAACTGGACAGATTTTGGAACATGCTCTTTATTATAGGTTTTCAAGAAGAATAAACAGGTTGATATAGGGCTTCTTAGCTGAGAGTGAATGCCATGAAGTTTTGCAGTCTCAAACTGCTATTGACATGTATGACCGCATTTCATTCAGTTTACCTCAAATGTCTTGCTGAGAGGCTGTGACAACTGTCACAACATCTGACCCTCATACAACAATGGGCTGGAAGGCATTATTGGCAAGGAAAAACAAAAGACCTACCAAGACACCCAATTTATTCAGAAACATTTGATTAAAAGATCTTTTGCTCGTGGTTTTTATAAAATGGACAGGACTGGATCAGCTAATTTTTTTTTCTTCTCATATCAACATAAATCAACATACAACAGGTTATTAACAACAGCTGAGCGTTATCATCAATGTTTAAAATGCATGATCACAGAAAAAATTAGAGACAAGAGCAAATTGTCCTTTTCTTCACACAGCCCCCATCCATCACACTGTTTTAGCCTGCCAAACCTCTGTTAAGTCTCATCATGCTCTCTGAGATGACCCTCAGTGTGTTTTAATACAGCTGAATTTAACATTTATTTCTATTTTACATATTTTTGTGTTTTTGTTTTTGAATAACTAAACATGGTTGAATTAGGGAATTATTCACAGTCCATAAACATTACATGTTAATCAGCAGTCAACAAATTTTATATTTTTCTTTGTCCAGATGGTCAAAAAGTCTTTGAGGATTCCGGAGATACCTTCAAAACAGCAGTAAGAGTTGCTAAAAGTGCCAAATGTATCTTTGAGAAGCCATTTGAATGTAATGATAATAAAGGAGAGGTACAAATCTGAGGTTACAGCTCTATGCATCCCATCACCTATAGAGTACCTCAAGGCTATTCTAGGGCCCATTTTATTCACCTTATACATACTCCTTTTAGGCTCCATCTTCCAAAAATACAATAAGTCTTACCATTGCTATGCAGATGACACTCCCCTTAGAACTTGGTGATAATAACAACTCAGTTAGGTCTCTCCTTGACTGCTTCAAGAGCGTGAAATATTGGAATTGCAAATAACTATCAGTAATTAAATGATGGTAAGACCGATAGGGTCTTGTTTGGTCCCTCCAAGTCCATTTGGGGTATAGGAAATTGTTTTGCCTAGGCCAAAAACCTTGTTGTCATATAAAACTTGATGAACAAGTACTAAAGCTAACAGTTGTGAGAGGCTGCTATTTTCCAGCTATAAAATATCACTAAATTCAAAACATTCATCTCTTTTGTTGATCCCAAGATTGTTTCAAATGCCTTCATATCCTCTTGTCGGGATTTCTGCAATACAAGAGAAATGAGTTTAAGGTTCTTCTATTTCTTCTAAAGCTTTACATGGCCTGGCACCTGAGGTCTCACCTCACCTCTCCAAGCTCCTGTGCCCCGTTTCGCAGGTCTCTCAGATCTTCAGACCAGCTGCTCCTGGATGTCCCTCAGTAGAGACTAGGGGATAGGGGCCATTTTGCATTCTCTGCAGCCAACCAAAGAACTGTTTTCTCAGGCTTTTTTGTGTACTTAAGGTCCTTTTTTTCACTTCCTTGCTTTACATTTTTAAATGGTCTCTTGATTGTGTCTATAGGATAGTTCTGTTAATGTCCTCTCTAAGTTATCTCTTTTTCTGTTTCTTTTTGGCTCTTTCCATGTTGTGCTATGTCAATTTATGTTATTTCAATGTACAGCATTTTGGTCAACTCTGGTGGTTTTCAATATGCTTATATATGAATAAACTTAACGTGACTTTGCATGCTGTGTACTGCAGATGAGATTGTACATTAGCATGTCTTTTTGTTTATGGAGAGATCGTAGGGGAATTCCACAGCTTGTTGGCACATGGAAATTGCTTGCCTGGTGTTGTGCTTCGGAGGCTAATACAGGATTTGGTTATTGGCATAATTAGTGATTAATAAAATAATCATTAATAATTATCAAGATTTGGATGGATCGACTTAATCAGGATTACTAATAACGGGGCACCACCGGGAAAACCCGGACTAATAATCGTAATTCAGATGCAACCTCACATAAGGCACCATTCGTTGTGAAGTGCAGGAGCAAGATCTGGCTATTAGCGATAATTACTGATTATCAAGGATAATCACTGGTAATTATTAAACTTAACAGAATCCGATTAATTTAGACCATCAATAGTGGGGCACCACTGGGAAAACCCGGACCAATAATCAAATATTGGATGCAGTCTCAAAGAGATGTTCGCTCAGAATTGCCGATATTTAGGAAATATCGGTAATTCTAGAGTGAATAAGAAGGAGTGGAGGTTGGCACTGACTCCATCAACCAGCTTGTTATCACAGCACATGGAGAGAAAACACAAATCAACTTCTCATTTAAAAATAACAAAATTTATTATCATCAGTAATATCACTTCCAATTAACATCACTTTCAAATAATAAATCTTATTGTGCACTATTACTATTTACTACTGACTACACATTGTGCAGTATGTGCAAGTATTGAAGTAGGTATGTGTGTGTGCGTAGGAGTATATGTGTGGTTAGCGGTGTGTGTGTAGGAGTATATGTGTGGTTGGGTGAATGTGTATGTGTTGGCGCGTGTACGAGGGTCTATATGTGTGCGCGCCTGGAGGGAGGCAGACTGAGGTGGCGGACGTGTCTTGTTACAGTCACGTCACGCGAGGGTCAGCTGGAAGGAAGTCTGTGGAACGTAATGGTGGTTTGATGCCACCATTAGACTGAACAAAGAAAACTAGGTGGGGGAGGCTCGAACTTTCCCGTGCGGGGGTGTTCGAATCAGAATGTGTGCGTTAGTAGAAGAAGAACGAGGTAGACAAGTTCGAACAAAGATGTTCTGACGATTGCGATTGACTTTACTCGACTCAGATGATGAGCGTCGCAAGTCTGGGCCTTTAACCGACACAGAAAGTACTGGTCTCGATCGTGATGCAGAGCAGGACAGAATTTATCTGCTGTAGATGGATAAATTATAATTCATTCAAGTGTGTTCACTCACCAATTAATAACAGCACAACCAATATCGTCACAAGCATTCAACAGCTTATTACACTCTAATTACTAATGTCTGCCCAGAGCTATATGCCTCTTACTCTTTTACGAGTCCAGCAGTGCGGTGGGCTCGTCCTCGGCGTCCTTTTGCGGGAGAGGAGTCGTTGGTTAGCGGCTCTGAGCAGCTAACGTATTTTCTTGACAAGATGGTTAGTCTCCGACGAGGTGACTTGATTCCGGCTCACGGCGGGGAATTCTTTCGTCGACTCAGAAGAAGCAAAGTCTGTGTTCCTTCGTCTTCTTTGTGAAACGGCTAGGACTCGTTATCTACCAGGTTTCACCTCCTTGGACATCCGGGCGTGAGGGTCAGTCCATGGTTCTGAACCGAGTTGAACGGTGTTGGCGCGTCACACAGCGAAGAACGGAGGACAGCTCAAACAGCGGGGGAATTCCGTGGACTTGAGGTTAGTTAACTAATACAGAAACTCTTAACTACAATTAGAGTGTTAACCACGTAGGATGGAGTCTAAATTTGGGTGTGGTTATCGATGCCACTTCTATCGGCGAGAAGTTCACTGATCGTAGCAAGGGTCCAAACCAGAAGCAATAAATGTTGGCAATTCTATGGGTGAGGAGTTCGCTGGTCTTGGTGAAGGTCCAAGCCAGAAGCAGTAAATGTTGGCAATTCTATGGGTGAGGAGTTTGCTGGTTGTGGCGAAGGTCCAAGCCAGAACTAATAAATGTTGGCACTTCTATGGGCGGAGGTTTGGTCTGGGCGTGGCGAAGGTCAAGCAAAGAATTAATAATTGTTGTTGGCACTGTGTGAGGAGTGCTGTGGTGGGTGACAATCCAAGCCAGAAGCAATAAGTTTCGGGAGTTTCTGCGTTAATATAACTTTGGGTGATGTCACCCGCTGTTCGACGGGTGACGCGCCCGTTGGGGGTTGCGCATTGTGTCAGTTATCCAACTGGGACCTTGTGGTGGGGGGTTGCTGAGTTCTTTGTCTCCCTCGGTTATCGACACGTGGCCTTAGCTGGATTCCAGGTTTGGGTGTGCCTGTAGGCCTTTTTTGTCTACAGTCTGTTAGTGAGGCACAACATATGGTTCTTTGCCAAAGCTTGCTACAAACACCTTAATACACACACTGGCTGAAAAGACAGAGATGAGAGGTGGAAAATGGCACAAGAGAATGTAATGTGACTGCATCAGTGCTAGGTGTTAAACGTCATAAAATACATTCACCATGTCATAATAATTTTGACTAAGAGAAATTCAGCCAGAAGTGTGTTCTTTGTTCACAGGGTCAGGGAACCAATCAGTAAATCCAATCTGAAATCAATACAAATTAGTTATAGTTCCTAATGTGCTTATTGATTCCTCATTGTTAGAAAAGGAAACAGTTGTACTTCCTTTCTTTGTTTCCTTATGCTGAGATTTCTTGAGAAAACACACTAACAAAGAAAAGCTACCAGTGCTGCAAGAGAAACTTTAAATTATGTCTTATTTAAAATTTCAAATTTTCATGGGGAAATACAAAGTTGGTAACTTTGATTCATTCCCTTCTAGGACAGTAATAGTCCTTATTAATAATGTCTGATATGCATCCAGGTTTATGGCTTCAGAAGGGATGTGGCATGACCAGCCATTGTTCATTACACTTCTAAAAGACAGCCAGCACATATGCCATTATCACATTTTCTCCTGAGACCTAATCTCAGAGACCTAATAATGTGACCTAATAATGTTCAAAAAAATCTTACCTATTTTATTTCCAGTCCTATCCAGGCTCTGGACAAATGTTTCAGAATAGTAGGAAATGCACATGTAAAAGATTATTCAATGTTGCTCTCATGGGAATAAAAATCGATATTAACCTCTTTAGAAAAAAAAACCACGGGAGACCTATTGTAAATTATTTGTGAAAAAGTCAGCAGTGGGAAAAAGTGTTCTTGTTTTGTTTATCAAGCAGACAACATATGACTTTGTGAGGAGGGATGTTGGCGGACAGAGGCCTTCTTTATGGAGCCATCTCTAACTCAGTCATAGTATTAAGGTGAATCTCTAGCATGCTTTATCTGTCTTAAATGACATGGTGCGATATTGAGCATGTTTACATGCAAACTGGTTTCCTGAATGTGATCAAGTTTTTAGAGTATCCTGGTTAGGTTCTGAGTATGTAAACAGCTTATCCTGGTTTCAAAAACCAGGATAAGACCTTATGCAGGTTCGAGAAACTTGGATATTTTACTTTTAGTACTCCAATAGAAACAAGAAAAAAAAACACCTATCCAGGTTTCTGAATCATCTTATAGCAGCTAATACAGTAAGAAATCAAGACATGTCTGCTGGATGACGATCAGAAACCTGGATACTGTTATGATCATATATATAGTGATATGAATAAATCTTGTTTGTCATCTTCCATCAAAAGGCATATTCCGAATATAATCAAAAAACAAAATAAGACTGCAAACCAGAATGCTAACACACATGTACTCATGCACTTGTAGATGTAGATTATTTTGATGAAACAAAAATAACTATCTAACACATGTAACCAGGGGGATCACTTTTTCATTTGTTTTATCATACAGTCCTAAAATCTAACTTTCTACAAGTCCAACTGAAATCAAAATTAATGTACATATCTGCTCCCTAAATGACTTGTCCTTGTCCCTTCCTTCTTTAAAAAAAAATCAGAAACCAAAACCAGAAAAATGTATAGTTTATATTTTTGGTTTCATGATGGGGACCCTAGTTTTACATTAATTTGGCAGAATACTATAAGTTCTCTCTATGTAGATGGAGACTTTATTTTGATACAGCCAACTGAATGTTATGTAAAGCAGTACAGTCACACTTAGTTTGATAGCAGCTGCTACAAAAGAGCCACAGATTCTAAACAACAACCCACTTCAGCTTCCCTGCCAAAGTCTTCTTATCTAACTCACATGCCCTGCCCTGTGGCTTAGCCTTTTGAATGAGTCACCAGACAAACATTCATCAGGGAAACGTGACCCACTAATGTCAGTTTTCAGGCTGCTCAGCTGCAGCATGTTAGATTCCATATATACATACCTGCAATTGTCACCTGGGATCTGTTAGAGGCTGCTAAGCTCCTTACTCTTCAGTCCCACTAAAAGCACACTGTTGGTGTATGTGTACATTGTATGTGTAAATACAGCAAAAGTTTGTTTACTTTGTCTCTCATTCCCTAAGCTGTAACACCAGCACTATGAGCACATACACAGCTGCTGTCAATCAAACACTGAAAGAGACACACCTCTCCAGTCCACTGAGAGGAAAAGGATCATGAGCATCAGCATCTGATATTTCCCCAGAAAGTTTTTTTTTCCTTTTAATTTATAAAAAAACAGACATTTATGAAACACACTGAGTCATTTTTGATCACAAAAAAAATGTGATTTCACTTGAGCTTTAAAGTAAATAGTGCTGAAGCAGTTAATCAATTCAGTGTTTGAAAGGATAATCAATCATTTTGTTAAATCAGTTAATGTAAAATTAATCAAAGTAAAATAAAACCAAAACAAAGAATAAAACTTCCACACTAAAGATGTGAATATGTGTGATGGAAGAAAAATATTATTGAGAATCAGAAGTCGGAGTTTGACTAATGAAAATCTCTTTAATGACAAGATCAAGGGTGGTGCAATTCCATGGGTTTGTCATTGTTTGGCCATCTACTTTATCATCGCCTTTTACGTAAAGTAAATCATCAGCAAAGGCACAGGAGGTCAAAGTAAAAAATAGCTGTCAGATTAAGGTAAATGACAACAGAAGTGTCTTCTTTTTCTACTACTCTTACACTGCAAAGATTTAGCGTCCCTCTAAACAAATAAAATTATGATACCACTTTACATGTTAGTATGTTAAATTAACAATCTGAGGAAACTGTTTTCTGATTGTTTAACATGAATCGGCTGACCAACAAAATAAGTGATATAAATTAATAAGTAACAATAATAATTAGTTGCAGCCATCAAATCAAAAACAATTAGAGCTGAGATTATTTTCCTTGCTTTTAAAACAAACATTTTGTGTCAAATTACTCATTCCTAAGAATGTTCTGAACCAAAAGAATATGCACTGGAATGATCTGTTAGGTAGATTTCTTCTTGTTTAAGGCGAAAAGGTCCAAATGACTTTGAAAGATGGACATTTTGACAGTTTTTTTAAAGAGGAGCTGGCCTTTGTAATATGAAAGAAATATACAGAAATGTACACAGAGTTTGTATGACTATTCATACCCATACTCCTGTGAAATCTAACATGAGCTTTCTGAAACTTTGTTTCTGTTTGGTCTGAGCATTATTTGAAGGCCTCTGACCTGCATGCCACTGCCCATTAGAATGCTGCTTAGCACTCCTACATACTTAAGTTGGTCAGAGATCACTTGGGGGGATCAACATCAGATTAAAACAATAGATTAGCAATTCAGTTCATGAGGCCATGGTCAATTTATAAAGGTTGTGGTGAACATTGACCATTTGTATTGGAATTTTTAAATTAAACAAAAAAGTCTCCATCAAAGTTGCAGAAGTATTCATTTCTAGCCCTAATTATGAAAAAAATATGATTTACAGAGAAGTAAAATGTATGAAGCTTTGATCTATTTTAACCTCATGGCAGTTTTCAGCTTGCCATACTAATCCCACATCCCATTTCAGTGGTGCTAAAGCCCCATAGGTTAGTTTCATGGAGTGACATAACATCTCCTGTTCTAGCTCAGGAGGAACCATTTAAACACATGAGACTCCATGTGGTCAACTTTGTCATGCACGAAAATTCTAATATTTACCTACATGACTTTATATCCATACAACTAATTTTGTCATTTCTTTTTTTTTTTGTTTGTTGTGCTTTGGTTTTTGTTTTGATGAAAATTTGCTGTTGAAACATTTCTATCATGTGTTACACTGTGGGGCAATGTGTCCATCTACACAAACTCAAAAGTCAAGTTTCTTTTTACCATACATATGAGATAACAACTAAAATCACATTTTCATCAGACCTCTAGATTCAAATCCTGTTAAACATTGGCATAAACAAATTTCTCTCAATACATGACTGACATGGTCTCATCCATACCATTGTGTCTTCATTTCCTTTTGCTTAGCCATTCAGCTGCTCTTCTGCTGGCGAGATTTTAATTGGATTACCATAACCTAATAGATGGATGCAAATCAGACTATAAATCATGTAACACAAAACAAGAGCTACATGGCAGGAAATCACTGGGTTGTTCCATTATTTTTTCCTTGCCTTATTAAAAAAGACATTCATACATAACGTGCTGTGGAGGGCTGGGTGCTGAAAACATTCTAGAGTATAGCAGAGTATAGAATTAAAGGAAGAGTGGAACACTAAATATGAGAGAGAGAGGTAAAGTCGATGTGGATAAACAGGATGGGGGATGGGGTGAGCTAAGGGGGGGGGGGGGTAAATTTATGGTTCGAAGTGCCACATCATCACACAGAGCTGGTATTTCCTGGAAGGACTCCAGGCAGCTTAGGCCAGCATTGTGAGAGCAGATGGTTAAGATAGTATAAAGTATTTATCTAACATACACACACACACACACACACACAATATTTATGCATATTTGAAGCATATTTATGCTTCAAAAATACTACTTGTTGTGCTAAATTATGACAGAAGCAGTGGTAAAATTTTTGTAGCTGCTCCTCTACAGAAGACTGAAATAACAGCACTGAAGCCAGACATGCTAAACTTGAGGCTGTTTCATTAGTGTTGGTCAGGTATGCTGATAAATGAACAAATTAGGTCTATTCTAGTTTTCCTTCTTCTCCTTCTATCTGACCGGATGAGCTGTGATTTCAAATGCTCAGAATACAAAGAGAACCAAGTTGATGAAATAAGTTAGTAGAATCAAATTTAAGAATTGTTCAACAACATTATCGACTTTTCAGCTTGACTGGGAATATTTCCTTTTAAAGGAAAGACTGGAAAACAATAGGCATCATTCAAGAACATTGATTATAATTTAGATTAAAAAAGTACAACTATGTTTTGCATGTGTTGGAACTTTTACTATACAGACAGTACTGTTGATCATTTTAAAGGCCACAATATTTTTTTTAGATCTTTTAATGTGTAATGGCACCCTCCAGGAAACATCAACATTAATGAGGAGACAAATTTTGGTAATGTATGTAATAATAGAGTGGCGATTTGTCATATCAGTCTCTTGTAACTGTATCATGAAGGCATTTGTGATGGCTATCCTACCTCAAACTCAAGTCAGTTTCAGGTTCAGGTTCATCATAGGGCAATAAATGCAAACCTTGCTGCCTTAAAGGAGGGAGAATACATAAAATTGAATATGAATGTGAAAAGTCCATTGGCTTAAATATGTACACTGAGTGTGTTGAAAATTCATACTTTTAAGATGCTTAAAGAGCTATGCTTAGCACTACCAGCTTGCAACTAATCACTTAAATTCTAAGTGTGGGGATGATGGACACTGTTGTCCAACAATACAACACTCTACAGAAATAGAGGGGCTACTTCGAGTGGCATAAATGGAGAAAGGGCAATGCCTTGGTTCAGATGACAGCTCAGTAAACAAAGAAGATAATAAAATACTGAAATGCATTATATGGACCATTTGTAAACTTCTGTAATTTTTGATATGCAAACAAAAGATCTGAAGATCTGTAAAAAGGTTAGATTGTTAAGGGGCCCTGCAGCTAAAATTAACTGCTGGCTCTGGTTACGCCTCGTTCCTTACCCCCTCTGTGCAGTGTGTACAGTTTTTTTCTACACAAAATGAATTTAACTACAAGCAACTTGTAAGCAATTAATAAAAATGAAGGTCTTAAAACTACAGTGTTTAATTAAAGATTTGTCACTTCTTTTATAAATCTTTGTTTACTTTATTTAATATAATGCCACGTATTTGAACTAAAAGCTGCCATTTTTAAAAGTAACAAGAAGAAACATGAAACTGTTAATTCTATCCATTTATATTTCTTTAATGGGGTTAGACTTTAGCATTTAGGTTTGACAGTTGCACAGGAGCACACAGACACAGATTGAGTTCCTGCAGATAGCTTTCCTGGGAAAAGAGAATAATTCTCATGAAGCAGGGTTATTGCCTTTATCATTTCAAATGATAAATGCTGATATTGACTTTATTAATGCATATTTCCAGTTATATTTTCAATAACGGTAGCTTAGACCAGTTAGAGAATGAGAGAGAGAGAGCCTGGAGCTTTTCTCTTTGTTCAGTTTGATATGTTTTGGTGCATTTCTTGTGTCACTATCTTCATTAAAAGATAAGATAAGATTCCATTCATTTCACGTTTCCTAACTGTCAGAATAGTGCACAGTCATATATTATGCGTACACACTGCATATTTTGCTGAATGAAATGGAAGTCCCTATTAGCTATTGTTGAGTTATATGGACATGAGCTAGTGCAGAGTGGCTTGGGGCTTTAATCTTGTGACACATCGAGTGTCTGCAAAGCAAATAGTCCTGTCAATCTGTATATAAGAAGATAACTTTTGGAAAAAGTTAACAACCACATGGCCAGAGATGTTAAATGAAATGTTAGCCAACGTCATAAAGCCATGGTGGAATCAGATAGGATCAGCTTGTCTGCTAGTGGGCTTGGAGAAGTGCCTGGTTTCCAGTGTACTCACTGGGAGTGATGTTTGTTGACTGCCCTATGAAAACAAAGGTATCAGGGGAATGACAGTCATTTGGAGTTGGCTTGTCAGGTCCTACAAAAGGCCAGCACACTCAGGGAAGAGCTGTTGATTTGGCAAAGCTCCCCTTCTCTACTGCTGAGGTTAATGAGACGTGCACACATGCACACTCTCACACACACACAGTCCACATCCTCCTGCTGCAGGAAGGAGGAGGGGGAGACTTTATCTTGCCCTATGTGTTTGAAATGAAAATGAAAATTGTGACTAGATATGTTTATCACTGACCTTTTTTTTCATGACTAAGATGAGATGATGATGAGACACAGACATCATTAAGCCTTAAGTCTATTAATATATGTGATACTGTTAACAAAAAAAGACTAGACGAAATGTAAAGGTAGATTTTTTTTTTAATGTAAAAAAATAAAATCTTCACCAAAACTTCCCTGTATTTGATGGAAAAAGAGGAGACAAAATTACACAGAGATTTTTTCATTGTCCATTTTTCTTCATGTATCTCTTTCGTAATTATGCACACCAACAGCGCACCAGCACACCCATGAACACACTTCCAACAGTGTTGGACTGGATGTAGCTATGGACTTAAATGCTATGACTGTAGGAGAACGGATAACATAGAGTGAAGGGAAAAACAGGTTGACATTTGGACCCAAGTCAAATGTAATGTCGTTGAGAGAAAAAGTGAATTGAAGTAAATTACTGCCAGGAGAGAAGCCCTGTGGCTACAAAATCACAGGGAAGTATACCAGAAACCTGAACAGACACTTTAAGGTGTATCGCACGAAAAGTGAGGTGACCTAACGTTAAGATGTTAAATAACGTTACTTTATTTTTAAAGCTTTATTAAGTCAACTACTAAAGGCAATGGTATAACTTTATCTATCTTACAACAACAAGATACTGCTACATTGCTTGTGGACAGAGATTTAGTCTCAGTGAAAGTTAGTAGCAAAAGCAGTCATCTATGTTGGCTGATCTTTTGCTTCAAACAAGTTAGTTTGTTTGTCTTAGTGTATTAAACATACTATTCATGTTAAAGCACACACAACTTAATTACCATACACATTTCAGATCTTGTTGATTTTGAATGGGTCCTTGATAGCTAATTTTATCAATTTGGCAAAATCTACTAGTTATTAAAATGCAAATCATATAATGTAGAAGATTGTTGTACAAGTTTTTGTTGTTTGTTTTGTTTGTTTTGTTTTGTTGGTTGTGAAAGGGTTTTCTTTCTGATTGACTAATATTAAATAAAGCTAAACTGCACTGGATTTGCTGATGTTGTTGCATCTTTCATACTTAGTTTCTAAGATCAGTTGGCTGAAAGCTTATTTCATAGCAGTTTGCTGATGTTTGACCAAAAAAACTCATCCATGGTCTTCAATAAAATTAAACTAAAATTCCCAGAGTTTTGTGTGCGTGTACGTGTGTGTGTGTGTGTGTGTGTGTGTGTGTGTGTGTGTGTGTGTGTGTAATTTATTTTTTGTGATGACATCTTGGCAGGTTCTTACAAGCGCTAGGAGGTGTTATGGGTATGTATATGTATGTGTATGTTTACTGCATTCATCTTCAATTGTTCAAATAGAAATATATACTTTGTAAAAGGACGCAGGTGAGGTGGATCCACCCCCAGGAATTTCAAGCAAACACACACAGTAACCGTTGCACAGAGAATAATTTAAGTCAGTTATCCTTAAGTTATGTATGTGTTTTTGGCCTCATTGTGTGAATGACCTTATAGCAATTGTCTGCTTAGACAATAGATAGATAGATAGCCTTAGATAGTTTACCTTCCCAAAACCATATCTAGTGAATCAATTTGATTGACAGGTAAACTAGGTAGCTATCTGGTTTAGCTGACATAGGTAACAAACAACTGTATGCTAATGTTATTTTTTTTATTATCACTGTCAGGTCTTGTGCATCTCAGTGAGTATTTGCATATATATAGGTGTGTTAAATGTCTACAATTGCAGTAGAAGTTAATTAACCTAGTCATTAACATCATAGCTGTAATGGATGACTTTGTTATGTTTTTTTTATTTATTATGCTATGCTATGGTCTTTATGCTGATATATATTTGTATGTCTCCGCATTTTGTTTGTGGGTGCAGACAATGCAGACTCAACAAACAGATTTAACAAACAGTTTTGATTAATTTCATATATGCACTCTGTCCCTGTCTGGCTCTATTTTGAATAAATAACCTGTTAAGGGTTTTGCATCAAGTTTTAACTGTATGTTTTTAAGGTCTTCTTGCTTGCACCACCACACACTGGCCCCCGACTCCTTGTTCATCTGTCCCTTGCTGGCAAGATGCTGCCTTTAATTTGCTTTATGATTAAAAGGGTTTGTGCACAGTGCCCAGATATATGTATAGTAGCTCGTGCTTGTACCATAAATGTATTAATCCTTCATCATAAATTTGTTGGATTATTTTGTAATAATCACTTGTAGACAACATGTCAGACTTTTAAAAAGATAAAAGGAATTGTTGCGGAGTAAACGTGATTAACTAATTGAGATATTTTGAAACTGTCTTGTGAAGGACCTGTGATCAATTTACATTCTGATGTTTCATTTTTGGGCAAATTTTCTGAACACACCACATGAAACATGACTTAATTTAAAACATAAAAGCCACATCTCAGTTTTCATAGTGCTGTCATAGTGAGGTTAGTAGCAATGCTTACAAAATTCCTTGTATCATTTGAAAAAAAAAAAAATCGTTTTTTCACTTGTTTCCTTTACAGTAAACCTTTATCGCCAGCGTAATTCTCTATGAGGACATCTTACCATTATGAATCCTGAAGATTCAGAGGAAAATTGCCCTCTTTATTGAACCATTCCCATCTATGAACTCAAAAAATCCAGTTTGGACATTGTCCTGCATTTTCCTTTCACACATGCAGCACCCAATCAGAGGTTGTCCATTTGAGACACGATCACACCTACCGGATATACTTTGTTAGGTTTAGATGAGCAGTGGCACCTGGGAAGGGCATGCAGGACATAACCATGCTCAATCCTTTGCCATGACTTCTCCAGACAGTTGCCTGCTTTATTCGCACAGTGAATCAATTGGACATTTCACTGACTTTTTACTAGGGAGCTGGTGGAGTAAAGTCTGTTTAATGTCTGGTTCAGCTGATTCGGACATTTACATTCCGATTTACAGCCCCTCCTGGTAATTTCTAGAAAAGTTTAGGGTTGCAGTGCATGTGTGAAAGCAGGTTTAGTTACTTCATAATATTTATATATATATTTCACATCTTTTGCCTTAATGAGTTCTCATGTAAAGGCAATAAGTACTGATGCTCTATTCATGACAGTTCAACCAAGATTCATGACTACGTAAAACAAATCCCAGTTTCAGAAACATTAAGTTTTACATTGATGAAAGGTTGCAGATTATATTTACTGGTTAACTCTCTCCAACTTTTATACAGTGATATCAGGATATTTCCTTTGCCACTATCGATGGGGTGGTGAGAAATACAAATACAAACAAAGTAGTCATTGTTGAAGGAGTCAGATTTGTGTTTAGCTTAATAACATTGTGGGAGAAATTTGTGAATGGCAATTTCAACAATAAAAGCAGAATACTGTTTTTAATCTTGAATGTGGCAAAGGTTATGACAAAAAAAGATGAAGAATTGATGCATTTGCATTTACTGTGCATAGATAAACTCTTCAAATCAGTGTTGAAATTTAAACTAAATAATTTTATTAAAAATAATACTATTTTTATATTAAATATTGTATTTACATTAAAAAAAAAGACTTTTTACTATTATCGGGCCTCAAATAGCCTTGTTTTTTTCCCTTTCTGTTTACAATTTTTTGTATTGACACTAGACATTCCATAGAAAACTGATATAACCTTTGGTGTTACATTGTTACCATCTCTGATAATACAAATTATAAAATCATTTATTGTTAGTTTTTCAATAACAACTTGGAATGTAATGTCCCAGCATAGTTTTTGTCTTAGTCCTTTAGACTCGTGAACATTTTTCATCCTGAAGGCCAGATTTAGGGGCTGGCTGTCTCTAGCCATGTGCTGAAACCCCAACACATGTGTCCGAGTTCCGCTACCCTCTACCTACAGCATTAGTCCGTTGTGCCTCCTAAGATCTTGTCCTTCCCAGTGAAAGAGTTTTTATTTTCCCATAGAGTTTGAAACAAAAGTAAAGGTGAGAAGGTAACTTCAACGTGAATGTGTTTTATCAAACTTTGAGCACACATACCTCTATGGCTTTGGTGCTGTCACATCTTGTCACCATGGGAAAGATGAAGAAAGTATAGGGGACATGTGTGTAGTGGTGCAAGCAAGAAGACCTTAAAAACATACAGGTAAAACTTGACGTAAAGCTCCTAACATTTTATCTATTCAAAATAGAGCCACACAGTATTAGAATGCCTGGAAAAATCAAAGGTAAAACTTAGTGACCACTCATAACATATTGCTTTTTTTTGGTGAGCCCCCTTTACTGCTACCAAGATCATCAGCGAAAATGATTTTGACCAACTTTTTGTCACTAGCAATATTTTACAAATAGTGAAATTTCCGTCATATTTTTATGCATAATTATGCTCCCCAGTGGATAAATCTTAATTGCTTTAGCTGAACCCTTGAAATTTCCTCTGGAACCAGCATCAATAAATCTAAGAGGTGGGAAGGAATTTAATTTACCCTAAAGTTTATAAATGACTAGAAAATATTCAGAAACTATCTCAAGGAAAATTACTGTTTGGTAATATTAACACCATAGGTTTTTCACACACACTCACACACACACACACACACACACACACTCACACACACACACACAAACACACACACACACACACACACACACACATACACACACAAAGTCACGTGTTCTTAACTGGTGTGCCATCAGCCTACATTGACATGTCAGTGTCTCACCTTCTTACAGTTTGTCGTGTTGACTGTTTGCCACTTAGTGCTGCCACACTGATTCTTAACCACCTCCAAAATAAAATTCTGATAACCACAGATAAACCACTCACTTACTGGTCACTTCTAACACTGAAATAATTTCCCCTGTCAATGTAAAACCTTGAAAGCAGTGTGCAAAGGACAATAAGCAGATATATGACTCCAAAGCTGATCTAAACAACTTGGACAACTTGGGAAGAGCAGAATTGCCCTCTTATGACTGAGTGTTGTCTACCATGATGATACTAAATAGCTTTCATGTTCTAAAAGAGTGATACTGTGAATTATGCTGGATCTAATGAAAGCAGCAAAAATATCATCTTTAAAAAAAACCAAAACACTTTTGACAGGAAGGTCAGAACTTTTTCTAACAAAAAGAAGTCTACAATAAATATGTACATACTATAAGCAAACACTATCAAACTACAGTTGAGACAATATGGCATATGTTTTCATCTTTCCATCAGTTTACATGTTTGTCGGTCAACAGTTTCGCCGATACCAAGAAGGTTCCCAGAGGTCAAATCCAAATGTTTTGGTGACCCTTTGAGCATTCCTTAGTCCGCTTAAATTTTGTATTTATATAAGAAACATCAAAGGTTGAGGATAAAAGGGTCTGACAGGTGGAACAAAATATTAATACATAAATAGTTAATGTGGTAAATGGTGAGTGGGGTGCAGGGGACTACAGGGTCCCAGACAAGCTTCAATGTAGAGTGGGATTATGTTTGATTTATTGCAGTTTATTGTGTATTTTGAAATTATAGAAAAGTTAATTATTTAGTTGAAAATTTCCTTTAATGATTTGTTGGGGTGTCATAAGTTAAATATTTATCATTTATGATAAGAGTCACTCGATATTAAAAATTGGTGCCCTGAATTTAGTGTTGCCTCCATATGCATTTAGCAACCACAAAATTATGATTCATGAGCGTGTGACTCATTTTCATGGAAAAAGTGATAAATGCACTTAGTTTAACAGTCATGATTTGCAAGGTTTAGGCACAAAATCCACTCGATTGGGTTATAGGAAAAGATTATGGTTTAGGTTAAAATGAGCATTTCCCTAAAGTTAGAGGACATTTGTTGTCATGTTTACAATAAGAAACACATGGTTCAGGTAATAAGCTGCTTTGGAGGAAGTGAAGGAGCTTAGCGGTGACTTAGGGAAAGCAAGTGCAACTGTGGTTCCCCATGCTGTACTGTACTCTCCTGCCTCTGCATTCTCCAGCTCCTGTGTGTCTGCCAGTGGTGATGTCACATCACACTTTGTTTGACCCTTCTCACTGCGCTTAGACTACAGACATCTTTGCCAGAGCTTACATTGGCCCATATCCAGCTGGCTGAGTTCTACCCAGATGACTGAAAGCATGCGAGAGTGATATTTACAAACTGTTTAGGAACCTGCTTCTGTGTTTGTAGATAGCAATTGTGTGTGTGTGTGTGTGTGTGTGTGTGTGTGTGTGTGTGTGTGCGTGTGTTTGTGCATGAACGTTTACATCCATACTTTTGAGGACCGGCTTGTATTTTAGACCTTCAGGTTGAGGTTCACTTTCTGGTTACTCCCTTGAACCCTGTTTTTGGTTATTTTCAATTTTATTCATTTGGCAAATGTAGTGATTTGCACATGATATAGTTAGAGACTGAAGCATTTGAAATTATTATTGTGTTGGAAAAATAAGAAATCCACAAAAATAGGATTTTGAAAAAGGGTCTTGACAAAAAGTAAACCCCAAAGTGACACCTCACCCAGAATAAAGGAATCCATAATGTTTGGTTTCATGATAGGTGTTCCACATCCATATCCGTATGCACCCCTGCTAAAACTCTACAACTTAAGAAATCAGCCATTCCATTCATTGGGTCATTGGTAAGGAGAGACTGAGGCCCTCATTATCTTCCCTCCATCTTATGATGAGAATGCGAGGCACGTTTTTCTCTCATTTTAAATAGCTTGTTCTCCTTTAGTTGAAGTGCCCAAATCTGCTGAAATGGCCCACAGTAGAAACATGTTGTGACTAGTTAGTGTGCAGAGTGTGGGAGACAGTGACAATGAAACAGCAGCAGTGGGGATTTAATCGAGGATTGTAGTGTATCAAATCCAATTTTGCTGATTGATTCTGATTCCTATCAAATCTAGGTTCAGATCCTTCTCATGTTATTTGAATACAAAAAAGAAAGTATATTACCAAAAAAACTCTACTTTTGTTTAGATTACGTACATCTTTTCTTTTTTTTCAATTCCAGATGATATCAAGAAATTTTTTACACAGGGATAGATTACCAATGGCCAAGTGCCCTAGACCCCAGGTTCACTGTGTCTCTGGTAATTTAATTAAGTATTAAATTGATTCCCCAAATTTTTGAATATGTAATACCAAAAACGCAATATGAACTGAAATATAAAGAGCCTCAGAGGCAATGAAAACATAGAAGAATCACTGTCATAAAAGAATGACATTATTATATAGGGGATACAAGTTTAAAATCATGATTTTAGTATAATTAACTGTGTAGCCCCATCCAGTTATGTCTGATTGGAACTAAAGATATATACCCATAAACATAAACTGGAATGTTTGAAACAGATCTGTATTTATGCTTTTGAGAGGCACAAACTGTGTATCTACAGCAACCTTTTATTTGTTGCAATAGCTCTACTTCTTTTCTGTTACATATTGACTGTGATGAAGGCCACATTAGATGGAGGTAGTAGGCAATATAAAACTCTTTTCTGATGGAAAGATTGTAACTGGACAGTAGGTTATTATTATCCCTCCTGTGAGACATTAGTGAAGGGTAACCAGGCATTTGAGGCAAATTTGTATGGCTGATTAGGAGAGGATTGGGTGTTAGCCTTTTGTCCACTGTCAAGGTGTGGTTACGAGGGTGGGGGCTGATGTTGTAGACTCATCCATATCGGTGGAAGACATATGGCACATATGGTTTATGGACACACATTTGCTCATCCTCTCATTCCCATAGCTTTGTTTGAGGTAGCTAAGCAACTGAGATTTCAAGCTCTTTGTAGTAGTCTGAAACCGAAATGAAATTAACTTAAAGCTAAGGATAGAATGAGGTTGAAGCTGTCTTTTCTAGATTCTTGAAGAGTAGCCTCATTAATGGCTAATTACTCCCTCATCTTAAATGCCTCTGCATGACCAGGAGGCATGCTCAAATCTTAAGAAAAGCATACAATACAAAGTGTAATTTATTATTTGGAGTAACTAAACAGACCTAGAATTTTTCCTTTTCATACCAAGTTTCTTTAAGATGTCACTTTTTGCTGCCTTTAGACAATAAAACCTTGGCTATCTTATGAACAAAACATTTTTGTCAGAATAGCAGATTGTTAGAACTACAGTCATAATCTCTTAGTTATGTTGACCAAAGGTCAATACAACTAGCTAAATTGAAATGACAAAATCCAAAGAAAAAAAACAATTTGAAGCAATGGTCTGCAGGCTGAGTATAGCCTTGTTCATGGTCCATTACTTGGGAACATGTTACAGTGTTGACAGATTCGTATCAACTGGTTTCCATCTACCACACAACAGCGGAAGCATTATCAGCTGCCAGGATGATTATGACCTGAATACTTTGAAAACAATTGAATGAATGACTGGTAGCACATTGTAACAACATGTTTCACTTGAGACTGTCCTCCTCTGAAAAATAAGTGTTAAGGTCATCTGCTTAAGTATGTTATTTGAACTATGGTCACATTTTATTGTTAGGCAACAACTAGCGGACATAGTAATTATGATCCACACAAAGGAGGAAGTCTGGTGATTAAGTATAAAGAAACTGCTGTTTGATTTCCTGCATGATTCTTCAGTATTGTTTCTTTTATCCATGACTGTTCCACAACCTTAACCAGGTGGCCAATATTGTAAATACTTACCATATATTTATTATGGTTACCATGACAACTAAGGTCCAGTACCCTGCTGCTGGTATGCTTTGTGTCCGAGGTTAGGGAGAAGCAATCTATATGGTCATTTAGATTGGAGAACTTTTTTAATTTTCATTTTATTAGATGATTATTAAATGATAGAAAATATCTATCATGTTGAAAGTCTTGTGTTGAATGTCATATTTTGTATAACAAAAAGGTGGTGGAGGTATGTATATAAATATATATATATGCATCACTATCAGCTGAAATAAGGCCTTAAGGTGACACCTGCATTATTACTGATTGTGAGGCCCCTTAACCTAGAAGGGCACATAAAGTTTAGTTTTTAGAATTAGAACATATTGGGTTGTTTTTTTTTTTAATTTCAGTCTACATTGTGCAGCCTTATGTTCACTTGGTGTTCTGGAGCAGCATGTTATTTAAATCTGCACCTACTTTTAGTGTGCTCTTGATGGGTACCCTGCTGACCCATCCAGACCTTCAGGTCTGCTTCAGCTTCACTGAACTAATCCAAAGCACTGTTGAAATGGATGTATGAATTGACAGAGGTAATCATATAGGTTAGGCAGGGGAGTGAGACCAGAGTGTATTCATAGGATGTTGTTAGTTAAAAGTAAAAAAACTAATGCATTATCACTGCACATTAAGCAAAAAGCCTTTTACAACAGTTAGACATAACACAATTAATGGCTCCATGTAAAGAAACAAAGACTTTCCTTTCTTTTATTGATTTTTGACATTAAGAACACACACACACAAGGAGGCGCATTCATGATTTCCACAATGAGCACTTTATGCTTTAGGGGGTCAAATTATAAACAGGATTTGAGATCATTTTTGAGTACAGAGGATTACATTACTCTTAAAAAAAAAGTTTTATTTCATCTCAAAGAAAACAACCATTATTTTTTGGAGAATAATATGACCTTTAGGTGAAGGAGGGATATGTTGAGGTAAACAAGGAACACAACACATCCTACAGTCTCTGGAAAACAGAGGCTTGTTTCAGCTACTTCTGTGCCTTCATTTCTTGGTTAAGGGGATGTGTTGCACCACCACCTCTTCTTAGCATTCAAATGATTTACATACTTTGTGGAGCACAGACACCACAGTAGGCAATAGAAAACCTTTAACACATCAATGTTTGTGGTACACTCGAGCCAGCAGGTCCTCCTTGGCATTGGCATACACTTATCTATGACACTCGTCTTATGATACATCAACTTTTCTCTGTAAATATATGTATTTCAATTCAGTTGAATTAAATTTTATCTGAGGGCACTTCTCATATAGAACAGGTCTAGACCGTACTCCTTATAGTCAATACATATTTACTTAACCCCAAATTTCTCCCACAAGCAAACTCTTGGTGACAGCAGCAGGAAAAACTCCCTTTTAACAGGTAGAAACCTTAACAGAGCCCAAGTCATGGTGGGTGGCCGTCTGCCTCGACCAGCTGAGTTGAGAGTGAAAGAAATAGGGAGAAGAGAGAGCATAGCACAATAGGGGTACCCCATAAAAATGTATAATAATAATGAGATTAATAATAAAACTAATAGTTATAATAATAGGGCTAATAATGAAACTAATAGAACTAAAAATAACAACAAAATTGATAAGTATAACAATTGAAGTAGTCGTTGTTTAGCATTATCATTGAGGTAGTCTGGAGACATGGATCCAGACTCGGCAGAGGAGAGAAACGAGAAAGTAAAAAACTGCAGGAGGAGAAGAAGTCATGTTAGTAATGAAAATTGAATGTATATGAATGTGTACAGATGGAGGGGGAGAGGAGGAGAGAGGAACTCAGTGCATCTAGGCCTATAGCAGCATAACTAGGTGATAGTTCAAGACAAGCCTTGGCCAGCCCTGACTATAAACTTTATCAAAAAGGGAAAGTAGTAAACCTACTCTTAAACATGGAGAGGGTGTTTGCCTCCCAGATCCAAACTAAACCACAGAACCACAAGTAAGCATTTTAGCGGAGTAATAGGGTACCTGACCATTAAGAGCTTTGTAGGTGAGGGGGGGGATTTGAAACTCTATTCTAGATTTTACAGGGAGCCAGGGCAGTGATGCCAACACAAGGGAAATATGGTCTTTTTTCTAGTTCCTGTCAGTACTCTTGCTGCAGCATTCCGAATCAGCAGGAGAATATTTAAAGTTTTGTTAAGACAGCCTGAATAAGGAGTTGTTATAATCCTTCCTAGAAGTAACAAAAATAGGATCACAGCTCTACTGTAAGTTGTTAGGATTCATTTTACTAACAGCCCCAAAAGTCAGTACTGACTTAGGTAAAGAATTCATGGATGTAGCTTTCCATGTAGCTGCTTCCTGGCTGGCAAGAACCTTCTGCATATAGATCTTAATTTCCAAAGTTTGGTCTCTGTGAATTGGAATAATTTCTACAGAAAATGTGTGCTCTTTACTGGCTGCTGATGTTTTGGGGAATTTTAGAATCAGGATGTGATTCTTAGTCTCATTTAGTTATTGTTTTAGATGGTAAAAGATTTGGTCTAATTGCACATTAGAAATCACATTAATAACACTGTGATATTGTTACAGTAACTGTCATTATTATGTAATAAATTGAATAAAGAATAATCATGCTTATATAATATGGAGATTTATCCGAAAGGCTACTTGAGTTCAGATTGAATTACGTTATTTTTTAAAAGTTGGTTAAATTTTATATGTATTGTATATGTGGTTATTAATATTTTTTTACATGTTTTTTGTTTCCTCCATTAAGAGTATATACTTCATTTTGTTTAAACTGTTTATTGTGATTACTGTGGTGCTGTATTGTATACCTAATATTTATGGGGATTTATAATGATATTGATGATGACGTCAAGACAGTAAATGATAAATTATATGTTCATGTTTTTCAAAAAAAAAAAAAAAACAACCTCAAACAACAGTTATGGAAGCAGGATATGTGATTTAAATGTAAGGTGATAAAGTACAGGAGTTGTTTGATGTGTAATTAAAAGACATTTTTTGCCTGAATATTATGGAGGTAAAACACATTCAATAATGTTTTTAGGATTTTACAATATCTAAACACAGCTGTAGAGCTTTGTAGAGAAATCAGTAGGCTGTTCATCTTTTGTCCCAATTATTTTATGTCACATTGATATATATATATATATATATGTGTGTGTGTGTGTGTGTGTGTGTGTGTGTGTGTGTGTGTGTGTGTGTGTGTGTGTGTGTTAAAGCTTTTTTTGGTGCTCTATTGATTGAAAGATTGACTTGAGAGATCACCTTAAAATGAAAAAAAAATGTGAATATTGACACAGATTGAGACTGAAACATAAAGAATGAAAGAATTCTTTTCACTTCTCACCAGAAGTGAACACTCTAAATATCCCATCCCTGGTCCAGAAACCTCTGACAGTTATACAAAGTCTTGCAATCATTGCTGACTTCATTTAAAGGTTAAGCCTGGGTTTATAAAGATGTTGTTACTCTCTGCATGAATTCATGTGGTCAAACAGCAATGATAGTGACTCATTATGAAACTATAAGAGGACAAATGGTAAAGATTAGCTAAACCAGGAGTGTGCAGTGTTTCGGGGTAACATATTAATGTTTCCACATCTCTTCTGTCTCACAATTTTGGCCACCAAATCTGTAAGATTGAAACATATACACAAAATGTGTGTCCAAAACAAAGAAAGCATATATTCATTGCATCTTTGTTGAACATTCTTTTATAGATTTCTTGGCCATTTCTTTATAAATAGTCATAGTCCAGGTTAAAGATTTTCACTTTTGTAAAGGAACTGAAAATATATGTTAATTTCAATGTGGTTTGACACTCAGATAACAGTGTTGTACAGTTTCATCTTCTCAGGAGTGCCCATGGTGTTATCGATCCAACTTATCCAACTTTAATCATGTGTCTGGGTACTGTGAAGTGTTACATTGTGAAACCGAACATGACAGTTGTGGCTGATCTCATATTAAATATAGCACAGTAAAGAAAACTACAATGTCAGGTGTAAAGTGATGACATACAAAATTCAGAGGACACCCTTCTGACTATGCATGATAAAAATTCAGTCATGTTATGATAATAACTTTCCAAGAAATTCTCTTTTCTACACATCATGTATGCAACAGTTTGGGTCTAAATTTGTCTTTTCTCTCTTTCTTATGTTGCATGATGTCCTGTGGCTGTTGGACTTTTTTCAACCTGTCAGGGAAGCAAATAACATTCCTCCTCACATTTTCATCTTGATTAGATGATATTAGATGAATAGATGATAGATAACTTATATATATATAACATATATATATATATAACATATATATATATAAGATTAGATATTATCAGTGGCTATATAGTCCTCAGTGATGTAGGATGAAAGAAAAGTTACAATCTTCTTTCTGTCATCCTCATCATTGGAACTGCAAAACATTGCAAAACATGGGGTCACAAAAGCACAGAAGTTAGTATAGTTCCCTTCATCCAATGAAACAAGCACATGCATGTTTTTGAAATCTATATACAGAAGTGACTGATGTCTAGAACTGTGCACCTCCCAGATAGATTAATTACAACACCTATGGCGATAATATGCACACATGCAGATATGCTGATTGAGGAATATTTCCAGAAGATGTTCACAGAGCATTACTTAAACAGTCTTCATATATAGATTACATGTTCAGGAGAGAAATAATTGGATTGATAGCTAATCAAAGGATAATTTCATGTGCAACATTAAATAGTAAATATGTAAATAATGTGTGTATGTAAAATATGTAAAAAAAATAAACACGTAAATATGACTTGTAATGAGATCCAAATATTTTTTTGTGTTGGTTTATTTAGCTTATAAAAAGGCTAGAAATGACAGTTTCTAATAATAGATGTATATCTTTTGTTACCTGGGATATTCTTCAACCAGGCCAGGTAGCAGATATCATCAGGTGGACTTTGTGACTGGTTCTGCTCTTTGAATCCTAATAAGTTATAATTAACATCAGCTACAGTTTCAATGACCTACATTATCACATGCTTCTTGTTTAGCTTTAACTTTTTTAAGAGCCCTAACTACTGGTGAGGAATAAATTAATCGAGCCGAGAAAGAAAAACAGGTCTAGAAACAGAACATTAAGCTGACATTGATTCAACTCTGAGTTGCATTCAAACTTCTTCCGAAGGTCTAAATTAGAGAGCTGGCAAGAGGATGGGCTCTGTTGTAACTCTGGAAATAGTTTCAGACACCAGACCAGTGCCTGTGTATGGCTGATGGGTGTCTGCAATAACATGAGATGGGTCATAGAAGATAGAAGGCATTCTAGTGAGTATTAAGAGGTAAATGATTTATTTTAGTAAATATTGTAACCTCAGGAATGTCGTGTCATCAACATTGAAGTACAGTTAAGTAGTTTGAGGACAGCGTGACATTTTGGAAAATGAGCTTGTTTGTCATCAAATCCAGACGACTGGACACCAGGTCTGGAACAATATACTGAGAGTCTATCCCCATCAAAATGAGTTCGTTATTGTGTGGGCCTATCAGCTCTGAAATTTGTTTACAACTCCAATTGAACCTTTTTATTCTGACAGAAATGGAGGTCTTCCAATTTGGTCCAGATTGAAATATATCAAAAACCATTGGATGAAATAGACTAACTGTGATCACATTGTTGATCATCTGTCTTCATCTACAATCATAATCATGACACCTTTTTTATTTGTCCAAGACCAGATACCTGCAAAACTAATGACATTCCAATCAGCCATAGGTGATTGGAACCATTTCTTTAATATTAATTAATAAAAAATAGCATACTAACCCATGAAACTAAGATTGTGAGCATGGGAGACATTAACTGTTGGACATTACATGTTAACATAGATGCATCCATCTAAATTTTTCTCTACTTATACCAGTTCTTGTACAGCAAACAAGGGTATCTGCCGATATGAAATACCAAAACAGGTACCATTGCTCTCTCTTTCCCAATTTAAGGTCTGTACCTGAATCAAACTGAAGTTAGCATTTACTATGAAGGTTCACTGTGTCTAAGCAAAGCCTCACAAAGATCCTACCATGCTCTAAGTCGTGTTAATGCTTTGTTCCACTTTTTTACATTTACATTTACATTTACTCATCTGGCAGATGCTTTTAACCAAAATGACTTACAGCAACAGAAATGCCAGATGGTTTGTTCTTGAAGGAATGCAGTGGCTGAGAAAGATCTTAACCCCTGTATGACTGAGTTCAAGTAGATGGGTGCAGACCCAGAAATCATTCTGTAGGCAAGCTTTAGTAACTTTAATTAGATACAGGTGGCCATGAGTAGCCAGTGGAGGTCAATGAGCAGTGGAGTGATCTGTGCCCTTTATGGCTAATTTAAAACCAGATGTGCCATGGCATTCTTGAACCATCTGTCAGAATTTCACTGTGCATGCTGGAAAAAAATAGAAAGTTGTTGCAATAGTTGGGATGACAAATAACCATGGCCTGTACCAAGAGCTGAGTGGCTTATTGAATCTATAAGGCCAGATTTTTCTTATTATGTATATTGCAAAATGGCATGACTGGGAGATACATGCAACATTCTCAGATAAGCATAGCTGGTAATCAGTCATGACATCCACGTTTCTTATGACCTTGGTTGGGGTGAGAGACGAAGAGCCGATTTTTATGTTGATATTGTGATGTAGAAATTAATGGACTGGCATGACCAGGTGCCAATGGGCAGGAATGAAAGGTACATTTGGGTGTCAGCAGTGATTTGAGAAGCCATGCAAGTGCATAATTGGACCCAAAGAGGTGGTGTATATTGCAAAGAGAAGGGGCCTCAGCACTGAGCCTTTGGGCACCCCTGTGGGGAGTGGATGAGGTAAGGACATATGACCTTGCTATGACAAATTGAAGGAACATCCAGTGAGAAATTCTACAAACCAAGAAGGTGCTTTGCCTGACATAGCCATATCAGTGATAACATATTGCAAGATGTGGTAATTCACAGTGTTGAAGGGTGGTGATAGGTGCAGAAAGATAAGGACAGAGTATTTAGCTGCAGCTCTAACTGCCCTTGGGGCTTTTGTCACAGACAACAGAGCTGTTTCAGCGGAGGGCCACTCTTAAAACCTGACAGATTTGGACCATGGATTCCTCAAATTGTGTATGGAATGGGCTCTAGACATTGACCAGAGGAGGCAGAAAAAGGCATGTGGTATTACTGCTATAGTTAGGCTCATATGTATTTGGAATGTGACACAACTTCTACAATTTTGCATCTATACAAAATCACAATCAATCAAGATGTAATTGAAGTGTAGACTTTCATGTTTAATTCATGGGGTTTCACAAAAAAATTAAATTTACCATTCAGGAATTAAAGTCATTTTTATACATAATCACTCATCTTCAGAAAGACCCTCCATGGCTTCCAGACTTCAATGAGTCATTGACTGCAAAGGATTGCCATCCAATTATTAAAAATAATCCTTAGATTCATAATAATGTTGTTTGGTCCAATTACTTCTGAATCACTGAAAATGATGGACTATGTATAAAAATGGCTGTAATTCCTAAATCATTAATGTAGAATTATTTTGAAACCCCTTGAATTAGAGCTGGAAGTCTACACTTTGATCACATCTTCATTTGTTCATTTCAAATCAAATTTAGAGCATTAGCTTGGGAAGACTTGTTGTCTCTAGTTCACAGAATTGGCTACTAATGGCACCACCTTTCCAAAATGGCAAAGATAAAGGTAACAAGATAGAGGAAAACAGAGCATTGTGTCTGGTAAAGGTGCTGGAGGACTGAGTAGTAATGTTTCGAAGGTGTAAAATAATTTCCAAGTGTCTATGGTACTGCTGATCTTATTGTAAAAAGCTATTTTGGCAGCTTTGAAATGGATGAAAGGATGGTATGATGGTATCAGTTAACCATTGGTTAAGTGAGTTAGTGCAAGTGGGATGGGCATGCAGACTATCCAGACTATGCTCAGCATAGAGCACAGCAACTTTGTGAAAGTACTGACCTACTGTGTGGAATATGAGCTAAGAGGAGGTAGAGCAGAGGCTACCACTGAAGAAAGGTGGGTGGGAGACAAGTTGCTGAGATTGCAACAGAATGAGAGAAGAGCTGGTGGAATAAGAGAGCACTTGCGGGACACATACATTAAATAATGGTCAGAGTGGTGCAGATGTGTGACCTTGTCTGGCTTTGAAAGTCTGAGGGCTGCAAATCCAGTTTAGGTGAAATATCAGGACTATATCAGGGACAGAAATTCTACAGAGCTAGTTGTTTAAATCATCTAGGATCAGTAGAGGATAGCAATGTTCAAGAATGGAAGGTGTGTGTAGCTCAAGCACAAAATCACCCATTTGTCCTAGTGGATGGTAAATAACATTTATTGGAAATGTCACCACAACAGCATTGTACTCAGAAGAGGCATATTTGTTAGGAGGCAATTGAGTAACTGGATTTTGTTGGATATTATGAAGTCAGTCGAACTTCCTCGCACAGACAGACAGGAGGTATGCGAGAATATGTAGTGTGTGGAGAGTGCAATCGCCTACCTGCCTAAACCCAAATTTGAAACCAGTCATGCTTTCAGCGGTAAAAAATATCTGCTAACATTACTTGGTCTTAAACTTTGTCTCCTTATTAATTACTTCTAAGTCATTTGAAATTGTTTCTGAGCCATCCATGCTGTGTTTTGATCCATGTTGAATGGAATCCAGCTGCCTTTCAGGTACCGTACCAGCAAGAATTTAGAATTGCACGTCAATATCTGCAAGAAGTTAAAACTAATTTTGCCCCCGCTTGTGGGGCCATGAATTTGGTAACGTACACCTGTGGCCTTTAAATTTGCAAAAACTGACTAAAACTCTCAGCAATTAATAACTTTGAAGTGCTAGCATGAAGGAATATTTGTGAATGAAATAAGTAATAGCACCTGTGTTACAACTGCAGTCTCCACATGCTGTTGCGTATTGGGCAGTTTGCAGTAGGGTAAAGCTGGTGATGTGATGTCGAGGGATGAGCCACTGATTAGAGGCTGGAGAGCTAGTGAATTGAGTGGGACTTCATTGTGTCAGCAGATAATGTAGCATGGAGCAGTTTCCAGTCTGTGTTGTATTGTGTGGGACACGCTGCTTGCCGGTCATTGAGTGTTACTGCTGAGCCTGCAGTTACACTCTTGGTCTCTCATCACCACTTTTTGTGGAGGGAAGAGGGACATGTCTTTCAAATTTCTGGTTTTAATGTGATCTTCTTTAACACCACCAACCCGAGTCATTACCATTGTCTATTTAAATTTTTTCCCTAGTTTGGTTCTTTGATGGCAATTAAATGCGATGGGATCATGGGTTTGTCCATTTTAGTCAGGGTTTTCAGTGTTTGTTTCCATTCAAATGCTGCACAAGTTTCAAGCAAATTTCCAAAGAGTTAGAAAAAGAAAATGCAAATGACCAATTTTGTGTTCTGGTAAATTCTCAAATAGTAGCAAGACATTTGTTTTTCTCCACTGCAACGAGAAGTGTTGGTTTATTAAGAAAAGGCTTACATTAGAGACAGTGTTGATCAGGCTCATGGGGCAGTAGGTGGGCTGCAACCATGGATCCAGACTCAGGAGCATCAGAAAAAACCTGCAGAAAGCAACAGGAGGAAGAGGAGAGAGACGAGAAAGCACAAAACTGAAAGAGAGAGGGAGGACAGACAGCCTGATAACTGAAAGCTCTGTGCCCCATTCTGCTTGTGGAGACTCAAGGAACCACAAGTAGGCTTGCGTTCTGGGAATGAACTGTTCTACCGGGATAATAAGGTACTATGAGCTCTTTAAGATAGGATTGTGCCTGACCATTAAGGAGTTTGTAGGTGAGGAGGATTTTAAATATTATTCTCGATTTCACTGGGAGCGAATGCAGAGAAGCTAACACAGAAGATATATGATCTCTCTTTCTGATGTTTGTCAGTACTCTTGCAGCAGAATTCTAAATCAGCTGGAGACTAATGTTTTATTGGGACAGCCTGATAATAGGGAGTTGCAGTAATCGAGTCTATAAGTAACGAAAGCATGTACTAGTTTTTGTGTCATTTTGAGAGAGGATGTGCCTCATTTTTGTGATATTACAAAGGTGAAAAAAAGGCATTCCTTGAAGTTTGTTTTATGTGGGAGTTAAAAGACATGTCCTGATCGAAAACAGCTCCAATATTCTTCTGATTGATTTCGTCTGGCTTCATTGATAGGTACAATTGGGTGTCATCTGAATAACAATGGAAGTTTAAGGAGTGTTTCCTGATGATATTGCCTAAGGGAAGCATATATATGGTGAATAGAAATGGTCCATGTATCAAACCTTGTGGAACTCTGTGACTAACTTTTGAGTAGATGGAGGATTCATCGTTTATGTGCACAATCTCCAATGCTCCAGTCTCCGGTCTGTAATAGGAATTGATGGTCGATAGTGTCAAATGCAGCAATAAAATCTAACAGAACAGAAGTAAAGAGACTAGTCCTTTATCCGATGCGGTTAGTAGATTATTCGTAACCTTCACCAGTGCTGTCTCCATGATATGATGCCTATAAATCCTGACAGAAAATCCTCAATTAAACTATTATTATGTAAAAAGTCACACAACTGCTTGGCGACAGCTTTCTCAAGTATCTTAAAGAGAAAGGGAAGGTTGGATATGGGTCTATAGTTGGCTAAAACATCTGGATCGAGAGAAGCTTTTTTAAGAAGAGGCTTGATTACAGCTATTTTAAAGGACTTTGGTACATAGCCTGATAATAAAGACAGATTGATTATGTCTAATAGAGAAGTGCTATCTAAGAGTAGAACTTCCTTATGCAGCCTGGTTGGGATTTGGTCTAGGAGACAGGTAGATGGTTTAGATGAAGAGATCACTGAAGTTAGTTGGTGAAGGTTGATAGGAGAGAAAAGGTCTAGGTATATATCGGGTTTTACGACTGTGTCTGATGTTTCTGTGATTGAGGAAAAATTATTGCCAGTTGAGGGCAGGAGGAGATGAATTCAGTCTCTAATAGTTAGAATTTTATCATTAAAAAAGCACATGAAATCGTTGCTACTGAGAGCTATAGGAATACATGGATCAATCGAGCTATGACTCTCAGTCAGCCTGGCTACAGTCTTGAAAAGAAACCTAGGGTTGTTCTTATTTTCCTCTATTAAAGATGAGTAATAGGCTGCTCTGGCATCGCTGAGGGCCTTCCTGTATATTTTTTGACTGTCACGCCAGGCTAAGTGGGATTGTTCCAGTTTAGATGAGCGCCATATCTTTTCAAGTTTTCGTGTTGTTTGCATTAATGTACGGATTTGGGAGTTAAACCATGGAGCTAACCTCCTTTGTTTTATTATCTTCTCTTTTAGAGGGGCAATAGTCGAGTGCTGTTCTCACTGAGCCTGAAGTGCTATCAACAAGTTGATCAATTTGGGAGGGGCTAAGGTTAGCATACTCTGTTATGTTGTGATATGGCAGTGAATTTAGCACTGATGGGATCAATTCTATAAATTTAGCTACTGCACTATCATATAGACATCTAGGAAAGGTATTTTTGCCTAATGGTGTGTAATCCAGTAATAGAAGTTCAAAGTTTATTAAACAATGGTATGAGAGAATAGGACTCTGTGGAAAGACAGTTAAGTGTTCAATTTCTATGCCATATGTCGAAACAAGGTGGAGGGTATGGTTGAAACAGTGAGTGGGTTTATTTACCCCTTGGGTAAAGCCAACTGAGTCTGAAAGTGAGATAAACACAGTGCTGAGGTTATCATTTTCAACGTCAACATCAATATTAAATATCGCCTACAATAATTATTTTGTCTGTACTAATGACTAAGGTTGATAAGAACTCTGAGAATTCAGGTAGAAATTCAGAGTGTGGTCCAGGAGCACGATACACTATATCAAAAAGAACAGGCTTTGATGTTTTTCCACGTTGGGTGTGTAAGACTAAGAATCAGGCTTTCAAATGTGTCATAGTTGGTTTAGTTTTAGGGTTGATTAAAAAGCTTGTGTTGAAAATGGTTGCAACTCTACCTCCTTGGCCAGTGTCTCTGGCAATATGAATATTCATTTCAGCTAACAAATTCATCATGACACAGCCGGGTCTCATTAAGAACAATACATCATTAAAAGAGCAAATGTTAAATAAGGGATGCAGGCTCCATTATCACTGCTTAAAGCAGAATTGACAAATAATAGTAAAGTACCTTATCATCCTGACTGTGATGTGAATTCAAATGTATGCTGAAATTGTTCACATATTCAGAGGATATAAGCAATTAGTGTTTTGGTATTGTAGACTTGATTTCTTTATTAATGAATTTGAGAACCAGGTTTTCATTGCACATTTAGCTTAAACCTGAATGCAAAAAAATAGCCGTTGGCCCATTCCCCACTGTCTGTGCATTTGTATGTAATGGCTATCGAACTTGACCAAGACCAAGACCGAACTCATGTAAGAATATGCACAATGGCAGAAGTAATACATGGTTAGATGCATTTTAAGAAGAATGTTTTTTTCCCCACAAACCAGATGCAATTTTGCATATTAATGTTACAGCAGAAGAATAGATCAGAAGCAAGAGTTTCTAAGGATAAAAGGATGGGAGTGACAGAATGGTAATTTTATGTCTGCAGTGATATTCTGTGCCTTTCCTTCTCTGTCTTTTTGGAAGCCATGTTAGCCATTGAAGTGGCCTAGATCAATGAAAGCAGTGTGCTCTGAGACATATGAAAGCTGCATATAGTGGCTGTGGTCACTGTGTAATTACACTGAGGCAGAAATGGACATGTCCCCCTCTGCAACTGCAGGTGTTCCACACTCATGGTCATCTATACACACAGAGACACATGTATAAACACTCGTTTGGAGATAAAATATATATATATATATATGTGTGTATCACATATTGTCCATTTAATTATGGTCAGATTTTGTGTAGTTTTTGTTTTTGTTGTATTCAACAATAACCAAAGACATTTTAGTCTAGTTTCGTTCTTGTCTATTAGGTGAGAAGTAAATGTTAACTTGTTTAAACTAGATTGTAATAGTTGGCACACACAGTGGCCATTTCTCACTACAATAGACTGGCCATCCTCCATAAATCCAGTTATTATTTCAAAACTCTGGTTGTTTTAACAGGCAGCTGTCAACCCTGCACAATTGGCATTATTGCAGCTACCTGCTCTCTCCATTGCAGAGAAAATGTTCATTCAGAAGTTGGATTCACTCACCTGTTCATTAACTTAAATTCCATTGTTTGGGTTGAACTTCAGGGGAGCAGATACAGTATCAGATGACATAAAAAAAAATTTAGATGTTTGACTACTAACCTTCACCCTGCAGTAATCTTATCATAAATACCAAGGGCAGACAACTGAAAGTAATGTTAGTTTTACACAGAGCTTATCCTGATAATGATGCATTAACATCAACTTACCTCTTATAAATATTGGTATGCTGGCCTTACTGTATTCATGTATACATAGAGACCAGCTTACTCTAACTCTGTCTCTCTGCCTGTTGCTGTTGAGCAGGTGTGTACAGTGGCTTTTCAGAGCTTTTTTATCAGGGAGCAGCTACATGCTGCAGCCTCACACAGAATTATGAGAGCACTGGGAGTTACCAAAACAGTAATGTTCACAGTATACCACTATTTTCACATTGTAATTTTCTACATTGATAATATAAAGATGCTAATATTATAGATTATTATTTGTTTTAAGATCTTTTGGCAGAATAGTTATATCTAAAGTTGAAGCCCCTGTTGGACAGGACTATGTCTCACACCAACCCTATGTATGAAATATAGTCTCACACAAGTTATAACCACTCACTGGACCAGCTGTCCAGTGAGTGGAGAGGAAAGATCATTAGGAGAGAACACATTCATTTGACCGCTCACTTGACATTTATAGACCTCTGTGGTTGTTATAGTTAGGCTGGGTTTGGCCCATGGAATATTACAAGTTGAAATGAGATAATGAGACAGCAGAACATAGAGCACAGTTTATGAAATTGAAAGAGCAATGTGGCTAAACAAAAAGAAGCCGAAAGCAGTTGTGATGACTTGTGACATTTGGCACTCTTACCCTGGAAAACGTTTTGTGCATTTTTTTAAACTAATTACATAAAGAAGTTTTAAAAGATTTATGATTCTTCTTTTCGACTCTGGATCTGATGTCAAACATTTCCTAAATTGTAAATATTCCTGTGAAGCCTGGTCATAAGATATGAATCAAAACAACTCTTACACTGATCATTATACCAAAAGCCTCATTACATTACATTTGGCATAAACGTTTGTCCAAAGCAAGTTACAGAGAGAATTCAACTCAGAGTTTGAGTATTACAAGTGTTAACATTTCCCAGACAAAGACCTCTTCTAACTTTCTTGTGTATTATGACTTTTGTCTGTCAGGACAGATGGATGGAAACCTGATTCTTTGACGAGAGACCAAGGTTCATGTCCTTTTTCCTACCAAGAGTCAGTATTGGTATCTTTTAACCATGACCATGATCATTCCCCAAACTTAATGAAGCAACTGTTCTTTTCAGTCATAACAAGGGAACCTTAAGAAAATTGTACCTGTACCATCATTCCATTATTTTATGCAATCCATATTTTCCTACACCTGACCAATTAGCCCATCTGCCAGAACATAACCTAAATTAACGTATACCATAATCAGTGTCATTTCTGTAACTGTAATTTTATCTTTTATGAAAGGGCTGATGAAGGATGTGTAAGTCTTTCTTAGGACAATAAAAAAACAACAGATTTCACTATTTTATTTGGAGGACCTGTTGGAAATATGCATTATGGTGATTATTAGTTTTTGATCATTTTGAATATTTATGATACTGTATTTGAAATGTTACAAATACAGTACAGTACCTCAAACTAACTGTCTGAAAATGTTAGGTCCTGAGCTACCACTGTAGAAGCCTCTTCTTTATCAAATATGGATTTCCATGTTGAAGGACAGACGGACAGAAGGACAGAGGTTACTTTCTGATTCAGATGGCTCTTCCTCCAAGTGGCTGATGACAGTTTATCTCTTTGTACTAAAGCATTTAAATGATTTCAGTCTCTAGTTTACTAGAATCATGTGTCCTAGCTGTACAGGAAGTTGTGAAGAAGTTGTGAGGAAGTTGTCATTTTCTGCCTTGATATGATTACCTTCAATCCCTATGAAAGTTAAATTTAAAAGAATTACTGAGCTATTACAACTTAAAAATGAAGTGTAACCAATCTTTAAGTACAGTTTTTAGAGCACAAGAAACGATTTACAGGATCAGTTTGGAGCTCAAAATCCTCAGGTTGAAATCTGCTGAAAAAAACAGCAGCATTCAGAATATACATCTGAGTCAGATCTTTTTTAGCCACGTTTGGAACATTTCCCTCACTGCTTGAGAGACAGTTCCAGGTATGATTTATGCTTTATCAGAGATGTTCAGTTTTAGATTTACAGTTGATAGAGATTCATGGGTGATAACTTAGTGGTTGAGTTGGTACATTTACAGCAGTTTCACTCACCATTCTGTCTTCACTTGCTTTGTTAACACTGCACTTCAAAATCTGTCCTGAATGCTTCTTAAGTCATAAATTCCATACAGCTTATAATTATCCCCACTAATTTTTTTTTGTTACAGAACTGTTAAACCTTTCTTGTTTCTTTCTCGAGATATTTGGCTGTTGTTTGCTGCACTGTGTCAGGTAGCATCCAGTTTGTTAGTATGCAAGCGTGTGTGTCCTGTATTGTGTACCCTCTCAGTGACCAATGGTAAAATAACACTTAGAGCTGCCAATATGTGGTCAGCCCGTTGCCACTCAATCCTGAAGAGCCACAGAATGCCTCTTCAAATTCGCTTCCACATCTTCTGTTAATGCTGTGTTTGTGTCTGTGTGTGTCTGTGTGTGAGACAGTGAGCGAGAAAGGAAAGCCTCAGCAGAATGCTGTTGGTGGCACTTAGCCAACTGAAAGGTTTCCAGCATGATCATGAAGCAGCATTATTCTCTGATTAACTCTTCACACACACACACTCACACACACACACACACACACACACACACTAACACACACACTAACACTCACACTAACACATACACATTCACTCAGTGTAGTTTATTTCATATACACAATTACATATTTTCACACAAATATTTTCACATATACTAGAAGCCATTGCTTGTGAGAAAAACTAGGGGATGAGAAAAGATAAATTCTCACAAGTATCTTGTAGACTGACTTTTATGAGACCTGACTTAATTCAAACTCACTATGATATTGTGTCTCAGTCATCGGATTTCATTTTATCTATAAACAGAGAGACAAGTTGTTCCTCTTCAGTTGTATTTCTGATTGGGTAGCTGCTCGTATTCATAGCCCCCAATGGTTGATAAATGTTTCACTTTGAAAAAAAAAAATCTTTCCATTTATATTGCCAATATCTCATAATTCTGCCTTTGATCAAAAGTCTTGAGATAGTGTCCTCCAATTCTGATTTTGCATCTTGATGTTGATGTATTAAATCATAATTTTTTTTTTCACCGTTCAAGATTAATGTTTTTTTTTTTTTTCAAGGTGACAGTTTGCTTTTACATAGAACATTATAGCATTTCACATTTGTAACAAAACCTTCTCTTGTTGCATATTGTTGCTATCATGCTCCACACTCTGTTTGAGAGTTAATAACTTTGTTCAGGACATTTTAATAGAGTGTTCTGTCTTTTACAAATTAGCTTTAATTTTTTTCTTTTTCTCAGTGTTTTCAACTGTTTAATTGTCAGTGTTGACCTCTCATTTAAAAATGCAAATATATGAGAAAACGGCATGGTATAACGGGGATTGAAGTGTAAAATTTTAATTTTTTTTTTAAATTCAAGGGGTTTCACAGAATTTGCCCCTCATTTTCAGGGACTTTCTGCCTGCTGTTTGTCTTTATTAAGTAAAAGCATGCTCAGTTGGGTTGAGGTCAGAGGGCTGTTGCTCAAAACCTAGATAGTGGATTAAGATGGGATTTTTCAGATATCCTGGCTTTCACGAAAGCAGTTGCACATAAGTTACTATGGAATGGAAATTTATTCTGTAAAGCTAGCCTGGTCTGCCCTGGCTTGCAGCTGGGCTCGGTTAATAGTATTAGTTTGTATTAAGGCTAATGCCAATCGGCGGCATTGGATGCGTGACATAGACGTTTCTTCAATAGTCCCCACAATTTTCTTTTAAGGAAACATCACACTGCATTGTTATGGGATAAAATTGCACTGAAACACTGTGTTTCTAACTTGATTTACTTGACAGTAGGAACATCCTTTGATGGAGCCTTAATAGAAAGTGAAGCATATTATTAGGAAAACACAGCAGTTATTTTAAAAGAGAAAGCAAAGACATGGCAGACTGAGTACATTAGTAGCCTAACAATACAAATTTAATTACAGCACATCTTATCTGAGCCTGCCATATTCAGCCTCTAAGGAGTTACTTTATCATTTGCACAGATTAGCAGTTGTACCTACACTTTACTGTAAGTGTCAGCTTCTCAGAACATATCAAATTCATATCTGAATTTCAGTTCATACAGAGCAAATGTGACAGAATAATCGTGGACTTGACAACAAATTAAAATGATATACTTGATGAGACGTATGGCACATGAGTTTTCTCATTTCAGAATCAGTAAATCTGTGATCAAGTCAGCAACCTTGAGAAGCGCTTGGGTTCGCAATATGTTTTGGGTCATTATCTATCTGTACATTGAAACATTATCCTATCAGTTTTGCAGCATTTGGCTGAATCTTAGCTGACAGTATAGCCCTGTACACTAGAATTCATCCTGCTGCTTCATCATCAATAAACACCAGTGACCCAGTTCCACTTGCAGCCATACACGCCCATGCCATAACATTGCCATAACCATGTTTGACAAATGATGTGGTAGGTTTGGGTCATGAGCTGTTCCTTTCCTTCTCCATACTCTTCGCTTCCAATTATTCTGGTACAAGTTAATCAATGTTTGATCTGTCCAAAGAAACTTCTTCCACAACTGGGTAGGCTTTATAGATGTTTCTGGCAAAATTTATTCTGGCCTTTCTGTTCTTAAAGTATTAGGAGTGTTTATTGTTGCTACCCCACCATTGCATTCCTTTCTTTTTAAGAATGTACCAAATTGTTGATCTACCCACTCCTAAAGTTTCTGCCATCTGTCTGATAAATTTGTTTTGTCTTTCTATCAGAAGGATAGTGTCCTTCATTTGCATCAACACCTCTTTGGACTGTATATTAAGAGTCCCCATGAACAGCTACCAAATGCAAAGTCAATACTTGGAATCAACTCCATCAAACTTATGAAACTGATTGTCAGTCAGTTGTCCCATTTCTTCTGAGCACCTGCAAATGAGGGATTATCTATAAAAAAAAATAAAGGGCTGTAATTCCTAAATGGTTAATTTTTGTGAAACTCCTTGAATTAAAGCTGATAGTCTACACTTCAATCACATCTTTATTCATTCATTTCAAATCCATTGTGATTGCAAAATTGCAAATGTTGTGTCACCTGTGTCAACAGATGTTTTCTCCTTTTTTCTATATACCTAACTGTATATAGACTTTGAGTTACAGGTATAATTACAGGAGGAAAGAGGCATTTCTTGAGTTCAGTGTCAGTAGGCTTACCTCAACTGAACCTGGTGACTGACAGCCTATGAGCCTCCAGGTTCATCTGAACCAAGTGTCCTTCAGCCTGCCTCAGCCTGGCTGTCTGTTCATTTACTTCACACACAGAGGGGGTAACGAAAACAGGCTATCATGTAGTGTTCAAAAAAACAGGACTGCTGCCGAATGGCTTCTTTCTCTGACTCAACTTCTCTCTCTTTGCTTCTGAGCCAGCTGCAGGAAAATGTAACAAATGAAGTTGTGCAAGGAAACTGTATAAATTAATTATTAAAGCAAATAATAACAGGACTTAGATTACATGTTATGGAAAAGTTCACTGCTGATTTCACCAGTGTTCCATGCAGGTATTCTATCAAGAATGTAACCATATCATAAAAGAAATCATGCCTTTTTTGCTGGAAAGCCAGTCAGAGTGTGAATGCATTTACTGGGTGCATTGGTAAGCGATTACTGGGTGCATTGTATGTGAGTTTCTCACTCTTTGGTCAACATGTTTTATTCTTATATAGCTTGATCAGACATCATGTTTAGCTGCCTGGTAAAGGAAAAATCTGACAATTTGTGAAATCCTCTTATTTTCTTCCCTGCATAACAAGTAAAGGCTCATGCATCCTGTAGTTTTTTAGCTCTCAAACATTTATTATTATTTCTATGTTATATTTGTTTTTTATATGTTCTTAAGTCTAGGTAATGTTGTTGATCACATGACTTTAAAGTTAAATGAATCTGGAATTCATCAAATTATTTGTTTAATAGGTCAACGTGACCTTCTTCATTTGAGGTGGAGCGGTGCATAACTGAGAAAAAAATATTGCAAAAATACAAACACGTAGCCTACTTCAGCCCCCTAGAGCTACAGCAGCTGTTTTTTTTTTTTAACTTGGTGTCATAAATGACATCCTGAGAGACAATGATGTAGTTCAATACCCTTGATCATCACATTCTTACTCAAGCATTGAGCAAGCACTTCAGGAATATCCCTATGCAAGTTTTAATTATTAAGTCAAGAAAATGGATTTTATCATTCTAATTTACATAAAGCTTCAACACATATTTCTTAACTTTATACTTTATGTTAGAAAGCAGTCTAAATTTTTTATATTTGTTCAGAAAAAAAATTATAGGGTATCCCAATAATTCTTTTAATTGTAAATTAGATTTACAAAATACTCTCAGAATTTCATTAATTAAATTCCTTTTGGGGAATGATGATATTGTTCATAACAACTAAATGTGAAGGCATGGTCACAATGTAAAAATGATGATGCTAAGCAAACCTAAATGCACCATGTTAAAATAGGTAAAACACATACTAAAAATTAGTAAAATAAATAAGTATTAAATAAAATAAATTCACTCTCAACCCAGCCAGTCGAGGCAGACCCCCACCCACCATGAGCTAATGTTTTTACCTGTTAAAAGGGAGTTTTTTGCTGCTGTTGCCAAGTGCTTGTTCAAGGAGAAATGTTGGGTCTCTGTAAATAACAACTATAAAGTGTCTGGTCTAGACCTGCTATATATATAAAGTGCCCTGAGATAACATCTGTTATGATACTCTATAAATAAAATATTGAATTGAATTCAATTCAATTCAATTCAGATAACCATTTTTGAAGCCAACTGTCAAAGTCTTTGAATAATTAGGGTTTCAATAATAAAAAGAAATATTTTAAATTAATTTTACTTAATAATGTACTTCTATGTGCTGATTGGTTTGCGTGTGTTTTAACATGTTTTATTCCATCTATGAGCACATGCTCATCATTGTCTCCGCATATATGCCTTTGCACTCCAAGGGCCTCACAACTGATCCTGTCTGCATTGCACACAACATTTTTGCAGTCGCTTGCTGTTCCTTTGCCTTTCGATATTCCTTCCACTGCCTGCAGTCCAACACTCACAACTCCCCCTCCCCCAACACAAACACACACATACTACCTCCCACCTCTGGAACCTTCCCCTTAACGAACCCCCAACCCCCCTACAGTTTCCTCCTGAGAGCTGACCTGCAATGGTCCTTTAATATTGGTGACAGCTAATACACTTCTAAATGATCAGTTATTATCTCAGGGGCCTCGTCCAAAGGGCCCCACTGATTCCAAAGGTCATCCCTCTGTCTTTCAGTATTGATTAAGTGGCCTGTTAACATGGCTGTGGGCCTAACTGAAAGTGAACATTGCCAGTAACATATTTCCATCAGCTGTATCTGGCTGGAGAGGCCCATTTAAAAGCCTCTTGGACTATGTTTCTGCCCTAGTGAATAGGGAAGGATGAGGAGCATAATGGATATGCCAATAAAGAAACTAATAAGTAAGCAACTAAAATATACTAACATACACAGGCAAGACAGACACAGGGAGATGTCTTGCTGAGATATTATATGATTGTATTATCAGTCTTTATAGTTTTGGGTTTTTTCACATCAACAAAACACATTGCAGACAGTAAATGAAAGTAAATGAAGAAAAGATTTTCACCACTGAGACAACAAATTGTTATTTTTAACAATTCATTACTACATCTCATTAGAAATGCATATGGACAGGTGGTAGCAGAGGAGAAAAAAAAGGAAAAACAAATACTTAACCAAAAAAACACAGAAAGGTAGAAAAAGAACATAATGGAGGTAGTTGTAGAATAATAACATTAATAACAAATATTTTTATGCTGTATATCCATATTTTTACTTGTCCTTATACTGTAAATACCCATAAACACAAATGTACCCGAAAGAACATGCAGGCCAGCAGCCAGGGCATATTTATAACAAATATCCATTGGCAGCTGGGGAGGTTGTGGAAAGATTCTTTTTTTTTTTTTTTTGCAGTCCAGAGTGGAACATTCCTGCTTTTCTTAAATTTGGATTAAATCTCTTTGATTCTCTGATGTTTGTGTCTGATAATACAAATTTAATTAATGAAACTGATGATTAATCAAACTAAACTAAGTACTAATTAAATATATTTGGTTATATCCTAAATATATATACTGTATACCAAAGAAAATTTGTAATAAATGTGTTAAATTCAGCATATATTCAACTTGTCTTAAAATGTTTTTGCCAACTTCAGTAAAAAATTTGCAATAAAAATAATATAGGGAGGGTTGCCATATTATTGGTTTCTTAAATGTAGGGACACATGCTATGTTTTTGGGTTCACACTTTTCTACAGTTGAATCTTTTGGTCTCCGTAATCATACAGATTGAAAATATTACATTATCATCATGTTGTCTGAGACATTAGTGTGGTTTCTCATTGTTTTATTATTGTTTTATTATTATCTGAATAACAAAAAGCAGTTTACCAGTTGTTGCAATCATAACTGACTAAAAAAAATCAAACATTGAACTTTGAAAAAATGTCTAAAACCAAGATAGTCACAGGAGACTAAATACAAGTGCTCTGGCATGCTATGTGCCATGGAAACCAAGTAATCACTGACTTACTACATATACACCCCAGTCTACAATTGATCTAAATGAGCGGTTTTCAGATTGACTTTATCTGTGAACACTATTTCTTTTTAAAACTCCACTACAGCAGAAATTAGTCAATTTTGTCTGTCCACACATTTTATACATTGATACGATTTATTACAGATGTTACTATGGCTACTAATCAATGAAGGATGAAAAAAAACCCTGGGGAAAATGTTGTTATCCTACATATTTACTTATACTATGCAGGCCGATACAAATATTTTTTTTATTACATTGGTGCCTCACTCATTCATATTAATGACTCTTTCATATGTACTCAGACCATCTGGGTAGTTGCACACTGCACATCTTTACTGGGAGTTCTAGATAGTTTTTATTTTGTTCACTTTTATTTGCCCCTTTTCTAACTAAGTTATTATCCAAAGAGATGCTAAAAAGGATGTTAAGTAGGCTACAACAATCACATTCATTTACAAAGAAAGAAATTAGAAAAGCAGCTTTTGGTAATGGAGCTGAATGACGTAAATGGGATCTACATCAGTGAGTATTCTCTATGGATTATTCTGATGTATACTACTGCAAAAAGGAGCAGGATAATGGCCACGTCCAAACATGGCCGAGAGTTTGCTGAGAGAACATTTACTATGTGGAATCAGATGGTATAATGTGAGCCCTACCTCCTTTATTAAGATACAACAATTATTATTAATTAATAATGCAATATTGTCATCAGTGAAAAATAAATACATAAATGAAATACATCATTTATAAATATCTGTTAGATTTCTATACTGTTGCTATGCTCATTATGACACATAATGTAATACCAACAGCAAAAAAAATGGAAAAAAAAAAGGAGAAAGAGCCAGTGCCAATGAAAGGCAAGCAGGGGTGTAAATACAGTTACAAGGTCATTTTTGTAAATTTTTTTCTTTCTTGTTTATTCGTTTGCTTTTTGGCAGTAGGCAGTGGGTGCTGCAGATGTGATTGTGTTTATGCTGATAAGGCAGCATGCTGCAATTTTGGAAAAAAATTTGAATCCAAGAATCATATTTTTGCGTCTTGAGTTTTAGAAGAACAGTTTGTTATGAACGCTGTCAGAGAGGCACTGAGTCAACCAGATGTCTTTAAAGCTGTAGTTTTTATTGTTGCTGCTTTGATTACATTATATTTGGAAAATTTTTCAAATGTTTTTTATCAGTTTTTAAAAAGGAATGGATAAAATATTTAAAATACCTAAATAATAATAATAGCAGGTACTGCTCAGTGAGGTTTTGCTCAGTGACTGTGTCTTCACAGCTTCATGAGGGGGATAAATATATGTAGTTATAATAGTAGTATGTGGTTAAAATAGTCCATTTGTTTAGACCAAGTGCTCCCTGACATACCTCTCGAAGTCTCCCAGATGTGAAAACACTAGTTAAGACTCAAAAGCATTTTCCTTAAATTGTTCTAGAACTGGTGTGGCACTGCATGTCTTTGAGTCAAAAGTATTACATATTTTGTCTGTTTGTCTGTTTTGTCTGTCTTTTTGTCTGTTTTTTTTTTGGGGGGGGGTTGCCTTTGCATTTCTCCATTGGTCTTTAAACTTCTTAGTTTTTCATACTTTGATCATAAGTGTAAATTAACAAATGTTTGCATAGCAAACACAGAGAAATAACAAAGAGTCCCATAAATGCTAAATAAAACTGGAAATGTAGCACTTTGTATTATATTGTTGTTAAAAGGTGCTACACCAGTAAATGCACCTTGCTTTACCTAACTCTTGGACTCCTAAGTAAGACTATATATTTATTAAAAACACATCTATTCTTATCAAGAAACCGTAACAGTTCTATGGTGGTTGGAAACCTATTTGACAGCTTAGCAGTAAAGAAAATCTTAACCTGAAGCCAAGAGGAAGACTAAAGAGTACAATCAGAGTTGAGAGTAGTTTTGCATGAAGTATTTGCTATCAGTAACTGTGCTCTGTACTTTCAGCTAAGCAATGAATAAAATCTTAATATGACTATATCAATACTAAAGTAGTTTTTTTCTACACATGAAACTAAATTTGTGGACAAAATACAATAATAATGTCATATCCCTCCTCAGACAAGGTCCAGGGGCTGTGTAGCAGGTTTCTAACCCTCCCAGTGATTCCACATTACAGGTGTCATTAAGCTATATTTATGTTGATTTGTCAGATGACTTCATGATCATAACAGTGATTTAACAGGTGTTTTAGCATAGCAGTGCAGAAGTACAGGTTCTCCTGATTAGTAGATAATGTTATGAGCTAAAGTCAAATCACTGTTTATGCCCCTCTGGTTTCCTGACAACAGAAACAGAAAAATAATTCAATGTGTGTGTGTTTGTGTGTGTGTGTGTGTGTGTGTGTGTGTGTGTGTGTGTGTGTGTGTGTGTGCACGTGTGTGTGCGTGTGTGTGTGTGTGTGTGTGTGTGTGTGTGTGTGTGTGTGTATTAAAATTCCACAAGATTAAAGGAGATGATGGAGAACAGGCCTGCACAGAGGTGTAACTAGCTGAGTGTGCCACACAAGAGTTGTTTTGACTTCTGACCTGAAATGGACATTTTTCTCCAGATTTATTTGGTTTAGTGTGTAGCTAACAAGCTACGAAGCTAGCTATGGTTCAATCAAAATAAAATAAATAAAATATTAGAATATATAAAAGATTATAAATAAAATTAAAATATTATTATTTAAAATAAAAACTTTAATCAACAAAACTTGTTTACCCATCTATCTGTTGTCAGCAGTAGGACTGCACCTGAAAAATTTGTCCATTTACAGTTATTACAAATGTCAGAGAAAAAAATCAAAAATCATGTGTTTGTATTTCTCACTGTAGCTCTTAGTTGCGTTTTCGAATGATAGTATTTGTGGCTTGTGCTTAATGTTGGCTGGTTTCCACATATTTTAATTAAAAAATCAACCTCATAATATGCCATGCACACTGTGCTGCTGATCAGTAGCTGCTACATTATACACTCATTGTGCAAAAGGTTATGTAGGGATTTTCTTGAAGGAACTCATTTTTTTCATTTGTGTTGGTCCCAATCGTAAACAACCACACTGATCAGGAGACTCAGAGACCTCCCCACCTGCCACTGAACAAAAGATGTTGATTTTCTTTGGCTAAAATTTTTAATAAATTATTAACTGTTTTTTTTTTTCTTTTTCAGTTGTATGAATTGGATGATGATGAAAAGCGCAAAGAGTTTCTTGATGACCTTTTCAGTTTCATGCAGAAACGGGGTAAGTGATTTCCATTTTAGTGCAAGATAAAGATAAAAGATAAACAGCATCTCATAGACCATTTACCAACTTGTTACGATATTAGTATGGAACTTCGATGGACCATGGCTGTGATCTGCTCTGCAGGTTTTAGTTTCTTTACTTGTATACAGAGTTCAGAGAGGGAGCCATAGTGGAGGGCAATACCCTCACATTCACAGGCTTCCTCACAATATGACAAATTTACTGTTTTTATTGGCCTCTTACAGTGTGAAAGTGTGTTTTCCCAAACTAAGGATTTAGAGAAGTAGGTCCATGTTCAAACCCTTACATAATATTAAAAAGTTTATCATCCAGCAGAGAATAAAAGGGACTGACAGTTGCAATTAAGGTGAATTTTAGGAGCACAAGGGCCATTTTTTATTCGGAATATGGTTTGAATTCTTCTGTACACAATGTTTTCCCAGTCTGCAATTTTTTTTAACTGCATTTTTGAATTTATGAATATCCCACAAAAAATTTCAAACTAGTATTCAAAAAATTAAAGTCCCATTTGACCACAGTCAAGCTCTATGCTGTGACAGCTGTTGGAAAGCACTCGTTGATGAAGTAATGATGTAGTTGGGTGGTCACTTGGGTTTTCGAGACAGTATGGATTGCTGTTGGAGCGCTCAATCAGGAATTGATTTTAGACTTAGTGTAGGGAGACATTGTCAGCGCAAAGCAGATCAGCAGCAGCCTATCTCCACTGCTAGCCTCTGACAGCTGTGATCAGAGTGGACTGCTGCAAATATCCCAATCAATGTTTCTTAAAAACATCACTGTCATTCTGTACTGACAGAGAAATGCCAGCCAGTTGGGCTTGCTAACTAGAGATCCTAGTGAAAAATCCCAAATATACAGTTCCCCTTTGATTGTGTTGATTTATTGGCTGGCTAAATCCAGGTCACAATAATAAGAGGCTTTGACTGTCGTGTGACATGTAAGAGCATTTTATCATCTGACACCAGATCATCAGAATGACACTGTTTATTTGTGCCATTCAAAATACAACAAATCACTGTAATAAAAAAGGATTCCTTAGGCAATAAAAGTACCTGTTTAAGGTTAGCGAAACGTGGTCAAGTTCAAAGACACCAACATCGGCTTAGAAAACCGAAACAAACCTGAGGTCTGTTGTAATGGGTCAGACTTGAATGTGCATCTCATGTATAAAAGTATCCCAGCAGCCAAAAGCAAAAGTTGATTCATCAGGAATGATGCATTAATTAATTAATTTAGGATATAGAAATCCAGCACAAACTAATTGAAATAAAAGCAAACGTATTCTTTGTGGGTTACAAAGTTCATCATATCATGTCTCTTATTATGAGGATTTCTGTGCTCAGTATCCGTCCGTGTGGGCTGTTCAGTCAGCTTCACTAAGCAGTGTAGTGCAGTCTCGCTGATTAAGCTTTTTAATATCTAAAAGTAACTGTAACTACAATGAAATATTTTTTGTTTTTCTTTTTAATATTTGCAGATGTGCTAAGAAAATTCAGCAGGATACAATGAAGGAACCATTTGGCTAAGGAATTTTCACTGCTTTAAAGTTCTTTCAGTCAGCAGGCAGTTGCAGAGACTGCCACTTCTGCTCTCATGGATCTGCACTGTTCATTTCTGCTGCGTTCAGACTTGTTCCAACTTTTTCTTCTTGCTGCAATTTGGCAATGAGAGAAGTACCACAAGTGAAACAATATGAATTACACACCTCTTCTTTATCAGAGAACAGACACATCAATGAAGAGAAACAGCACTGGAGCAAGAACATTTTCAAAGTAATTTACTGGTCTGGTATGACAAACAACATTTATGATACTAGTTAGCAACACTTCCTCTATTATTGCCAAATATTTCCTGTGTTCTAAGCTACAATCCATTGTGTTTAGCAATGTGATGATCAGAGATTAACTAGGTGGACAGCAGCAGCCTGTGATCTAAAGGCTGACTGAGTAAAAGTAGATGGGAAGCAACATGGCAGCAATGCACCTTGCAGCCACAATGGCAACAACTCCCTGTCTGTAACCACCTTCATTTCTAGACAAATACACGGAGGTCATGAAAAATGTACACCCAGCCATGGTAGAAACCAGCTCAGTTTTAAAAACTTGGCTATATTCATTTGTTTCTTTAATAAAGGGCATACCTGGTCAGGATATCTGTTATTGTGAATAGTTGTGAATAGAAGATGAAATGATCTCCAAAACACATTACATAATTCATCAGTCCACTCCAAAATGCATCAGGCTTTTTGTAGATGTTCCTTTGCAAACTCCTGACACTGAATTTTGTGGTGAGAATGCAGGAGAGGTTTTCTTCTTAAGTCTCTTCCATGACAGTCAAATTTGTGTAGGTGTTGCTGCTTACTTTCAATTTGGTATCCACATTAAAGTGGTGAACTGTTGGTTTGTTTCCGACCTGACCGACTGCTCTTGTTTCTTCCATTTCTGATGTCTTTATGGAATATACCAATCCAGTCCCCAAGTTGGTATCAGTACCAATATTGACCTGACTAAGAGAAACTACCCTGACCTGACTTTTTTTGATGTCACTTAAAAAGTATTGTTTTGTAACATCATTTACTTTCAATCTGTCACAGATTAAGGTTACTGAGTCACTTTTTAATGCCATAAAAATCCTTGGACTCATGTTACTTAATATAAAATGATTCCATGCAGTGATATATAAGATTGGTAATCAGAATTAGCAGATACCCTGAGTTAAGACATTCCAATCGGTATCTTGAGAGAAAAAAAAAAAACAAAATCATAAGTAAGAAAAAACTCTCCATATAATGCTATCAGGATTGTGTATACACAAATTTGTTCAACACATTTTCACCAGAAAACAAGATTGCAGCATCACAACAACACAAAGAAGAGATTTTCTGTTTGCCTATTAAAAAAAAAAAAAAAAAAAAAAAAATTACTGTTTGTGGAAGCCTAATGAGAATAGGATGTGGAATACAGTGCACACACATGGTGCATGAAACAAATATTAATTTACTTTTCTGGCAAATGCACAGACCTTTGCGGATGTTTACACCAAGCAGACCCATGTGGACAGACATAAACTTGGGGATGTGGAAACCATAAATTGGCCTTTGCATAGTTTGGTATGACTGGTGGCTAATGGTAGCTAGTGAAAACGTTATGTGACTATTGCTGTATAATTGCAAACATAGCAATATTCACAATAACACTCTCAACTCATGCAACTGTTACGCTAAGTTTTAGCATTTAATATTATAAGGGTTACAGTTATATAAAATCTTAGATCTAAGATATAAGATAGAGTTATATAAGAGTTAGGAGTGTCACTTGTTTCTACTGTTCAGTAAAAGTTAATACAATCTTGCCTCATAACAAAAAGCAAAAAAAATATTTAGGCAGGTTTAATTGACATGTCCCTTTAAAAGTGAACGATGGTAGTAGAATGTTTTCTTATCACTCTTCAGGTCCCCCTTGTCTTTCTTCTCTTTACTCACAGTTGTATTTCTGGTCTTCAAGGTGGTAGTAAGCCATATCTGGGTTTCAGAATATGCTCTTTATAAGGCTACTTACGTGTCAGAAATTGTGGTTGGGATTCTTTAAAATATGTTCTAAATTGTAATATGTTTTTCCTACAAGAAGCGCAGATGCATTGTCATTAATGTATATTCCTTTCCCTCTGTGATAGCGATGTAGCACAGTATTTCACTGACATAGAGACGGGTCAAAAAAGGAAAACCCTGAAAAAAAGAGTGGAGAAACTGGATGACAGTACCTCCAGTACATGGACATGAGGGGTCACTCAATGGCCAATGAATGTGAAAATTATTTGAATGATATGTTCTGGACTAATCTCAATCCAGCTGAACACCTATGGGAGATTTTTGACTGACGTATTAGACCCTGCTCTCCACCACTATCATCAAAACACCAAATGAAATAATATCTTTTGGAAGAATAGTGTTAGAGTTCCAGAGACTTGGAATATCACTACACTGAAGCTGTTCTGGCAGCAAATGATGCTCCAACCCCTTAATATGTCTGTCTGTATTTTCTCTTGTCAGAGGCCTGAACGCCTGAATCGTGCAGAAGATGGTCAGAACACCCCTGTGTTGGTTTTCAGGCTTGGAAGTAGACACATGGAATCCTCAAAAGCAGAGTAGACAATGCCTGTGATGGCCTCCTTTGTGTATTGATAAATACCCAGGGTGATTTACTATTGCTTCAGGGTTTGTGGTTATTAATTGATTATTATCTCCGAGCACTACAGTCAGCACTTTTTTCAAATAATTCAACTTTTGTCCCAAGCTAATTGCTTAAGAATACTATGGGGCTGAAGAAAAGCCTTGTTTAGAGTTACCTTTAAAAAAATTAGTCTTCGATTGCTGTGACACAATATATTCCTTCTTACTTTGCTGCTGCATCCTACTTTCACCTTTCAGTGGACTTCCCTCACATTTTTTCAGTCTTTACACAGATAGTGCAAGGAACACAATGTTGTTGTTTAGGTTCCGCAGATACATGTAATAATTACAATATTGCCATTTTTTTTTCTAGATGAAAGTTAGGTTAGTTGAGAACTTTGTTTTCTTTCCTTTTTAATCAGATAGATGGGTTTAGTTACATTATGTGTTACATTTCTTAAAGTTAGGCATTGTCAAAATAATTGTTTTGGTATCAGCACAGACACTTGGCAATAGGCACCTGCATAAATATCAAAAATTTTAAATGCTTTACAGAATTTCATACATTTTTTCTATGTTCCACTGATTTTAATCATGTCTTATTTTTGCTATGCTTATTTGCACATTTCAGACAGTTTATAAACTGTCAAGAAAAGGGCTAACTTGACGGCAGGTAATTGGTCAAAAACCGAAGTAGCAGACAAATTGAAATTTTGACCTGATTAAATGCATATAATATGAAAAGGAAATTGTAATAATGAAAAACAACACAGTGATGTTAGGAATGTGGTGAAAAGAAAATTTGAATACAAGACTGCTAAACTAATGACATTCCTATCAGCCTTAGCTGTACTTTGTGTTTAATGCTAATTCAGCATTATATCTGCCTACCCACAATTGTTTTTACCAAAAGTATATTCTGGCTTCAACTTTTATTAATCTTACAGTTTGGTTTCCTTTTTAGTATTTCAAATTTATCTGTTTATTGACATTTAGTATTTCAGGGTAATTATTGTACAACTACTCTTTGTCTTGGTATTATGAGATGTATTATGTATATTACTGTTGAATTATTTGGTACCGTATGTGTACAAGCAAATTTCCCCATGGGATAATAAATTTCATCTTTTTGATGAACAGTATCATAGAATGACTAGTGTAGCTGTAGACTAGTCTTCCTTGACTTATCTTGTCAAGGATAAATCAAGAATAGTTCTACCCTTTCTTGCTGCTATATCAAAGACTAAAGCCAACAGTGTGTTAGTCTCCAAATACTCTCTGACTTCCCTAATTATCAGTGGCTCTCAGCTCCAAGCCTATTGGTTTCTACTGAAGAATCTATAAAAACTGATTAAAAATATTTCAAAAAGCTCAGGATTATTTTAAAACAGCGTCCCACTGTAGTTTTTATCAAACACTGTTCAAAAAGGAGGAGTTAGACACTTAAACTACAGTGTATATGTTCATGGTAAGGAAGGAACATGCCACCCAGTGCAACAGTGCAGCTCACTGATGTGTTTTAAATTCTGGACAACAAGGGTGATCTTTGGCACTCAGGAATAATATCAGGCTTTTTATCATCACAGTGTCCTCAAATCATCATTGGTCTGGGTCTTTTCATGGTATTTGTGGACAGAAAGAAAAATATAGAACGTCACCAGACCTATTCTTTATGGTTAGGGGCTAATTACATTCTGATTAAGTCCCCAAAACATCTGTCTTGGCTCTGAATCTTCACATCATGATGATGTTTGACAGTATGTGCATGACACCCTTCTCCTCATCTTCATTTAGGGAGCTGAACAGAAGTAGAGAAACAGTTGGTTTCCCCCGTGATACTGCATTAATCGTTCATTTCACTACTTAAAAGAGCAAAGTCAATTCAGTGGAAATTCTTATCCCATTATTGGCTCAGGTCAAAGTTAACACGTCAGCGATGAAGCCAAGCATAGACATGATTATTGTGCTACTAGAGCCCCCGATGCTCCACATTGTTCCAATCACAAACTCTTCTTCTCCTAGCAGCTGAGGGGTTAACTAAATACAACTGTTATAACTGAATACAACTCTGTGCAAAGTGGATTTCTTCCCCCTTGTCCACCATTACTCATTGTCATATTGATACATGGCCTGATTAGATAGCTTGTGCTGACAAAAGGTCTCCATCCTCACTCTTTTATTCCTTATATCTCTTTCAGGGAATCAGAAAGACAAATGCATCTTGGTATTGACAACACATAAATCTTGTTTTAAGAGGCTTGTCTCTCCTCAGAATCTGTCAGACAAAGGCTGAGACTTTTATTTATTACCTCAATCCTTGTTTGGTTGGCAATTGTGTCTTCAACAAAATAATAGTTTTACAGATCAGCACGGATACACATTATAATCCATGGTAATGAAGATAAGCTGTAGGGGAAGGCGGAGGACCTCTTGGGCAGGTTTTCAGTAAGGGTTAGATTATTTATATGTGTCTGTGTGTGTGTGTGTGTGTGTGTGTGTGTGTGTGTGTGTGTGTGTGTGTGTATGTGTGTTTTAATATATATGTAATATTTCATATCCCATGAAAAATGATAGCTCTCATTTTCTCAATTCTACAAAACAACAAATATTAGTAAATTATTTTAATGCAGGTCAAGTTAGAGATACACTCGTAGATTTTGAGCTGTTTGAGCTGTGAAATGTAATTTGAAATGGACATCAAAAACCAAATACACAAAATATAGACCACAAAAATAGAATCTGATGGCATTACCTTTTTCCCACAAAGAGAAGTCATAATATAGTTTTAAAAAATGTGCCTTTACTGCTACCCTATCTTTACTGAAACTTTCTCTAGTTTTATTATAATTTGTTTTAGTTTTGTTTAAGTTTACTATTTCTAATTTGCTTGATTAAATCAAACCTACTGTGTCAATTAATGGACAGAAACATTTGAAATAAAATGACCTAAAAATAAATACTATATCGAAAAAATATGGACATAAAGTCTCGGGGCGGGGGGGGGGGGGGGGGATTAAGGTAAAGTGTAGGTTCCCCAGGCTTCTGAGTCTGAATTTTTCTTTGAATCCACTTATAGGCTATTGCAGGTGTGCGAAGATTCCTTCATAATCTTGTGTGCTCTCGTTCTTTGCCGCTTTGTGTACTGGTCCAGGAGAGTACTGAGTGCTGCACTGATGATGGACTCAGCTGATTGGAATGCTCTCTACAGGGCTTTGTGGTCCTGATTGGTGTGGTTGTCATACCAGGCAGTGATTATCCCTGCCGGTAAGCTTTCAAGAGCACCTCTGTAGACTTTGGAGTCTTTGGAGACATCCTAAATTTTTTGCAACTGTTTAAGGTTATAAACGTGCTGTATCGTCTTCCTCTATAGGCTGTGTAGCATTATACATAATGTCCAGGTCAATGTTGCTATTTAAAAAAAGAAATAACATTGAGCTGGGAGGACAATCACAGTATTGGACCACTGTGGAGCTATATAACGTGTCTCACAGTATTCATCTTTAAGGTTTTTGTCAGGGTTTCATATTGATTTTTCTTTAATGGATGAGTCCACTTTTTCAACATTTATTCGTACACAATAGTTATTTTAGGTAGAACTATATCTTAAGATCAGATTTGCCTTGTTGAGCTTTGCCTTCTTTTGAATTGTGCTGTTATTTCTTTAGACCTTTAGATCACAAATCTCATGCCTGTTGTGAAAGTTCATTCACTACCTGCTAAAGCCTTTTTTTTTTGTCTAAATCAAGCCTTTCCTGCAGTTTCTTGTCCAAAGAGCGATTCTGAGGCACTGTGACTTCAGACTTACTGCTGGTATTTGTCTTGTAAGGACAGGGGAACATCAATCCTTTGTTTTAATAGTGTCTCATTCGTTCACATGCCAGCACCACAAAATGAAGCCGTAATTACTGGGCTTAATTGATGTGGTTTTACCAGCTCAGACGATACTTCAGAGCTCTGCTCCCCCCTCACAGTACAAGTCCCAGTGCTGTTGTTTGCACTATATTTCTGCAGCTATTGATCGCTATTATGGTAAATCCGATTGGCACAATGGAACTCTATCAGCAAAATGCAGGTTAATTATCTCAGGGTCAACCACTTTGGAATCTTCACAAAGAGTTGGCTGTTCTTTCTTTATCGCCTAACATTAAATTGCAAATTCCAATTATTATCTGAGCCCCTTTATTTTTCTAATAAGGGGGCAGGTTGGCAGTCATTGACAGAGGATGGCCTCCTATCTTCCACAGACTTTATTTGTGAAGTTTTGAACATGTCAAGACTAATTTATCCATGTTTTTTTCTGTTTTACCTGCTCATTACATTTTCTTTTTTGTCATGCCTGTTGTGTATATTCTGTTAACAAAGCATTTGGAGCAGCTTTGAAGTTCATTGTCTTGCATAGTTAAATGAGACAAAATTGTTTTCAGTTTACCAGAAGAGATTATTTTATCATGCCAATTCATTTATAATTAACTAAGCAGCTTCCAGCAGCTGAACAGATAAGAAACTTTTTTTGAAAGTTGTATTTCCTGCTGTTAACAGAACTGTCAGGCATCTTGCTAGCTCAAGATAAATTGGCCTTATGAGAAGGTGTAGAAGCATATTGATGGAAGGAACCAAAGTTAATGGAATTGATTGTGGATATTGTGTTTGCTTTCTGCAGGGACTCCAGTGAATCGGATTCCTATCATGGCCAAGCAGGTGTTGGATCTCTACATGCTCTACAAGCTTGTCACAGAAAAAGGCGGCTTAGTGGAAGTCATCAATAAGAAAATATGGCGTGAGATCACCAAAGGCCTTAACCTCCCTACCTCCATTACCAGTGCAGCTTTCACTCTCCGAACACAGTGAGTAAAGGACCGGTGATAACCCCAGATGAATGATAACCTGCACTCACACTTCTCTCCTAACAGCAGGCCAGCAACAGGTGTTCCGTGTGTGTCTAAGATGAATTGAGATACTTGTTTGAAATATTTAAATCGTAGCTAGTGATTTTAAGGTCAGGTCTCTTTTGCTTGAATTCATATGCAATGATTAAAATATGACTATCTCTTTTCTTTAAATCCCCGTCAAAGGCTTATTTGATTAAATGTGTCCAGACATGTGAATAGCCCAGTAATCATTTGTGTAGTATTTACCTGCCAATCCCTGCTGTGATTCATGATAATTATAGTATTCTATATGGGCTGGCAGTTAATCTGGAGTCCCAGTGTTGTTAGATTGCACTGCATTTGCACTGGACTCCTCACTTCACAATCCCATCATTTAACGGTGAAGTATATTATCATTATTATTTGATAACATATTTGTCTGTTGGTTGAAATGATTTAACTTAATATATTTTAAAAGATTCAAAAGTTTTTTTGGAAATAAAGAACAGTTTGTTTGACAGGAATGATTATGTAATTTTTTTATTTTTATTTTTATTAAAATGGTCATTGTAATGATCTTATATTTACCTGTAATTACACATTGTAATCTGCCCTTTCAGAGACATATATTGTGGTTTACTGTGTATAAAAAGATAAAACAACATCATATAATTAACTAAATAAAAAAAACAATCCCTTGATGTACATATATTGTGCAATACTCAAATCTGATTAAGTTAAGTACAATACTCAACATCTACAACAACTTTAATTCTACAGCATTAATTCCTACTCAGTTATACAATTGTAATTGATCTTAACCCAATAACACGGTGAACCATATTTTCACGGGTCACAGTGCAGACACACAGCTGTTATTGGGAAGTCAAAGCACAGGCTCCTTTTAGTGTGCACAGAAAAGCAGAGGAGCATCAGCAACAGGCTGGATCAGGAGAAACCTTCATTTACAAATATGTTAGTGTCTCAAAGGACGTGGTGAATCAGCTCTGCTCTTCCCTTTCCCTTTCAAAGTAATAAACTCATACAGTACGTGGGAACAAATATAAAATAATCTCCAAACATTTCACATCTTGACAGGGAAATTTGAAACCAAATCTGCACCAGTATTGACCCACTGTGCCACTTTGAGGGTTAGGTTGAAGTCATGGTCTGGGTTAAAATAAGTACTTCCTTAGGTTTGAGGACCTTTGTTTTCATGGTTACAATAGCTAACATGCAGGTAATGTGGAACAGTCATGGATAAATGAAACAACAGTGACTATCAGTTTCAACAGGGAGCAGTGTTGTCCTGCGTGAAAGTCATGATTTTTTGTCTATCAATTCATCCATCCGACCTCCTATTGTCGTTGAACTTTGTCACTTTATATGCTTAGTCACCTGACTTCCCTCTGTGCACTAGTCATAATTATTATGACCACTAGAGGTCACCTTACAATAGAACATAACTGTAGGTTGTAATAATCTACCAGCTCAAATTTTTTTAGAAGACATCCTCATTTTTTATCGTTTGTAAATAGTGCTCTGTGTATGAAACCAAAATCATTAAACATGAATGTAGAACATTAAATTTTTCAGCTAAAACCATGAAATAATTTAGTAGTAAAGGTATGTAGTCCGAAAGGTTTCATTGGGGGACTTTTTTTTTTTTTAAGCCTGCTCCCACTCTTCAAAAATACACACAGTAACTCACAGTAACAAATTCCAAGTAAATCACTAAATTCTAATTCCCTGTAGGTATATGAAGTACCTCTACCCGTATGAATGTGAAAAGCGAGGACTGAGCTCCCCCGTTGAGCTTCAGGCAGCTATCGACAGCAACCGGCGGGAAGGCCGGAGGCAGAGCTACGGCTCTGCCATCTTCAACTATTCTCCTGTGGGCACCCCTACCCTTCTGTCCTCACCAAAGATAGAGATGTCCCATCTACCTACGCTCACTCACAATAGTGGCCATATCTCTCAGGTGCCTGTGATCAAGAAAGGTAAATTAGGACAACACAAAGATAAGAAAGAATTAACTCATGTGGTTTTAGGACATGACAAAAGGAAGCAAAACAATACCAGAAAGTCTTAAATATTATTTTATCATTATTTACTTCAACTGCAGATAGAGGTCTTTGTTGGAAACAGGCTCATATTAGTGTCAGGACTGTATTTCTCATTTCCTTGGTAAGTTTAAGCATTCATCATATTATGGTGAGAAGCCTGTCTTTTTTCTGATTTGCACCTCTTTTAATTTAGTGTTAATGTGAACTCAACACTTCCTCCATGTTCACCTTATGTCCTAATAAATTTAGTACAATGTCAATTTCTACAGCTCTAATTCACCAGTACAACATCAAAGTCATGTCATAGCCACCACTCTGCTGCTCTCACTAATTCCTTTGAATCCAAATACCTGTTTTCATTCACTAATTAATTTCCCTAATTAATTGCAGCTCTTGTGAAATTACACTTCAGATACAGATGTTTCACTTTAAAAGCCTTTAATGGACTCCATTTATATGGTAACTTCTTTTCCTGGAAGGGTTTTATTAAGAAGCATCCTTAAGAATTGTTAAGTTTCATTGATGATATCTAAAAGTGATCAGAAATGTACTGTATAAAAACAGTAGTTCTGTGAAAAAGACCAACTACAAACATATTACAGCAGCAATCTGGTAGGCGTGCCATGACTATTGATGTAATTGGCAAATAATGGCATTGTAAATTCAAGGTAATTCATTTACACAGAATTATTGCATTAGTACAAGTACAAATATTACAAGCATACCTGGATACCACCTAACTACTACCTACTACCAGAGAAATGTAAGAAATCATTTAATATTTGAATTCGAGGGACCCAACTCTTAAAAAAAAAAAATTGTAGCTGGATTAGTCTGGATTACAGTTGTCCCTTTTCATAAACATAAACCTGAAACAGAAGCTTTCATTTGTTTTGATGGAACATAGTCTGGTGAATGGTGAGGGTGAAAAATAATAGCGATATTTTTTTTTTAGTAAGAGTTGATTTTGTTGCTGGCGGAATCAGCAGGCCAAATCCTAAATACACAAATAATTTTTCTGTTATTATGAAGGATGATTCATTTCCTCCATTATGAATACTTTGTCAAGGCAGAGATTGCAAGTGATGTATTAAACAAATCACATCTTTTTGAGAAATTGTTGCATAATTATCCAGCCACTTAATGAGAAGTCTTTGTGTTCATATGTCAGAAATTGATTTCACAACAGCTGCCCAATTTCCATCCATTCATACTCATGTAACTTGAGGGCAGTATGGTCTTTCTCCCTCAAAGAGGAAGCATCTTGCAGAACTTCCTCATATCAGCACTGCCAGTTTCCGAGACACTAATTCACCACAAAGAGCATTGGGAGCTCTTTGATTGCAGATCCTCATGAATGATCTGTGTAGTGTGCCATGACATCAGCCATGGCTTAAGGGCAGGCAAAGTTATTTTAGTGTTGGTAGATTATCTGTAAGGATAAAACATTAAATAATATACATTATTTCAGTTAACAGTTAAATAGTTGAAATGTCCCAGCATTACATGGGCCCAGCAGAAGTTACTGATAAGACATCATTATTTCTAAACTATGTGTAGTAACTCTCTTATAAATAAGTATGGATGCACAAGACCATTTTGGGTAATGATGCAAATCAATCAGCGCTGTTTTGTAAGACCTGGATTTTAATTTGATTTTTGCATGAATGAGATAAGTGAGATTCATCAGGTATTTCAATTTCTAGGTTGGAGTAGAAAACATTCCTGACAGGCTACAGTGATACCAAATTACATATACTCTGAAAGAGAATTTTATCTCTATATATTTCAATTTAATTACATTTTCTTTATAAAGCACCAAATCATAACAGAAATTATCTCAGGGCACTTTTCATATAGAGCCTGTCTACGGACTCTTTATGGTTATATTTACAGAGGCATAACATTCTGCCATGAACAAGCACTTGCTGAGTGTGGCAATGAAAAACTCCCTTTTAGATTTAGAACAGATTTAAGTGGATTAAAAATATTCACAGGAACTAGTATATTTCCTGTGAATACTGAAAGTGTACATCCCTTTCATAATTCATGTCACGTTATTTTTTGTAGTGCAGTGTGTTTATATGGCAACAAGGAGTAGCAAAGAGAATACACAAATTATTTATTATTTTGTATAAGCATGCAAATGTGTGTTGAGAGACAGATGTCATTTTGTTAATAGTCTTCTTCTTTCCAGAGGAGCCCATGATGGGCAGCTGCCTGTCCACTCGAGTGGCCCTCCCAATGTCCCCCAGCAGTCATCATGCAGCAGCTGTCGCTGCCCAGGCTGCTGCAGCTCAGGCAGCAGCAGCCATGCAGGCAGCAGCTCTGGAGCAGCTCAGAGAGAAACTAGAAAGCAGTGAACCTCCAGAGAAAAAGATGATGATGGTGGCAGAGGAGCAGCAGAGGATCATGCAGCATGCCCTGCAGCAGAACCTGTTGGCAATGGCTACCCAGCTGCCCCTCAACATCAAACTCAACAACAGAGGTGAGACACTCACAGGAGGTTCGAATACACTGATCTATGTGGAGTTTGTGAGTTCCCTCTGTATTCTCTGACGTTTTATCATTTATCATTTATATTGTTCTTAATTTAATTTTAAAACCCACTTAGTGTAATTTGTGTGTCTTTGTAAAATGTAAATGTCTCCTTTGGTTCTTAAAACTCAAAAATTCCCAGAAACAATACAGATGATGTGACCTCTGTGTCCTCAACGGCAATTATAGTGTGGGCCTATTAGTGGTATTTTTTCTCTCTTACTGCATGGCTTTGGAAATGAAATGTTAAATGACAGACATCATATTAGAGGCCCAAGAGAAGTAATCAACAAACCAAATGTTCCCTAGTTTATTCCCACAGTACAGTCAGGGGTTTGGACTGGTGATTTTCTTTTTTTTTTTTACTATCAACAAATTTCCTGATAGACCCAAACCAGCAGTTAATGTGTTATGCTAAGAAACATTTTGTGTGCATTACTCTGTGCCATACTGTGCTAAACCTTTGACACTGGTTAGCACTTTCCCATACCATGATCACACATAATATACTAGTGATTAGTTTTTAAAGATTTAGGTCTGCATTAGGAACATATGGGCTTGGGGCTGAGTGCTAAAGCCCGGAGAGGGAAGTCAGAAAGTACTGAGAGTGGGACTAACACATTGTCTTGTGGTGGGATTTGTTAAAATAGAGAATAATGCCATCCTTACCTTATGATTTTAACTCTGAAAGTTATCCTTTTACTTTAAAAGAACAGAATGATTTCTAAGATAAAATATACCCATTTAGAATTGTAAGCTTGATTTTAACATATAATTTAAAATCAGATGTTACTGTAATGTTTAGTTTAGTTACCTTCTATCAGACTTAAATGACAGTGTGCCTACCATAGTGAGTGGTGTGCCAAAAATAGCTAATGGCCCTGCCAGATAGGCTGTCCAAGATCTCTCTCTGAAACGCCTCTACCACTAATGTGCACATAGTTCATCATATAACTTGTAATTTGGAGCTTAGCTTCACAGATGTTATGAAGAAATAGTTCTTCTCAACCACAAGAAGTATCCAACTTAAAAAATCCCATCTGGCAGGGCTTTGGCTGCAGCCAGCGCAGCTCATGACAAGCCATAAGTCACATATGACATAATGATAGGTGCTAAAGGAAGAATAAGGGGCCTATCTGCTCAAGTGTGATATCATTTTTGTCTGCATCACTGCCTCTCTCATATTAGTCGTAATAGCAGGCTTTGCACTAGATACTTGATAGAAAAATGAGTGAGAATCTTTCTCAGGTTAATTCCAGTGTTGGTCGTCTGGTTCTGGTTCTCACTGTCACTAAACACTGTTATTTAGAGATTACATCCAAACACTATTATTTGGTTGCAGCTAGATGCACTTAGGTAAATAAATTTATGTTTACAGGTTGTTTTATATGACAGCAGTTCACTGAGTTCACTCAGTGTGTGTAATGTTGGTCCGTTTTCTTAAGACAGTTCTCTTATTTTAGAACCCGTCATATTCAATTGGCCAAGTTTTTCCAACTGTGTGCTGTGATAGGATTCATCCATATCTGAAATGTACAAATGGCTGTAACATCTTTTGACAGTTCTCTCTCCCAAAGACTCTTTAATAAAGCTCTCCTTATCCTGTCACTCTCTGAATTATCACCAATACTCCACCGGGGCGCACTTCTTGCTTCTTCTGTTCCCTTTCTAAATGCTCATATTGAGTTTTTCTTTCTCTCGTTCTCTGCCTCCTCTCTTGACAGATGATAGACAAGAGACCGCATTGAACCTGTCTACCAACGGCATTAGCAGCATCAACATGTCAATAGAAATAAATGGAGTTGTCTACACAGGTAAATAGAGGGGCCGTTTGCTGATGTAATTGCAGGCAGGAAATTCAATAAGTTATAGCAGCACCCTGGTGCTTAGTCCTCTACGCAATTTGATGTCTTTGCTATAAAATCCATCGTAATGAAGTGGCAGACCAATAGAGTTAAAAAAGTTAAATATCTCAAAACTGGGCCTGTGGATACGACGTCGATGGGCTTTATTGTCTTATCTGCTTGTCTAGAGTGTGTGTGTGTGTGTGTGTGTGTGTGTGTGTGTAAATGGGGGAAGCTTGTGAATTTAAGCTTTAACATAGGCCATTCAAGTCAGGGTATAATTCTGGTGGCCATCGCATCATATCTGAGCTCTTTCTCTGAGAGAGCCAAGCTCAGCAACCAGAGTGTGGACTTGATCCAGTCATACTACCACAAGCCGACACTTTAATCTGTCTCTATGTTTGGGTCTGTAGATTAGCATGCTGAAATATAGCAGTTACTGTTGAGGATGACTGTTAATTGTCTTTTTATTGTTTTATCTAATACTGCAGGTGGTTAAAAAATTTTAAAATGTCAAAAGTGCAGAAGTCATGAAATTATTTCAATTTAATTAATTTTAAAGGGTTCCATATAATTTTCTTTTTTTTTTTTACTATCAACAAATTTCCTGATAGACCCAAACCAGCAGTTAATGTGTTATGCTAAGAAACATTTTGTGTGCATTACTCTGTGCCATACTGTGCTAAACCTTTGACACTGGTTAGCACTTTCCCATACCATGATCACACATAATATACTAGTGATTAGTTTTTAAAGATTTAGGTCTGCATTAGGAACATATGGGCTTGGGGCTGAGTGCTAAAGCCCGGAGAGGGAAGTCAGAAAGTACTGAGAGTGGGACTAACACATTGTCTTGTGGTGGGATTTGTTAAAATAGAGAATAATGCCATCCTTACCTTATGATTTTAACTCTGAAAGTTATCCTTTTACTTTAAAAGAACAGAATGATTTCTAAGATAAAATATACCCATTTAGAATTGTAAGCTTGATTTTAACATATAATTTAAAATCAGATGTTACTGTAATGTTTAGTTTAGTTACCTTCTATCAGACTTAAATGACAGTGTGCCTACCATAGTGAGTGGTGTGCCAAAAATAGCTAATGGCCCTGCCAGATAGGCTGTCCAAGATCTCTCTCTGAAACGCCTCTACCACTAATGTGCACATAGTTCATCATATAACTTGTAATTTGGAGCTTTCACAGATGTTATGAAGAAATAGTTCTTCTCAACCACAAGAAGTATCCAACTTAAAAAATCCCATCTGGCAGGCTTTTGGGCTGCAGCAGCCAGCGCAGCTCATGACAAGCCATAAGTCACATATGACATAATGATAGGTGCTAAAGGAAGAATAAGGGCCTATCTGCTCAAGTGATATGATTTTGTCTTGTCTGCATCACTGCCTCTCTCATATTAATAGCATAATAGCAGGCTTTTAGATACTTGATAGAAAATGAGTGAGAATCTTTCTCAGGTTAATTCCAGTGTTGGTCGTCTGGTTCTGGTTCTCACTGTCACTAAACACTGTTATTTAGAGATTACAAAACACTATTATTTGGTTGCAGCTAGATGCACTTAGGTAAATAAATTTATGTTTACAGGTTGTTTTATATGACAGCAGTTCACTGAGTTCACTCAGTGTGTGTAATGTTGTCCGTTTTCTTAAGACAGTTCTCTTATTTTAGAACCTCATATTCAATTGGCCAAGTTTTTCCAACTGTGTGCTGTGATAGGATTCATCCATATCTGAAATGTACAAATGGCTGTAACATCTTTTGACAGTTCTCTCCCAAAGACTCTTTAATAAAGCTCTCCTTATCCTGTCACTCTCTGAATTATCACCAATACTCCACCGGGGCGCACTTCTTGCTTCTTCTGTTCCCTTTCTAAATGCTCATATTGAGTTTTTCTTTCTCTCGTTCTCTGCCTCCTCTCTTGACAGATGATAGACAAGAGACCGCATTGAACCTGTCTACCAACGGCATTAGCAGCATCAACATGTCAATAGAAATAAATGGAGTTGTCTACACAGGTAAATAGAGGGGCCGTTTGCTGATGTAATTGCAGGCAGGAAATTCAATAAGTTATAGCAGCACCCTGGTGCTTAGTCCTCTACGCAATTTGATGTCTTTGCTATAAAATCCATCGTAATGAAGTGGCAGACCAATAGAGTTAAAAAAGTTAAATATCTCAAAACTGGGCCTGTGGATACGACGTCGATGGGCTTTATTGTCTTATCTGCTTGTCTAGAGTGTGTGTGTGTGTGTGTGTGTGTGTGTGTGTGTGTGTGTGTGTGTGTGTGTAAATGGGGGAAGCTTGTGAATTTAAGCTTTAACATAGGCCATTCAAGTCAGGGTATAATTCTGGTGGCCATCGCATCATATCTGAGCTCTTTCTCTGAGAGAGCCAAGCTCAGCAACCAGAGTGTGGACTTGATCCAGTCATACTACCACAAGCCGACACTTTAATCTGTCTCTATGTTTGGGTCTGTAGATTAGCATGCTGAAATATAGCAGTTACTGTTGAGGATGACTGTTAATTGTCTTTTTATTGTTTTATCTAATACTGCAGGTGGTTAAAAAATTTTAAAATGTCAAAAGTGCAGAAGTCATGAAATTATTTCAATTTAATTAATTTTAAAGGGTTCCATATAATTTTTTTTTTTTGCAGCATTTTTTAGTTTCTTTAGCAGCAAAATCAGAAGTTTTGATCACCTGTTACACACAAAGTCGTGTCAAGTTACTTATATGGCCATAATTAGAACTTTTTCTAAAAGTGTTTTAAAGTCTGTACAACATATGACAGAAAGAGAGAATCCTTAGGGGGCTCCAACCATCAAACTACAAGGCAATGGCATGTTGTCTCTTTTGCCAAAGAGTTCTTCATTTTTCTCAACCAGTCTCTGGAGGTTATCTAGAATTAATGTAACTATAGTTACATACACAAGATTCATTCGGAGTTGTAATTTCACAAGAGCTTAAGTGATATGAGTTGGGTCACATTAATATATGTGTGAAATACGAAACAAAATGCCACAGATATAGAGAGAAGTACTGATTAAAAGTGAGATGGAAAAACTTTGCTTAAACACATCCTATGCAGGCAGATGTCAGGCTAAGAGAGGCTTGAGCAATGGTAGACCTGCAAAGGAGTGGGAATATCTGTGGTTGTGAGAGGTAAAAACAGAAGGGGTGTGCTTGGATTTTTTTGAATACGCTAAGGTTTTGTGTTCAAGTGAAAACAAGGTCTTGCTCTTGAAAGTTATTTCAATAATCTGCATTTTATTACCACATTACAGTGCCACAGTAAAAAGAGACACAGTTGATTATCTTACTTTTTAATTCTCTGCAAATAGGTTATCTTACTAAACTCAATTTGATGGGAAACAGCTGCTTGGATGGTATGATAGTAGTGTGCAGTAGTGAGATGTCTGTTGTAGTAAACAGGCAGGACAGTGTGGAGTTTGAGGCTGACTTAGACTTAATGTTTGCTTCACAGGTGTCCTGTTTGCTCGGCAGTCAACCATAGCAGGGATGACGGTACACCGTGGGAAACATAGCAACTGTCAGACTCAGGGAAAGGCCAGTCCCACGCAGTTCCAGCCCTCCTGCTCCTCTTCCTCGTCCTCATCCTCTTCCTCACTCCACGGGCATAGAAATTCCTCCCCTTGAGGCTCCTGTCCTGTCTTACCTGCTCACCTACCCCTGCCAACCCACCTGGGAGATCCATTCTCTTCACAAAGACACCAAGTAGTTGGAGACATGATCATCAAACAAACTCAAATAGCTTTTGAAGGGGGCTTTATCTCCATCCACTCAATCAGATATCTTGTAGGTCACCTAACAACAAATTGAAAAGCAGCAAACTTGTATGTACAGACTAAATACTTTGGAAAGAGATCTGTCCATACATCTTATTCCCAATCCTCCTGCTCTGAATCAGTAGTGTGTTTGTCTTTCATGTCCTCTAAGATATCTGTTCAGTGTGGAATAGTTCAAAAGCATGGTTGCCCATTGACTTAAGGTGCAACCTGGACAAAGTCAAATGAAGACTCCCTCTTGTGCACCATTACATTGAAAAGATAAGTCTGCTGAAAAGCTATCCTTCAGCAACAACAGTTGATTTTTGTAGGTTTTCTGACAAATATCAAAAACTCAATGCTTAGAGCTGATACCAAAGAAGAAAAAGAAACTGTGCTGGTTCAACTTGTCCAGCATTTACAGTAAGCTTTAGGACCAATGATCGAACCAATTAGAGCAAGAATACAAAGCACATCTGAAGTGGAGATCATGATGTATTCTGTAGAAAGGCTGTCTAGATCCCTTCACAGTGTGTTCCAATAAGAGAGATGTGACAAAATTCTCAAATACATCAGATCTTCCACTGGACAGTTCATAATGTTTCAACATATATAGCCAAAACAAAGCTACAAAAAGTGACGTATGTGTACATTAAGACAGCAAAAATTAAGTAAGAGTGAAGCACCTGATATGTGGATTTCTTTCAAGTATAGTTTACTAGTCTCTTCTTTAAAGATAGTAAAATTGGTCCAAAGAAAATCAGCACCTGGTTCTCTTGTTAGCTGCCTAACCATCCAGCAGGCTAGTAGAACCATGTAAATCAGGCTAACACATAACTCTGTTCACTAGTAACAAAGAGTGTGACGCAAAAATAATATTATACTTAAATATCTAGTCAGGGTCAGATTAACTTGTCAAGGAAAAAAGGGGCTCTCAGCCATGTTTTCATCCCTCACAATTCCCTTAAACCAGTCAGCTAACACAATTCCCCTAAACCTAGAGCCTCAGAGGCCAATCAGCATTCAACTGGAATACTACCCTGCCGGTAGGTTTACTGTTTGTCAGTTAATTTGAGATTATTTAATTAAACACATTTGTCTCCAGATATGTGCTCTCTCAGCATATCAACTGAAATAAGTATTAAACAAATTCTACAGACAGGTGATAAAGGAAAAAAACAACACAAAGTGTCTCAATAAGCTTGTGCTTCCAGACAGCTTTGCTTAGACTTGACATTGATTCTCTGACTCTCTGGAACTCTAATGGAGGAGTGAACACAATTCTTCCAAAAGATATTCCTTTGGTGTTTTTACGATGGTGGTGGAGAGCCAAAATTCCCATTTGTGTTCAGTCGGCTTGAGATCAGTTGACTGCCCAGGATATGATTCCAGCATATGATTCATATCACTTTCATACTCATCAAACTATTCCGTGACTCCTTGTTCCCTATGGATGGGGGTACTGTTCCTGGAAGAGACAACTACTATCAGGATAGAACTCCTTCACATAGGATAAAGGTTATCACTCAGAACAAGTTTATACTGTTGTCCAGTGACCCTAAGGGGACAAGTGGACCCAAACCATATCAGCAAAATGCCCCCACAGCAGAACAGAGGATCCCCTCACTGTAGCAGTCAAGATTTCAGGCCTGTACTGTTCTATTGGTATATGCCACACTTGCACTTAGCCACTTGTTGAGAATATGGTGACTCATCTGACCTTATCGGTTTTTCCACATCTCTCTAGACCAGTATCTATAATTTTTGTGCTGCTGAGCTCTCAAATGTGAATTTATCTTTTTTAACAAGGGGTTCATTTACTTCAAGCATACTATAATATCCGTCTCAATGTAACTGCTGACAGGCTATTCTCGCTGACTCAGTCTGAACAGGTCCTTCATTGACATCTTCACTCACCTGAGGAAGAGCTGTTCCGCTTTGTAAAAGCATCACATTCATCAAATGTGTACTGTTGACCATAATTTCCTCCCTTATTTCCTGTCTTTTCCATAAATCTAAATACAGATGTCACTTCACTTGAGACATTAGCCAGTTGAGGAGTCTTTATGACTGAAGCTCCTGACATCCATGCCCCAACAATGAACCCTCTTTCAAAGTCACACCTTTTCCTATTGACATCTTCACAAAAAAATCAGAGTCAATGGGGCCTGCTCAGTATTTTTATGTGTGTCATAATGCATGATAGACTATTAATAACTTAATTGTACCATGCATTTTACCTGTTTCTCCACTCCTTTATTTAGGTTTTTCCTTGAATTTGTCACCAATCTGTACATTTTGATGCAGGGTTCCTATATAGAATAGGGCCTCAAAATTGTGAAAAAAAAATGCAGGAGTTACCTTACAGGCTTTAGCATACTTCAGTGGTGGACAGTAGCAAAAAATATAATCAATCAAATTACTCAAAGCAGTTGACAAACAGATAACCTTTGGTTCCTAGAGTCCTAGGTTAGTTTTCAGCTCATACCAGTTGGTAACACAGCCCTGTATATTATACAATAAAAATGAATATTTTATAGCACAAATAGAAATACAATGTAATAATTGACCTTGTCTGCCAGTTGTAGCATCCTTTCAACACTTCATCAGACATCTCTGTTATAATGGTAGGGGATTTTCTTTAATGCAGTACTGAGGTTGGCCAATGGGACAAACTGGCATCAAGGATTCTTGTGCATATATATATGATATATTGCATTCTGGGACATAAACATCACAGTCAAAAATATTCTATCACACAGGATGAGTTTATTATGTGTAACAAAATATTTAAAACGTATGGGATTTTTAAAAATAAGCCTGTTAGTCAAGATAACAAAACACGTTTCTTGTGATGACAAGATGAATGCATTTTCAAAATCTTGTCCTCTCTGTTTGAAGAGTGTACAGTGACTGTGAAAGGTTAAACCTATGTGATAATAAGAACTGTTCTGGTCTGATACTTTCATCATTCATTTGGGTAAATATAGCAATCAACATCATTGCTCCACTGTGGTCAGATGTAGTTACAAAATCTCTGCTGAACTACAGCACTAAAGACTGCATTGTTACTTGAATAGAACTTCTGCAATGCACAGAGACTAAAGCCACCACCACTACCACGCAGAAGATATTTGTTAACATAATAAGAGAGAAGCACAAAGCTGTGTTAATGGGGAAATGTGGCTGAAAGAGACTTGGAAAGAAAGTCCTCATGTGGCATTGACAAAATTAGTAGAGCACTTCAGCCCTGTAGGCAGCAGGAGAAGACATGTAAAGACATGTAGTCTGTAGGAAACGGTCATCAGTCACACAGTAGTTAAATATTGTGAATAGAACCAAGGTTTATTATTATTATTATTATTATTATCATTATTAATGCACTTCTGTCTAACAGAAGAGAGCTTCTCCCTGTTTCATTTCTCTCCTTTCATTTTCTGCTTTCACAAAGATATAAATATATTCTTTATTGTTAAGGGAAATAGTAAACAGTTTAAAGATGTAAGGGGTTTTACTAAGTCTTTTAAAGCATTTAATTTCAGATTTTATTTATTATGTTTTCTATTTGATCCCGCTAATATTGCATTTAACTCCACTTTGTTTGCAGTCCCTTTTTAAGTTTTCTTGAATGCAGATACCTCACCAATCTACCTGTATATACTCATGGTAAAGTCTGAATACAAGATATACCTCATAAATTTCATTTATTTTTATTGTACAGCAACTTGAAATCAATGTTTTACTTCAAAAGATCACTGGATTTTCTTTTTTCATTTTTTGTATGATTATACCAAAGAAGGGAATATTTTATTGACACACATCTACCTCATTTGTTATGGACTGTGCCAATGAGCATATCCACAATCTTAATTTCCAAGTGTATTCAGTGTTTGATATTCAAGCAGTTGTGTGAATACAAACGCTTTTTAATTGAGAAAAACAATTGATTATACTAGAAAATTAAGAAACATGTTCAAATGCTTTTTTATGTTAGATGTTGTGCCGGCGCAACAAAACAGGCTTTTTTGGGACACAGTACGAACGCTTGTCAAAAAAAATCAAATCTGCATTAAAATATACACATAATGATGAAGACAGCACTTTGCTCCAATGAATGCAATCTGATGTTTTGTATTTGTCCAGTCAGAAGTTGGGCCTGTGGATGACTGTGTCAGTTGGTCAGTCTTCATTTAAACTAGAAACACCATGAGGCCAAAATTTCCACTTGGCAGGGTAACATTGAATACTTTTGATTTAAATGATGTCTTTGTATAATGCCATGCCTAGGACAAACTTTTTTTGCTCCACCATAGATAAAGGTCTAAGTACAGTCTTGTTGTGTGCTCCGTCAGAGCGGCTATCTTCCACACTGTGCAGGCTTTTACATGCTGATTTTTCACAGTTCACTTAATTTAAAATGCCAAGACTATTTTCATGAAAATGTAATCATTTAGACTGATTACTGGTGATAGAGCTAATAATATATTGTGTGACTGTTTGTATAGATGGTAATGTTGAAATTGTAAAAACACAATCGTGCAGCAGAGGACAATCCTCAGCCAATACGATGATCTGACTCCACAGTTGTCAGTTGAGCTGTTGCAGGTGGTTGTGCTTAATAATAATGTTTACTTGAAATGTGTTCTTTAGTGATCAGACATTTCTGCAGGTAGATACAGCAAAGGTCCAAGAAAAAGAAATTCATTTCCTTATACACATACTTTGAGTTGTATCATTGAACTCTAAAACAATATCATCCCAATATTAATGAGCCTTAATAATTTCTCCAAACAGCTGGGCTAGCCAGACCACCCTAATTTGGAGAATCTAGAATATTGTTTCAGCCATGGTTGTGTTCATATTGTCCTGACAGAACTCAGATTTGCTCAGACCTCATATAACTTATTTATCATCTGTCTCAGAAACATATACACATATTTATCCACTCTTAATAGAGTTGAGAAGTGGGATTAGTTATTTTGGGCACCTGTAGTTGCAAGTCCACTTCCTTTACTTATAAACAATGTTAGGTCACTCACAGTAGGAGTTCTTCAAGCCTTGTATTAACATGAAACTCCCCTGGTTTAATCACCAGTTCTATTTTAATTATTAGAAGTCAGTTCCAAGTCTGTTGACATAAAAACTGAGGGAGAGAGGTCAACTAAAACCCCCAAGGTGCTTTTCAATAAGAAGCATCCAATAATGTATCATAAAATTCTGTTGCATGTGTCGCCAACTGAATGTAAAACTAGAGACACTTTGTAGAGACCTTTTCAAAATGAATGTTGGAATTATAATGGCAAAATGCTCTGAATTCTGCTACAGTGTTGATCATAACCTCAGGTCGGGTGGTTGGGTCAGCAAACTATGTGACACCGCACCATGTTGCCAATCCATAATAAAACATTGGCCTTTGATATTACCCTAATGATCTATTTTGCAGTGTAGTTGGAGAAAGACCTTATTGAATTTAGCTCTAACTGGCTTCTTCTCCATAGCAACAGCAGCTGAGGCTCAAGGGAAACATAGTCTTAATACCTATCTGCCATACCAAACTGTCAACAAAAAAAAGTTGACAAATTCAACTGATGGCCATAACATCAACCTTCCACCTGTTTATCCCACTTCAAAACTCTAGTATACTTACATAAAAAGTGTCACGTTACTGGTGTCCATATTCTGAGCATTGTAAACACAAAACTTGTTGGTGGAAAGGCAGGTATAAAGTTACAAAAAGCATGGTTTATTTCTACAGTAAAAGGTGTCTTCCATTACAGTCCGTAAAAACAGAAATTCAATCTGTGAGATTCGAGTTTATATGTACTATAAGGTATGTATTGAATTTAACTAAATAGATCTTTCTCTGCCAGGGTAAATAATGTTTTTTGATTCTTTATACATGCCTGATGTTATATTTTCATCAGATTGCCTACCACCTGGTGACTTTGTATTTTTAACATTCCCCCATCAACAAATTTTACAAATCTGGGTAACTGAAATGTACATTAGATGGCTATCCAGGATCATCACACATAGTGTGATGCCCCTGAATTATTCAGGATTGGACATTTTCTACTTCCATAGTCCAGCCCTGTCTCAGAATCACTCCCTGTAAACATGGCACTGGTATATTGTAATCCTATTGACTGTCCCCTTTAAAGCCCCTCCCCATGTACATACTGCTGAATGATGCCAATGATTGAATACTTAAGATGAAATGTCTGTGAGGCTGCAGCATGGAATTACTGGCATTCTTCTCACCAAAGAGTTTTTCAAGCTGTGACCATGCTTACCAGATTTTTAGGTCATTACCAATTGGCAGAGCAGACAAGCAAAGAGAAAGCAACAGTCCTGCTTACAGAAAAAAATTGACTTGTAATGAAATAACATGTTGTTTACTTTGTATTTTAGCTATGCTATGCTGGTAGTTTGTAGACACTAATCGCTTTGTTAGATGTGTATGAAGCTTTAAATGTTTATTTCCCATTTGTTCATCTTGGATGAATCCAGTACATTATGGGAATGCTGGATTGTGGTGCTCAGGGGTTAAAAATATACAAAAAAGAGGTGAAAGAGATTTTCCTGTTTTACCATTTGACTTGTAGCGTATTTAGAAATAAAATCATGCTTTTAACTTCACTGTAATACTTTTCTGTGTCTTTCTTTTCCTTGTCATTACACTACTTTGACTCCAAATAAAATACACATTGAGCAGTTATGGATCCATTTTCCCTCTTAAAAGTAGACTAAACATCATTTCAGCAGATCAATTGTTGACGCTTCACAATGCAATTGAGCCCTTTATCATTTGGCTTTGGGAAGAAAAGGCCTTGGAGGCACCTCATGATTAGGAACAACTCATAACTGTCACTGTATGCTGACAATTTGACCATGTAAATATCAAATCACATTTGCCCCTTTATTATAAGAGCCAGCTCGTTCTCTTTGGGCATACGTATAAATGGCCTCTACGGTAATAGGATATTTTCATCCTTCCAACCAAATTTGGCTCACCTAGTTCAGATTTATTTAGTCTGTTTCAAATCACACTTTTTCTTAAAAAAAGTTCCTTCATTCTCCTACGTTTTTCCCTGAGTCAGCATTTGACGATCTCCTAAAGCTCGATTAGCAGCAAAGATGTGCCATTTTCATCATATACAACTCACTGAACTCAATCAACCCCAAGTCCCATAACCTATGTTAAAAACATGTAGAAAGACTCTGGAACAAAACAAACTGACAAAAATGGAATATATGCTTGACTTGGTACATTTATCCTCAATCTGAACAACATGGGCTACTCTAATAGAAAATTTTATTTTAGTGAATGGAATTTTAAAATGACACATTTTCAATACTCCCTGGACTGTTAAAACCAAAACTAAATGCACTGATAAAGTATTCTGATGATTGGTTCATTTTTTATCTTTTAATTTTATTGGAGATCCCAAGGGCAGAATTTTATGGAAATGACATTTAGAATATTTTCTTTTGATGGAATGAGGCTTTAAACCTGGTTTTATGGTTTGACACATTCACTCAGTGTAAATATCAGATAGCTTCAAGGAGTACTGAGACATGCAGATACACAATATATTTAGGCGGAAAACAAAATTACAAACCCTTGATGATCAACAGTTTTTCTTTTTGTCTTCTTATACCTGTGCCAAACACAATAAAATAATACAGAAAACAAAGACATTTGCACTCTTTAAAAGTGACAAGTGGAAAACTGAAAACTCCAAATTCAGCAAACACACACAGTTGAACTAAAGCAGTTTGGTTGAGTACAGCATTAAGCAGGTAAAATGGGTTAAAGATTGGTTAATTAAGGCTGAGAATCCTCATGTAATTAGGAGAAGCAAAGATTAGTGGCCGTCAATGGTGCGACAAGGATTTGCAAGTAATAGACATATTACTGGGGCCAGCTGAATGTTACTTTATTCTTCTGAATAAACAAAAACAAATTAGGAACAGTTGTCCAATAATGGGTTATCTTGTCAACGGCTGACAGAAATCCATGCCCCTATAACACAGTGTTAATTTTATGCACCACTGACTAGCACAGTGCTAATCAATAACACTACTATAAAATAAGGTGAAGCATCAATCTGCAGTGAAGGTATTGGACGGAGCTGTGAGACAGGAAAATGTCAGCAGTATTTTTGGAGGAATTTACCAGTTGTTCAGGATATAATGAAGCCTGTACACAGTCATGTTTTGAAACTGTTATGTCAGACCATAATCAGATTACTTTCTCTGCTGACATTTCCTAACAGTCACATTACATATAAAGTTTAAGGCGTCCAAATTTCCACTGCAGGCCATTTACACCCTGACACCTTGGCATTTATACAGTTTGCAATTCTCAAGTTAAAAGTATCTTTGGCCTGCTGACTATTATAATATACACTTTCTGTTGGGAACACTAGCTATGAATATCTTATATTACCATATAGGAATATCAGAGCATTTATCCAACCGAGAACATTTCATCAGCAGGGGTTTTCAACTCTTCTGTCACAACTTGATGCACAATGCAAACAAATAATATACCACTCAGGTCTGCACTGGGTTAGTCTCAGGATAGTTCTCTCAAAATGACAGGGGACATTTCTGAGACAAAAAAGGCCACAGCCCTGTTGAACTAAACAATCCCGAGTGGTTGCAGACCTCAATTTTCAGTCATTCTCATTGGCCAACTGAACATGCTGAACAAAAGCTACAAAAGCTACAAAGGTGGACTTGTTTCATAATTTTATACACATATGAAATTATTGGTTGTGAAACCTTGCCTTTTTGAGGCAAAAGCGAAGAGAATACTGCATTCTCACAACTCTGTGCAGAGGTTTGGAAAAGTCCATGTTTCCCAAGATGAGTCTCCAGTTTATCTGGCTCTACATACATACAGTCGGGTCAAAAGAGACACCACTTCCTCTTATGTAGCTGCATAAGATAGTCATCCCCGTGGAGTACTTCAAACCTCCAGAACAAGACCTCCCCTCCCCCAACAAGACCTTCAGTTCAAGGCCCAGCATCATCGTACCCAACAGGAGTAGCACTTTCTTCTGAGTAAAATTTAATAATAATAAGATTATCGGTCTTATGCTGCTCTCTGTCTATCTTTTCTTTTTTTTTGCTGGTTCTGGTCTTCCCTCATTTGCCGTGACTCCTGCTGATGGCCCTAGGCTGACTTTACCTTGTACCTGTTCCTGGGTGTCTGTAGTTAAGGATCAAAAAAGAATTTCTCATCCCCTCCAAATCCTGTTTTTTATGATGAAATCCCACTTATTAACTTCCTATGGCTGAGCTTCCTCTGTGCCTGTCCTCTCCCCTATTCCACCTCCTGCCTTTAAGGCAAGCCATGCCATGCCATCTGCCATCAGGAAGCACCCCACACTCACCAGCTTGACCTTGTCAGTAAGATTTTAATTTTTGGAGACTCAGATACGTAAAGCTTCCTGCAATTACATACTGTCACTCAAGAGGCAAGACTGTTGCTTTCATACAACTATTACTGTCTTACCTTGATAGCCACCCCTCTGTCCATACTGAAATAGTACACGCTGGTACCAATGACATCTTGCCCAGGCAATTTATTAATTTTCATTACGAACTTGAGTTTCCACAGTTTAAAGCCTCACGGGAAGATGTGTTCCCTCTGGTCCCACTGTCACTATGAACCTCTGAACATTTTGGGACTATTCATTTGTGATCTTTAACTTTACAGTAACATTAGCGTTTTCAGCATTACAGCATTAGCATTAGTTATTTTGTGGCTTTGTTGTTGAAATGTTACAGCGCAACAGGTATTCTATGCAATTTTATGTCCGTTCGACATCCATTGAATTTCGTTTCCTATACTTTATATAATGATGTTTATGACAACTTCAATGATAATATATGATTTTTCTTGTTTTCATAAGGTAGTTGCTATTATTATTTTAATGTTTATGCACAAAGAAAAAACTGCATAGTTCTGCAGTTTTGTGGTTGTCAGTCTAAAATTTGGTGAAATTATTTGCAGCTGATACTGCAATAATATCTCAGATAATTTTGGTCACTATAATCAAATGAGTTTTTTAATGATGTTTCATCTAATTACCTTGGTGGAAAACATTCCAGGAATTCAAGGAAATTGTAAAACATGCCACTGTTCAACTCCTTTTTTTTTAATAAGATCCCTCTGTTTCAATCAGTTTCATTACTATCTCCAAGCTGCCATTTATATTTCCAAGATTTTAGAAACAAATACATTCACACAACTGATTTCCTTCATGAATAACAATATGTCCAAATAAAGCCTAGTGCCATGGATACATACTGTATTGAGTACTCTTACACTAAAATTAAAAATTGGTTCTCCCAAAACTTCCTGCAAAAAAAAAAAAAAACTGACTCGAAATCAATGGTAATCATAATTATCCCCTTTAGCCCCAACACTAGCAGCATTAATTAACTCCTGTCAGGGTGCCGTATCCAATAAGGTGAAAAAAACACCTGCAAGCTAGGTGTAATTTTTTGACTCAGAATTGTCCTTTGATGCATTGATGCTTTTTTCCTCTGCAGACTTAGTCATCCATACTTTTATCTCTTCTAGACTTGACAATTGCAATGCAATATATCAGTAGGTTAAATCCAAAGTTGATACAAAAGCTGCTCCTAGGTTGTTAAACATGTACTAAGAGAAATTACCACATTACATCAATCCTTGCTAACTTTAATTGACTTCCTGTGAGTTTTAGAGTTGATTAAGAGATTTTAAAGCCGGTTTTTAAAGCATTGAATACTTTGTTGTCTGCCTACATCTGTAATCTGCCAAGTGCCTATTAGCCTTATTGTTGCTTTTATTATAAAGCACTTACTAACCTTGTTGTTGTTGTTGTTGTTGTTGTTATTATTATCATACTGCAGATTCAAGTGTTAAACTCACTCATTAAGATACAAAAGTCTTGGACACCTCACAACAGGTAAATGGTAAATGGCCTTATTCTGTGCTTTTCTGGTCTTATCAATCACTCAAAGTGCTTTACACTACTGCTATGTTCACTCATTCACACATATATTCATACTGCACTTTTCTATACATGCGCTTTCTATTAATACACCAATGATACAATGTTTGGGGTCAGTATCTTGCCCAAATACACTTTGAGATGCACACTGGATGTCTGCCAACACACTAGTGCACAACCTGCTCTACCTCCAGAGTTACAGCTGCAAATAAAGAAAACTTTTTAAGGGAACTTAAATCACTTCTGGAGAAATATCAGTTAACATTGCACATGGTCTTTTTCACTGAAATTTTAACATGTCAGAGCAAAAAAGATGTAGGTGTTAAAGACATAAATAATTTGGCTTTAGAGAGATCGTTCAGCACTGACAAAGTTGCGTCAAGATCCTATATTGTTGTTGATGATACATATTGTGTGGAGATTATTAATGTTTGTCTATTTACTGTTGTTTATTCTGGAATCATTGAATGAATGCAAAGTGTATTAAATTGTTATACATAAAATTATTCGCAACTTTCTTATTTTTTTAATCTTATAATGTTTTTGTGGCTCAATAAACTTAGTATTTACTTTTTTTGGTAGCTACTGCATTTTATTTTCCATTGCTTTATTTTGTGAATAAGGAATTATAATGTATCCAATATTCTACTTCTTTTCTATACTATGCAGCTGTTGGTTGCTACTGGGATGCTTTAGTTTCCCTAATGAGATCAGTCTCATCACACCTTATCTTCACTTATTTTATGGAATTCAGTGGTTATGGTTTGAAGCTTAAGAGATATCTCTTCACACTTGGAATGGAGAGAAGGGATGATTTCAGCCACCTTTAAGCTTTTAAACATAAAGATGGTGTGGGAGTATTATTTTAAGATTAAAAAAAAAAATCAGAACCTACTCTATCAGTCACCACTTTGACAAAGTTGTGTGACACACAGAATAAAGAGTCTGTAACATGCAATATATGTTGAGTAACTGATTTATTTGAAGCAACCTATGACTGGAGCCTGCAATCCACATTGTCTGAGGCTGTGTAATTTGACATGATTACCTTCAGTATTTCTGTGAGATCTTACTCTGCTCTCTCTTCTCTCTATTCTTCCCTAAGACAAAGCTGCCAAGGATTAGTCCACCATGCTTTACTGATGGAAAACATTTTATTTATAAGGCATTAAATCTGTTTCACATGGGATTTGTTTTTTAGAAATTTGTTTTCACCAAAAAAAAAATAAATAAACCACTCACTGCTGTAACTACCATGGACACTCACACTCCATCAATGTTAATTTGTTTAGCTATCAGGACATCAGATCAATTGTTTAAAGTCAAGCCTAACTGCCAAATAATTTTCTCGCTCATTCTCTGTGAAGAAAATGTAACAGAACATATTTTCAGTGACTCCACACTGTATGCCCCCCTACACAAATATATTATGTATGTGGTGTTCAGGTCCACTGGATCCTGTCCTCTTTCTACCTGGACCAGGAACTCAGCAGCCGCCCCAAGGACCAGGCTGTCAGCAGCCAGCCCCAGGACAAGGCCATCAGCAGCCAGATCCAGGACCAAGCCATTAGCAGCTAGCCATAGGACCAGACAATCAGCAGGCAGTCACCAATCAACAGTCAGCAAGTGGAGAAAAATGGATGTCAAAAAAGGTTGAAATTTAATGGTCTCCTTGCCCAAGGAATGAGCTATCCTGCATGGCTGTCTATATGAAAAGGATGCAACCAGGGCCAAAACGGATGGCGGTTACTGAAGTGCAGCGTATCAAGTCTTCTTTTGAACTTCCCTTCCTGGATGCCATCTAGAAACTCGCTCTGGGTTGCACTACTTTGGAGGGACAGTGTATTTTAGTAGAGAGGTGAATGCAGACTGATCAGACCCATTTACATATTTACGTCTGGGTTCTTATCCTCGCTCAAGTTTTCAGATCCAAAGGGCAATCCACAGAATCTCAGTGGGATGAGGAACTGGGATAGAATGTTTCAGTGAAATAAAATTTCTTTTCTTCCACCAGAGAGAACAGACCAGCTCCGAGACAATCTAGCTGGCATCAGGACAAATGGGTGCAAAGCCTCTCCCTGTTTAACAACAAAGGTATGTCATTGTTGATGAGAAGCTGATGCCATTTAGGGGCTGCTGCCTCTTCAGGTAGAACATACTGATTAAACCTGCAAAATAAGGAATCAAGACCTGGACTGCCTGTGATGCTGCTTCATCATATGCATGGAGTTTGCAAGTGTGCACAAGAAAGCCAGATGGAGGAGTCCCTAGGAAGAACCAAGGACCAAGGATGATCAGGAAGACAGAGTATACATGAGTAAAGTGCAAGAAATACATATCCAACACACACAGTAAAACTCTGCCCCTCATGTATTGTATAGGCTGTCATGAATAGGCTGTGTTCATTGGGCTGATATGTTCTGTAGACTGACATGAATATGTTCAATTTCTAATTATGTTCAAAGAAATAAACATCAATAATTATGAAAAACCTTGTTTCATTTAGATTTGTTTTTCCATCCATATTATAGTGATTTTTTCTTCTTTATTACATTTTATCACATAAATGAATAGCACTTTCATTCATAAATGTGATTTAACAAAGTAAATGGAAAATTTTAACCATATATGCTGTCTGTATTGCTTGTAGCTGGGATGAAGTAAACATCTAATAAGTTTGTTTTTCTTTACATAAATTATAATGACCATATTGATTTATAAACCTTATAGCGTGCTGGGTCCACTAGACCTGCGAACACTCGCTGAGTAACAAAAAAAACATGACACAAGGGTTAAGAAACCTAAATGTTATGTTAACCTGAGCTATGATGACACCCTGATGGACAGTTTTGTTAACTTACATTTATATAGCACAATTATACTAACACAATACATTTAAACTTGGTGACATGTGCCATAAACACAGAACAAAAATTGTTAGCTTAAATTTGTTTAAATTCACCTTTTTAGTTTACCAGTTCAACAGGGCCATTAGCATAGAAAATGCTAACTTATACACCAAAACTAGCACTAGCTAGATAGTATTGTTAGCAAGGACAATCAGTAATTCATGTGAACAGATATTAATTGAGATGCTAATTTTGCTTTGCAAAAAACAGACATAAAACAAAATGTATTTACTGAAAAAAATTGAACAGCTAACAGGTAGCCACACCATAAAATATAATCTGCTTTATCATCAATTACACAAAATGATCACCATGCTTTATTGTGGGAATTCTGTCAGTTCAGCAGAGTCTAAGGCCATGATAGACAATTACAAGCATAATTGTAAAAAGTCATATAATACACTGACTATTGTGATCAACTGAGTGACATATTTTGCCAATAGCTTTTTGTGATGGGAAAAGCTGTAAAACACATCTTGGCTTTTTCTCTCTAAATAATGCAACCTGAGAATGAGGAAAAGCGAATACATTCCTTCTTATCATCTCACCGTTTCAGCATAGTTCGGTCAGGTAGTAGTTTATTGAGACATTAAAGGCACACTTCATTAGCAGTACAAACAATTCACCAACTAAATTGGTTGCACAGCAACAGCTCAGCAATGCTACTATTCATGAACATGTTTGAGACACCTTAGCCAGCCCCATTTTCAGATCAGGTTTCCTTTATCTGTTACTGAGCTACCCTAGGTGGAGTGTTGAACACCATGCTTAGATCAAATTTACTGGAGCAATCCAAAAAGCATAAAGCAAAGAATCCCTAAGAGTCAACCTCATATGCTCATTCATCATCATCTCACAACAAATCAACTTTCATCATTTCCCATTTTTAGGAGTCTTTTTGTCTTTGAGCTGTCCAGAAATATCTGACTGTCATTTATAGTGTATTGAGATGTTACATGACTATGAAGCAGTCCTGTAGTTTTCTTGAGTCAGTGCGGTTTTTATTGGATCACATGACAGCATAGAAGTAATTTATCTTTAAGCAATTTCTGAAATAATGTGTTTACTGTATATCAGCCAATGACAATACTTTAATAAAACTAACTAATACTTTAATAAAAGCCATCAAATCTTAGGTTTAATGTTTCTTTCCTTGTTACCATATAGATTCAGCAAAAGGCAGATAAACATGTACTGTATGCAAAGAATAAGATGATTTCAACACCATTTACCCTAATATTAAGAAGAAAAAAAGAAGAAAACTATATAAACATGCAAAATGATTTTTTTTCTTGAAACAAGTTATCATATCAGATGTATGATATTTTTATTTCCTACTTTGCATTAAAAATCTTGAGGGAAGTACTCATCATAACACCTGATAGGTGTTTGTTTCAGGATAAGCAGAGCTCCAGATTGAAAATCTGAAGACTTGTGCCCACCTGGAGGATATGGAACATTTAATATGCAAATAAGCTAACACAACAAAGAGGCTACAGCGGCCTGATAATGATAAATGTCTAACAAACACAGCTGCGTCTGCTTTGCCTGACAAATAAATTAAGACGGAGCCTGATCTTGTTTGCTGCTACTTCACAACACTATAAGACATAACACGACACAATTAGAATAGGCAAACACTCGTTTTAATCTGTACTCTGTCTCTCTGCCTGACAACAGTCTCTCTGTTGGGTCTGTGGTTCGTTGTAGTGGCTCAGACTAAAACAGAAAAAGGGTATTGACAACTGTAGTTGGTTCATTAATAATTTTAAACAAAGCAAATGATCATGTGAAAAAAGTGCTAAAATCTGAGAATTTCAGATGAATCTGCAGCTTCCCTCAGCTTTATAGTGAGTTTATATTGAAGCCAATCTGTCTCAACACATTTTGAAATTTAACAGCCTTTGAATGTCTTGAACTGATTTATTTTTCCATTGAAATTATGTATCTGGGGTTTTTTTTTGCCTAACATTCAAATCTTCAAATTTTCAATAACTCATTTTCACTTTATTTTTCATTGATATAAAATACAGAATCAGAAATCAAAGTTTAAAAAAAAATTACTATTTGTCATGCTAAAAGGGAATGTGCCCAGCTATAGCAAACCCAAAAAATATCACTTCAGTCAGTTTATTAACCCGTATATTTGCCTTTTTGTGTGCTTTGGTTTTGTAAGATTTAGTAAGAAGGTACTACCTGACACATTACATGTTATCAGAAATTTATTGGACAATATATTTCATACTTAGTTTTAGCATATTAAATACTTCCTTTGCTGATGAAAAGTTGGAATTGCATGTGTGGCTCTATTTGGAATATATAATGTGTTATAAGGTTTTCATTGAGCTATGTACCTGTAAATTTTTCAGCTCTCACACCACTATATACAGACCCTTTATGCTTTGTTCATCTTCCCAGGCTGGCTAGACGTAGCAGCACCCAAGCCATAAATATATGTGTACTAAAGTATAATATACAGGGTCACATTGAAGGTACCATCTTACCTTTATTTTTGTTTAAAAAATTTATAAGAAAATAAAAAAAAAAATAAAAATTTCTTAAATTTGATTTCACTGCAAAGGACTAAATATTATATTGCTTCATCGTATTTTTTGCGGTCATATCATCAATAAACAGTGACCCAGTTCCACTGGTAGCCATATATATCCATGCCATAACACTACCTCAAACATGTTTGAAAGATGATGTGGTGGCTTTTGTTCAGGACCCATTCCTTTTATTCTCCATACTCTTCTCTTCCCATCATTTTGTTACAAGTTAATCTTAGTTTCATCTGTCCAAAAACTTGTCCCAGAACTGGTCAGGCTTTTTTAGATGTTCTCTGGTAAAGTCTAATCTGGCCTATCTGTTCTTAAATGTTAACAGTGCTCTGCACCTTGTGGTAAGCCCTATTTGCTTTCATTGAGCCATCTCTTGATTGCAGACTTTGACAATGATACACCTTCCTCCTGGACAGTGTTCTTGGCAATACATACCTTCTACTACTCGTACTTAGCACGAGTGTGGGAGAAATTTGTGAGCGACAAGTTTACCAACAGAAATAGAATATTATTTTTATTTATATTTGAATGAGGCAGAGGTTATGAAAAAAGAACGAGATAAAGAAGTTATACGTCCTTAGTATAGATTATTCATAGACAAATTAGGTGTCACATTAACAATGGAGCATAACTTGATAGGTTGGATGTTGGTTCAATTTGAGACAGAATCATAACTCAGTGCCTATAAATACTGGGTGACAAAGTTTAGCCTTAAGAAGTACAGATGACGGGTTGCTTAAAAAACCTGTATACTCAACTCAACTGCACTGCAAATTGCATTGTTTCCAGTTACAAATGTTCAGAGACCTGGCACTCATCTGACTGCATTATTCTACAGATTTCACAATTACACAGTGAAATCCGTCATTTTAATTTTTACAAAGTTACCTGCTAAGCTATGGTGAAACACATAGTAGCTCTAGAGTATCTGTGTACTTGGCACACTGAGATTAATATGATCTGCTTATCTGACCACAATGTAAGTCCAAAGAAGTGTATGTTTCACACTGTTCGACAAATCTTCTCAAGTAAACTGTTGAAAAATACTCGTCCAATAAAATTTTGAGTTCGTGATTTTCCTTCATTAGCTTTATGCAATTCCTCTATGATAGAATTCCCTTAGTTGTTTATGTTCTACAAATATTCTAAAAAGGTTTGGTGTGATTTCCTCTGTGCAATTCTTGCATTCAGTATACAGTCTCAATTGATTTTTGCAATGAACACTAGCCTACGAACTGTGTAAGTGATGAAATTACAGCACATTACAGAACACCTATCCAAACATACCTGAGTAAATATAAAATTTAATAAATGTATACATAAAGTACAGTTACACCATGCCCCATAGTTTAGATGATGAGCATAATATTGGGTAACTGTTTCATTCGTAATTGTGTGCATGTAGCTAGGCTATGACAGAAGCTTACAGCGTAGCAAAGCTCCCAGACAGATATGAGAGGAAAACTCCCAGAGGAAGAGTTCCTCGAGCAGCTGAACACCTAACAAGCCTCCCATCTGCCTCACTGAGGGCAACAGCTGCTGCTTCATTTCACCAATAATTGGGATTTTGCCTCTCTCTGCCATCCACAGAACCATTCCACACTTAATAAAGGCTAGCTGCTCTGACCTGTGTGGGTGTGTAACTTTTTCTACTTCTGTCTTTGTGAGAACCTATTAGAGCTATGGAGAGACTTTGTGTGAGTGTATGTTCTTGTCATTGATTAAATTAGGAGAATTTTGACCGACCCACACTTCTTCTTCTTCTTCTTCTGTTGTAGGATTTGGACGTGGCTAAAGGGTCATTGTTAAAACTAGGATCAGGTTGAGGTAAAATTGAGGTTTAAGATTAAGGTTTTGTGTGTGTGTTTGTGTATACAGGTTTGTGTTCCTCTCCACTTTATGTTGACATACATAAGTATTTATTTTGAATGTATGTGTTGTGTGGCAGGTTAGGCTTTAGCTGGGGATCAATTATCATGTAATTTATATTTCTAGACATTTGACACATTAAGCTGTAAAGTCCCAAGTTTGAACTATTATCTACATTTTATGTGCATTTTCAATTTGCACATAAAATACAGACTCTAAATGCCAGAAATTACAAAGATCAAAAAAACATGTGCATAGTTGGTTGAGGTACAAAAGTTGGTGTATTAGAAAAGACTAAAACTCTAGCAGCATCATGACTGTGGTCTGTCAGGAACAAAAGCAGAAGTAGCGTGACATTGATACAATACCTCACAGGGTGGAGGTCAGAGTAGAGGTTTATGTCAACACAGCCTGCAACTTTAACAAAGGAGAACACTATTTCCTACCAACAGTAAACGTTGGTTTCTTTTACCCATGACCATGAAGCCCAAAGTTAACCAAGTAGTTTTTCCTGTTAACCTAACCTGCCAATGAGGTACCAGTTTAAAAACCCTAATGCTGGTCGTCATGGATGACTTGTTGTGCCTACATTCCTTGAAAAGCTTTAAAGCTAATTAAAATCATACCAGATCTGTTTTTGTGAGACTGATTGACTATAGTCTGAGGAGGGATCACAACACCTGATTAATTGTCATCCAAACAATTAGCAGTCTGGCTGTTGGATGATCAGATGGATTTTTGACAGGGTGGAAGTTTGGGTTGCCTGTCTGCAACAGTCAAATGGCTGCTGTAAAAAGATTCATTAAAAACTGTAGTGAGCTGACCTTTTTAAATATTGAAACAGTGGTATACATATTGGGCCTACAGCTGACTGGGCTGCTTTCCATTTTAAGCAGAATTTTACACTGGCACTGCTTTTTCAGGGGAAGCCATTTTGTTTGAATAAAAATTTGAACTGTCACTGGACACAACCCATAGGCAGCTCTGAGTTTACATTCAATGTGAGAAGCCCCATTTTGCCTGATTGATTGAACATTACAGTGTGAGAAACTTATTGTATATTTTGTGAGGTGCATGATGACAGTTAATCCAATGTACATGATAAAATTGTACAGTATCTGCCCATTTTAAGGACAGACCCAAAACTCACTTGTTCTTTTTGTCCTACCATCTATACTGCAACATTCTGGTTGGTTCAACCCCTATGTTTGTTCTAATTTTTTGTACTTTAGTTAGTTGCACTATTTTCTTAATTGTTGCTTAATTTTATTTATTTGTTTAGTTTTAGAAGTACAGGTTAATTTATTCTGTAATGTGCAGTGTGAAGAATGGGCGCATGGTGCATTCTGGTAGCCTGATGGCAAAAGTACATACCATTTAACCCTGGTTCATCCAACTGGTGACTTCAGCGTATGAAAGTGTGATCATCCACTGGGTTGGCAGTTTGATTTGAGGATCTTCCTACTCACACCTCAGGGTGTCCTTGACCACATACTAAATTACAATCACACTCAATGGCAAGGCCACCATCTTGCATAGTAATTCAGTGCCATCAGTGTGCGAGTATGTGTGTTGTGGTGATGGAGAACCAGCTGAGTCCCAAGACCTGAACAACATGGAGCTGGTTTGAGATAAACTGGACAGAAAGTAAAAGCAATGCAACATACAAGTGCAGCACATTTGTGTGTTTTTTCATGCAGAATGACTCAAACATTTAGATGAAATTCTATTAAAAAAATTTGTTCCATGATTCCTTTTTTTTTTAGAATCTCTGGTTGTTTGTTAGTTATTTATTAGTTGTTTATTAGTTGTTCGTTCAATGCTTGAATTTCAAAAACGAGACATTCAAATACATAAATTTCAAAATCAAGTGGAAAAATGTGGTGTTCTAAAACTTTTGACCAGTAGCATAAACATGGCCCATTTGAAGGTGCCAGGGTACAATGGTGTGTAGAGGTAAGGTGGGGCGGTCAAATGGAGCCTGAAACTCATTTCTTCTCCTGGGACACCAAATGTTTAACCCAGTCATGACAGTAATCACATATATGTGTTAGAAATATAGAAGGCAAATAATTATTTTAGGTTTGGGTTTTTGTTTTTTGTTTTTTTACAGATTAGTTATTGTTTCTTAGTGCTTACTGTTTGACAGACAGCAAAGAAACACCTGGGGATGACACTGACCTTAACTTAACCTCAGCCTTCACTGAGTCCATGTCTGATAGTGAAATCTGATTTTCTATGTTGACTTTTCCCCCATTTTGCCTCTGCTTTTCCCATATATATTCTCACCTGGTTTCCCGTGCCTGCTCACTGCTTGTCATCTGACCTGACACGTTGAGTGTACAATGATTTATTGGGCCCCTGACCAAAGATTAAAAAGGTTGACAGGGGGACATTGTGGGGATATTACAATTTCCTCTCTGACATGACAACATGGCTTGTCTTGAATTCATCAAAGCCTCAACCTTGCTGAATTCAAGAGAAACCATGTTGTAGAGCTGAGAATTGGGTTTGGAAGTTCAAAAGTTCTAAGTTATTGATTATTTTCTGCAAACAAAGGGTTTTGGGTAGTGAATAAACTTAGCCCAAGTTTCTGGTGCCTCAAGAGGAATTTGATCTCAAAAGTAAAAATTGAAGTTTCCTTTGTAACAAAGTTTAACAAATATATAAAAAAAGATTCAACAAAATCCATTATTTCTTGCCAAATTAAAATAAAAGCCCTATTTACTAACTTTTTCCACAGCTTTCAACCACATCTCACTGTGTTGGGCAGTTAATAGAGTTTTATAATAATAATAATATAAATAAATAATCATGCACTGCATCAATTTCCACATCATTTGAGTTACAATAGAACAAAATTTGGACAACATCTTGTTTCAACGGTTTGATAGGCTTGCCAAGAAAAGGGGTTGTTGATTGGGGGCATAATGCAAAGTTCAGAAATTGTATTGGCTGACAGTGCAATCCAATCCGACTGATCGGTAGGCTGTGAAGCTGTGCAATATCTTGGATTTTTAAATATTTTTCCACTTGTTTGATTTCCATATATTGTAGCAGTGCCAGTAAAAGGTCTTTGGCAACAATTAAAGCAGAATGACATGGATTCTGCGATGATTTACCTAACTCAAGAGTGTTGTGTGACTCATAGACAGACTAAATATCACAACAAGACAGAAGTGACAGAATTTGGGATCAGTGCAGCCGAGTCAGATACGTCCGATCAGATGATATGATAATGTAATTTGACTCCCGAAAAGTACATCCATAATCATCATTCTGCAGCTGTTTTAATTTCTCCCTCTCTTTGTTAAAAGCTCAATTTTAAAACAGAATTACACATAGAAAGCCTGGAACAGCAAGATGATTCGAATGATATAAAAAAAAAAACACCTGTTGCTCTTTATTATTTGTCCTTATCAAGTTGGTGGGTGGTCATATAACAGTGGTCAGATTGATAGGTTTTGATCTGGTCCTCTAAAGCTACATTCAGGGCAAAACTCCAGAACAGTTTAGCCCTAAAACATGGTGATCTATCCAATCTGGCTTTTTAGCACAGGCCCAAGGTCTCAGTGGATAGGTAAAGTGGACATACAAAATCAACACCAGAGAGAATCTTTGGACAGAGTCTAGGGTTATCACACCCCCCCCCCCAAATAACCATTTGATCACCTGTCACATCAGCAACACTCTACACTTGGGTCATGTGATGACAACTAAGCAAGTTCCATTAACTGTGAAAAAATGTAAGATATGGTTGAAAGCACAGAGAGAGTAAGTGGGAAATTTACCCTACTTTGTTACTATAAGCACTTTTGCTATAGTGACACTACCTGGTTAGATGCTTAACTACAATGACAATAACAGTCATTGAGTGACTGTCATTGAGTGGTGTGTCCATTCAGTCAGGTGTATTTGTTAATGTTGATGTCGAAATGAAGAGAACTGTTATTCATCTTGTACAGTTTATGACTTCAATAGTTTCAGCTAATCTTATTCTTTAGATAAGTGGAGTGAAATTAATAGAATGAAAAACAAATTAAAAAAAAACCCAACACATATTAGTGCAAATTTCATGTGTAGTTTAGGCTTTTTTTGCCAATGTCCAACACATACATTGGTTCTGGTTCCTAAGTGTTGGAGTGTGTGTTACTGACTGAGGTTGTACTGCCCTCCTGTGGAGGATGAGAGGAGCCTTACTCTCCTAAACTAAACTTCCTTACCATGAATGTCAATGTGAGGTAGTCTAGTCAGGCTCCAAAATGAAGTACTAGCTATATTTTCAAAACTGAAAAGAAAGACTGATAATTAAACCCTCTAATTTGACATTTGCATTAAAGAAGACAATCTGAGAAATGTTTACTTTTCTATCAAGTTAAACAGCAGACTTGTACATGGGCCATTGTTTAGATTTATCAGTAAACTATTCTTCTTGGGTGCAATCAATTTCCATGGAGCTTCATTTTCTGCACTTGCCGGTGTTATCAAATTCTTTTTTTATGCACCTTGACCAGAATTTTTTTTTTTGCTCTTAGTCCCCCCCCCCCATTTCCACCAATTTTCTGTTATTTAGTTTCTATCTATACAATATTATAAATATACTGAATTAATAGTCATTTCATTGGCAATTTAACACAAACAAAATGATCCAAGCATTTCAAGACTTTTTTTTACTCCTAAATTTGATCTTTGGAGTATTCTGAGAATTTTGAACGTGACCAACACATTTAATCCACTGGCCCCCTGAACACTTCCTGGCATGCCATCATTTCCTTGGAACAACACTTGTTGCACTACTTCAGAGAGCAACAGATTTTTAAATGAATAAAAAAAGAAACCTTTTATTCATAAAAAAATACCCAGACATGGTACCACAAGTCAAAATACTTCAAATTCACACAGACAAAAAACGACAATTTTGTATTAACCATCCACAAGTCTTGTGGATGTGAGGCAAAAAATAAGTACTTTTCTGAGTGTGCTGTCATGGTGTCATAAAAGAAGCATCCAAGTGATCTGGATTATATTCAAAGTCTATAAAATATGAAGAGTACAAAATAAAAGCCCATAGCACATAACCCCATAGATCCACATCACCAACCTCTGGCTGCAGTTAAAGAGAGACAGAGTTAAAAGTCTATTCAGTAATTCACAAAACAGTGACCTCTATGCAAACACTAATCTGTTTTTTGGTTTTTCTTCAGAGTAGATGTGGTGTACAGGTGGGGAAATACTTTCATGGCATTGTTGAACTCTGTTTTACTTATTATGCTATTATATTTGCTAAGGGTTGGTTCACCAAAATAATAATAATAAAAAAAAAAAATCATTTTCTCACCTTTCACCAGTGGCATTGTCTTCATGCAGATTTTATTTGTCCAGATTGTGAGATATCCATCTCTCAGGCTTTTGCCTTATCCCAAAACAATAAATGGTAAATGGAATTTGGCAGAAATTGCCTTTTTTTCCTTTTTTGTTGTTTGGCTGGACTGACCCCCATCACAGCCTTGACATGTAAACTTGGAAATGTCAACATTCATTTGAATAAAACAGATGTAATGACCTTAAAAAATATTATACATTAACCTAGCCTCCACATTACTACCTTCACTTTAGTTACAAATGATGACAGTGTTATTTATATATGTCTGTACGAGTCTGTCAGGCCCAGAAAAGCGTAGTGTATGTCCCTGAGATTGAGCTGCTGATGTTTGGGAGACCACTTAAAACAGCAAACAATTCAGATAATGTAGTTATGATACAGTAGCTGCCCTGTTCATCATTCTTTACATTGCTGTTTGCTGTCAACTGTAAAAGTAGGCTTAAGTGTAGATTTTAACACTGATTAAATGTTCCTGTCACATACAGCCATCCAATATAAACACAAAGCATCAACAACATACAAAATAAGACAAAAATAGAGAGGTCAGAGTTCAGAAGAATTACCAATAGGACTTTTGAATGTTAACTTCAGAGAAGAAAATTAGAGCTTTGGCAGCATGAACTTTACATGATCTCCGAATACACTGAACTATCTCATACTTGTGAAAGCGGATGCATGTTTGTTAAAACATTTAAAGGAACAGCTTGATATTTTGGAAAATACACTTACTGAACTTATTTCCAAGAGTGAGAGGAGAAGATGGACATCAATCTCATGTCTGTGTGTTACATACAGAAGTGGAGTTAGGATGTGGTTAGCTTAGCATAAAGACAGGAAGCAGGGGGAAAAAGCTAGTCCTGGGCAGCCCATAATTCCCCCTAAGACTACAAACTGTGTTTTTTTATATTTCTGACCGAGTAAGGAGCAGACTAATGAGATATAACAATCTGAGCTTTAAAGGTGTTGGTTTGAGTATTTTTAAACTTTGGACATAATCAGGCTAGCCATTTCCCCCTGCTTTCAGTCTTTATGCTAAGCTAGAAGAGCAACAATATCCCAACTCTAGTCCTGTACTTATAACATGAGACTGATATCCATCTGAACATGTCTGTCTGAAAGAAAGCCAATGAGTGTATATGCTTCCATTTTAAAAAAAACATTCCTTTACGCACATTTCTCCAACAAAACAAAATCATGTTTGCCATTTATATTAACAAATAAATTAATCATACACAAGGGAAAGAAATTTGATTTAGGAGGCAGGGTGGCATAGTTATATGGACCAAGTGGAATCATTTACTGAGTATCTGAATTACATTTACAACTTTAATAACCTAACACCAGTTAAATTATTATTATTCTGACTAAATTACAATGGAACAAATTTTATGTTGGTAGGACATAAAAGCTTTCCCGTGTCAAACCCCCATCATAATACTAAGTGACAGCTGCTCGTGCCAATGAAAATAACTGAATTACTGACCTGCATTCCAGGTTTCAATCAGTGTGAATGAAAGGCAAAACAGGGCTTTAGAAAGCAGATACAGCAGATACAGTAAAAACAGAAAGAAACAGTCCTGTCCATGGTGTGTGAGGAGGTCAGACACCTCCATAGTCAACAGTCTGTTTATCAGTAAACAAGTCTTTTTCGCAGAGGGCCTTCCAACTTCAAACAATTAATTCACATACAAGGATGTTGTATGAAACAAGATCTGGCTGTGAGCCCTAGCTTGTCTTCCATTCATGCTGATTCTGTTTCATGCTAATGAGGCACACAGTACAGGTCAACCAGGCCAGAATATATTGAAGTCAGATTTACATGTATCTGCAAGCAAACAAATTGGTATAAAATGAAGCGTTCAATGTTGTAGATATTCAAAACAACTGTTAGACACACACTACTAAACTTTGTGCCAGGAAGACCTCTGCAGAGCTGAGGATGGAAGGGTTATTAAAGTATTTATGCATTTATATGTGGATGGCCAAAAGACTAGCTGTACAGGTCACGAAACTGTACAAAGAAATATAAAGAAACCACTAATTAAGGCAATATTTTTGATATGAACACTGACATAAATCAATCTCTGCGATGTGAAAGGGTTGCCGGTTACAATAATTTGTGTATGCTCCCTAAACAACACACAATGACAAAAGACTGAATGCAGTGAGTGGCTGGGAGAGAAACTAAAACGTCTAGCAAGGCAGAAAGACAGATTTTACTACAGAGGTGGCAGACAAAACTAGAGATAAAATAACAGGGAATATTGGACTAAATCGAAGCTAAAACATGGGGCAATACTCGACTAAACTAAGGCCAAAACACTGTTTGGATCTAATGATATTAAGAGTATGAAAACAAACAAGAATATTTATCAAATACTTAAGTCTGGAGAACTTTAAAAAATGGCAATTCACTGACCTACATTTGGGAAGTTATATCTTCATGAAAATTAGTAATGTTGTCCTTGGCCATCAAACCCTTTATCATCATAGCATATAGGATGAAAAACCCATTTACATTTGAAGAAACCAAATGGCAAAAAGAAACATGCCTTTTGAAAATGTTCAGGCCATCAAAGTGCTCATGTATACCAATTTGGATGCTTCTGTATAAAACTTAAAATCATGTACATGTAGTCCGGACTAAAAAGGCCACAAAATACAGGCCTGAAAAGGTCCAGTGAGACATGGCTCAGTCTAGCGAAATGATATCTGATATGCCACTGTCAGTCGCTCCTCTAGAACCCCCCCCTCCTCCTGTGATGACCCGGGTTTCATGGATGGAGCTGGCAGCATGGGTGTTGGTTTCATAGTGGCTGCTAGAGGAGACTAGGGCGGAGCTAGTGCTGACTGTGGCAGCACTTTGCATGCTGCTCGCCAGGTTGTCCAGGAACATCTGAGGCCGATAATGCTGAGCAGGAAAATCAAATGATCAGAATCGACCCCATTCCCGAGGGAAAGTATCTATAAAGTACAACTTTTCCTATCCAATGTGTGGTAATTCTCCTAAAATTGCAGCATCCACCAGCTGAGTTTCTACAATCTTAACTATCAAATTTTATTAGCTATGGGCAAATTTTAGTTTACGTCTATAAATTAACTGCCTCGATCCCACAAGAACTGAGTCAGGCATATGTGTGTATTGACTAGTTTCATATCTCGCTACCACATACAAGTAAAATGAGCTTCATACTCAGTTCTACTCGTTGTTGCACATTAAGTTTGGTCTATGTTTATTTGAAATTAGCTTCCCTTACTTATTGGCTATAAGGCTGCTACATTAAAAACTTCATATTTTTCTAGGTGAACATACACTCCATATTATTATAGTTTATAAACTATTATCAGACTACAACTCCTGGTTTAGACTGATATGATCTTGCAATCAGGCAGTGAAAAAACAGTGAAAAAAATGTAACAAACATACCTGAGGATCTGCTTGTATTAAGGAAAACAAATCCAGACCTTCAGAAGGAAGTTCAGAAGGAGAAAAAAATGTTTATTAACAGTACTACACGTGTAAATGGCAATGCTTATCCTAACCATTTAACTCACTCTGCATATCTGTAGGGATGGTGGCAAGGGTGGATGGGTGGAAGGGGACTGCATAGTCTGCAAGCGTAGAGGTCAGATAAGACGGGTCCAGGGACTGGACATTTGGCATGCGCACAGTGGGCTGGTAGGTCAACACTCTGAGAGAAAACAGCAAACTCTGATGACAGGCTTTATTTCCAAACATTAGCTGCCATTGCATATTAAAAAAGTTCTTACTATTGTTGTGTGCTCCAGATTTCACCCTTCCAGAAAACAGCAAACATTTAACACTGAAAAACACTCTGGTGTCCAGTGTTGTCAAATATGTCACTGGATGGAAAATACTGTAGTTTTGTGGATATTGTAGACCAAAGTGACTATTACATAAACATTAAATTAATTTAAAAAAACAAACAGAAAAAAAACACCATGAATGACAGATCCATCTATGGGGGTCTAAAAAACAACAAAGGTGCTTACTTACCCCTTTGCATGCATCTCCTCATTCTTGGAAATGTAAATGCAGCGTTTCTTCAGTGGAGGATCTGTCTCCTTTTCATCATCAGAGGAGGAGCTTTCCAGAGTAAGATCAATCACATCAGCCTTCTTGGTGGAGCTGGGCTCACTAGAATGTGGGACCACTGATGGCTGGCGCAAAGGAGCTGAGTAAAAAGACAAATATTAAAGGAAAAAGGTGTTATTCTAGAATTGTCTTACTGTCAGCAAATCCTATGAAAAGACCAAAAACAATAATATATTAGTCTCTCTCTCAGTGCTTTCTGACTTTTCTATTTTTACTATAACACTCAGACACAAGTCCTCTGGTTTTCTACTTAAGATAGAAATCATTATAACAACCCACATTTTCATTTTTTTCAAAAGGCTCAGTAATTTCTTAAAACCGATGAGAATTAGTTTCAGTAGATGGTTAATCCATATTTTCTGCTCCACTGAGTATTTGGGGCAGCAGGACAAAAAAAAAAACCCAAAACACATCTTTGAGTTGCAATGCAGCAGATCACTGATGGTTTTTTTGTTTGTTTTTTTAAATTAGTGTTTGGATAACACTGCAGTTCTATGGCATAGCATAATATGATGTATCAGGCTTTCTTCCACAAAAAATACTTGTTAGCAGGATAAAGTTCAACCTTACCAAGCTATCGAGATGTAATACTTACTCTCAATTTTTGGAAGTGACTGAGAGGGGACCTTGACTGCCTCTTTCTTTGGTCTCATGGGACACCAGGTTCCATCCTCCTGAAACTTGATTTCATCCACATCTGAGCAGTCGTTAAGGATCTCCAAGAATAAACTGAACAAAAAATAAAACACTTAAATCACCACTATTTAATAATTGTACACTAACTGGTTATACAAGCTACTTACAGCAGGTAAATTAAGTATTGAACACGTCATTATTTTCCTCAGTAAATATATTTCTAATGGGGCTATTGTAATGAAATTTTCACCAAATGTCAATAACAACCCATGCAATACACGCATGCAAAGAAATCAAAACATAGATGTCCATAAATTATGTGTAATAATGTGAAACGACACAGGGAAAAAGTATTGAACACAAGAAGAAAGGGGGGTTCAAAAAGGCCTGGAAAGCCAAGACACTGAAATCTATCAGTAATTAGAAAGCAAATTAATATCAGCTGGTTCAGTCCCAACTGATGGTCTATAAAAAAGGAGTCTCATTACCAAGGTGTCACAAAGGAAACATCTCATGATGCGTAAAAGCAAAGAGCTCTCTCAAGACCTTCGCAACCTTATTGTTGCAAAACATACTGGTGGCATTGGTTACAGAAGGATTTCTAAACTTTTGAATGTTCCAGTGAGCATTGTTGGGGCCATAATCCGCAAGTGGAATGAACATCATTTCACCATAAACCAGCCACGACCAGGTGCTCCTCGCAAGATTTCTGACAGAGGAGTGAAAAGAATTATCAGAAGAGTTGTCCAGGAGCCAATAACCACTAGTGGAGCACTTCAGAAAGACCTGGAATTAGCAGGTACAATTTTTTCAAAGAAACAAAGTACTGCACTCAACCGCCATGGCCTGTATGCAGGCTCACCATGCATGACTCCAATGCTAAAGAAAAAGCATGTTGAAGCTGGCTTTAAGTTTGCTGCACAACATTTGGACAAGCCTGTGAAATGCTGGGAGAATATAGTCTGGTCAGATGAGACCAAAATTGAACTCTTTGGATGCCATAATACACATCACCCCAGAAACACCATGCCAACAGTGAAATTAGAAGGTGGGAACATCATGGTGTGGGGCTATTTTTCAGCATACTTCTGGCGTACTTCATATAATTGAAGGAAAGATGAATGGAAAAATGTACCGAGACATTATTAATTCCAAAAAAATCTGCTGCCATCTAGCAGGATGTTGAAGATGAAACGTGGGTGGACATTTCTACAAGACAATGATCTCAAATACACAGCCAAGGAAACTCAATTGGTTTCAGAGAAAGAAAATAGAATTAAAGAACTAATGATCAAAGTTCATAGAAGAGGCCCATGGAACTGTCAAGATTTGAAGACTGTGTGGAAGAACGGGCCAATATCACACCTGAGCAATGCATGCGACTAGTTTCTCCATACAGATGTCTTGAAGCTGTCATTACCAACAAAGGCTTTTGTACAAAGTATTAGATAAATTTCAGTAAGCATATTAAATACTTCTTCCCTGTGTCATTCCATTTTATTACACATAACTTAATTTCTGAACTTATTTTTTTGGTTTGTTTGTATGTATGGATTACTTGGGTTGTTACCAACATCTGCTGAAAATTTCATGTCAATAGCACCTTTAGAAATACATTCACTAAGAAAAATGGTGATGTGTTCAATACTTATTTTACCCACTGTATATGACCTAAATGTTTGATAAATATTTGACTGACACACTGAAAATACTGGCTGTAGACTTCTGAATTTGATCACACCATATTTTTTAGGGGAAAATTGTGACTTGATCAGTGATCAGCTGGGAAGCCATATTACACTGTCTGAGTTGGGACTACAACGATCTCAGTCCATTCACAGTTGGATAGAAGTGTTACAGAGTTATGCCTCTATTACCTCATAAACAATCTTTGGCAGAGTAAAGACACTGGCTGCAGAGAGCAGACAAACCTCACAAAAGCCAAGTTTTACTTTGGCCTCTCAACTTCATGTACTTAACATTAATTAGCAAGAACTGATAACCTGTGATATTTTTTAGTTTTAATGTTCAAAGCAATTGATCTGCGCTAGCTAAAATGATAAAAATGATAAGCTGCTACCTGAATGTTTTGCACAGTGAAACAAACAAGATAACAGAATAAAAAACAGTGAATTCTGACAATCTGGATGTCAGAAAAGAGTCATCATGGTGCAAATAAAAAACGTGCATAAGAAGCAATGAAGCATGGCACCAGACATGAATGCACAACTGCCTCAGCCACAACTGTTAGGTCATGTTTTTGTGGCTAAATTAGTTGAACTAACCCATCAATGATGAGAGTCTCATATGCAGCCTTCTTGTCACACACAGGACAGATCCAGGTGGGTTTCTTCTCATTCATCTGCAGGTAGAGGGCAGCGTCAAAACACTGCAGGTGAGAGCAGGTCACCGCTCTGCATGGCACTGTCAGTCGCATCTTACCTAGCTGGAGGACAAAACACACTGAGGTCATTCATAAAAAATAAAAAGAAGAGGAAGAAAACTGTTTCTTCCTTGCACTCACTTTGGTGAGTATAGTGTTATGTGTTTCACGAGACATAGCTACAAGAAGATCTCAGAGGGTTCGGCTGGACATGAAAAGAATGTTTTTACAGCCAACACAATGAACTGTTTGCCATGGTGGCTATGTCCATACTACAAATTTGGGGGTTCTCACATGCCATCTTGGTTGTTATTTATATCCAACCCTCTGTCAACCTGGCAACCACGTGCACTCTGTTACCGTGCGACAAGACTGCACACTAGTGCTTCTTCATGATATTCAGGGACTTCACCTGGACCAGATTCTACATACTTTCACTCAGCTGTTGACTGCACTACCAAAGGACACAGTACCATGTGTCCTCTGGTGGCATACAACAGGTCCAGGGACCAGGTCCAGGGACCTGTTGTATGCTAATGTTACAAGGCCTGAAGATTCAACCTTGCATATTACTTTTAAATTTGTACATTTTCCTATTCTCTTACTGCGCATCTATTAATTTTAATAGTAGTTTCTACTGATTACTTCCAACTGAAATTGTAGATCGCCTGTTCTACTTGTTATGGTGTACCGTGCTCCTGGACCATACACAGAATTTTTATTTTAATGCTCAGTTTTTAATCAACCTTAGTAATTAGTACAGACAGAATAATTACTGTAGGCGATATCAATATTCATGTGGACGTTGATAGTGATATCTTCAGCGCTGTATTTATCTCACTTTAAGATTCAGCTGGCTTTGCCCTAAGGGTAAATAAACCCACTCACTGTTTCAACCATACCCTTGTTCTGAAAAGATATGGCACTCATCTAGACTGGAACAATCCCGCTTAGCCTGGCATGACAGTCTTAAAACCTACAAGAAGGCCCTCAGTGTTGCCAGAGCAGCCTATTACTCATCTTTAATAGAGGAAAATAAGGACAACCCTAGGTTTCTTTTCAACACTGTAGCCACGCTGACCAAGAGTCATAGCTCAATTGATTCATGTATTCCTGTAGCTCTCAGTAGCAACGATTTCATGAGCTTCTTTAATGATAAAATTTCAACTATTAGAGACAGAATTCATCTCCTCCTGCCCTCAACTGGCACTAATTTTTCCTCAAACACATCAACATTGGAAACAGCCATAAAACCCGATATATACTTAGACATATTCTCTCCTATCGACCTTTGCCAACTGATTTCAATAATCTCTTCATCGAAACCATCAACCCCATCCCAACAAGGCTGTTTAAGGAAGTATTACTCTTGGTTAGCACTTCTCTATTAGACATAATCAATCTGTCCCTATTATCAGGCTATGTACTGCAGTCTTTTAAAACAGCTGTAATTAAGCCTCTTCTTAAAAAGCCTACCCTCAATCCATGTTTTAGCCAACTATAGACCCACATCTAACCTTCTCTTTCTCTCAAAGATCCTTGAGAAAACTGTCACCAACGAGTTGTGTGACTTTTTACATAATAGTTTAAGGATTTTCATTCAGGATTTGGAGTGCATCATAGCAATGGTGAAGGTTACGAATGATTTACTAATCGCTTCGAATAGAGGACTTGTCTCTGTACTTGTTCTGTTAGATCTTTGTGCCACATTTGATACTATTGACCATCAAATCCTATTACAGAGACTGGAATATTTCACTGGCTTCAAAAGGACTCGCTCTTAACTAGTTTAAGTCCTACTTATCAGATCAATTTCAATTCGTGCACATTAACAATGAATCCTCCAGCTACTCAAAAGGTAGTCCTGGAGTTCCAAAAGGTTCTGTGCTTGGACCAGTTCTATTCACCATATATATGCTTCCCTAAGGCAATATTATCAGGAAACACTTCATAAACGTCCATTGTTATGCAGCTGACATCCAATTGTGTCAATGAAGCCAGATGAAACCAATCAGTTAGCTAAACTTCAACCATGTCTTAAGGACAGAAAGATCTGGATGACCAGGAATTTCCTACTATTGAACTCAGATAAAAATGAAGTTATTGTTCTTGGCCTGCAGCACCTTAAAAAACACATCTAATGATATACTTACTCTAGATTGGCATTGCTCTGGCCTCTAACACCACCGCTAGGAACCTTGGAGTTCTCTTCGATCAGGACATGTGCTCAGGTACATCCTTTCTCAAAACGATGCAAAAAAGCTAGCACATGTTTTCGTTACATCAAGGCTTGATTTTTGCAACTCCCTATTATCAAGCTGTCCCAATAAAACATTAAATAGTCTCCAGCTGATTCAGAATGCTGCTGCGAGAGTATTGACAAGAACCAGAAAGAGATCGTATCTCTTCTGTGTTAGCTTCTCTGCATTGGCTCCCTGTGAATTTGAGAATTCAAAATCCTCCTCCTCACCTACAAACTCCTTAATGGCCAGGCACCATCCTACCTTAAAGAGGTCATAGTACCCTATTATCCCAGTAGAACACTTTGTTCCCAGAATGCAGGCCTACTTGTGGTTCCTAGAATCTCCATAAACAGAATGGGGGGCAGAGCCCTCAGTTATCAGGCTCCTCTTCTGTGGAACCATCTTCTAGTTTGGGTCCGGGAGGCAGACACCCTCTCCATAATTAAGAGTAGGCTTAAATCCTTCCTTTTTGATATAGCTTATGGTTAGAACTGGCTCAGCATTAGCTTGAACCATCCCCTCACTATGCTGCTATACGCCTAGACTGCTGAGGGACTTCCCATGATTCACCAAGCTTGCCTTTCCACCACCTCAAGCTCTCTCCCTGTGAGCATTAACATCTCAAAAGTGGTCATTGCTAACTGTCCTCCCTCTCTCCTGCAGTTTTGTGCTTTCTCATCTCTCCTCTCTCCTCCTGTTGCTTTCTGCAGATTTTTCTGCCTCTGATGCTCCTGAGTCTGGATCCCTGGTTACAGACCATCTACTGCCCCATGAGCCTGATCAGCACCAACTGCTTTAATTATCATGATTACTGCTGTTACCATTTCATTCTATTAGTAACATTATTACCCCTGTTAGTATAACTATATTATATATAATTATTATTTCCATTATTGTGCAATGCTCTCTCCTCCCTCCTGCCCGCTCCCCCCCCCCCCCCCCCATGAGCCGGGATCTGTTCAAAGTGTCTACCTGTTAAAAGGGAGTTTTTCATTGCCACTTTCGCCGAGTGCTTGTTCATGGGGGGAAATGTTGGGTCTCTGTAAATAATAATTATAACGAGTCTAGTCTAGACCTGCTTTATAAGAGAGGTGCCCTGAGATAATATCTGTTAAGATATGGCGCTATATATATAAAATTGAATTAACAAAGCAATATCTCTTTGGGGATCATTAAAATTTACTGATTCTGATCATATGCCATATCAAAACACCATTTTTATTTACATATTTAATGTAACTGCCGCATATGTCAGCAGACCATTGAGTCGATGGACTTTAGTACATCTGCTAGTAGAACAGCGATGTGCAACTTTCAATTGGCACACAGCAATGACATACCAATAGCCAACAGCAGCATCTGCCAATAAAGAAGAACATATACATACGGGTTTCATTTGCCATTTGTTGGTTGTATAGCAGCAACATGCCCGATCCACACTTTTTAATCTTAGACCACTCAAAAAAAAAAAAAAAAAAATGCATTTGTTAATTACTTGTAGTCACTTAACTTAAATTTCCTCTGACCTTCATCAGGTAAAATCTCACTCGAAGGTCTGATGACCAAAAGTCATAAAAAGTGTAAGTATGCAAGTGACAGCTTGCAGGATTTTTTGGGTTCTTACACAATTCCATAACAAAACTGTGAAACTGTTGCATTTCAACAATGCCAATGACAGATTTCTGCCCCTGGTGCTGCAGAGTCTGGGTCTGTGACTGCAGACCACCTACTGCCCCATGACCAACACCCACTGCTTCTATTATTATAATTATTATTAGCCATATTATTATGAATATTAGTCTCATTAATATTATGTGCTCCCCATGTCTCTCTCTTTCTCTCTCATCCAGTTGGTCGAGACAGATGCCCCCCCCCCATGGGTTCTATTCAATGTTTATAGCCATTAAAAGGGAGCTTTCCGTTGCTGCTGTTGCCAGCAAGAGTGGTCTAGACCTGCTATATATGAAAAGTGCCCTGAGATAACCTCTGTTATAATTGGCCACAATTTGAAAGAAATTGAATTGAAACTGAAACAAATTGATGTAATGGACACACAATGAGACACAAAACATTTCTAATAAATTGAAACTTTCGAAATGAACACATCCCATATCAATTTCAGAAAAAAACTATTGCTCCAGTTTTAGTGGCTTTTATATGTTATGTATCTAAGTTTTTCAGACTTTGGCAAGCCCTAGTTGTATTTTTAAAATAGAAACTGGTAGAAAGTAATGCATGCTGCTATCCCACCTCTACCCTGATCTGAAACATGGATACAACACATACAGTGAGCCAGTTCTTTCCTCTACAAACTAACCTATATGTTTTCAAAATAATTTGAAAGTTGCTTTAATCACATTAACATTCCACACAGATGCTGCATTTACCGGACACATAAGTGAGACCCGTAGGCTTGTAGTAGCAATCTCACTGTCTGGATCTGCAGTCAGCTTCTCTTTAACTGGAACACATAAAACAGGAGATGAGTAAAGAGGAAATTATAGATTTATTTAAAAAGATGTAAAACTGACCAATACCAAATACTGATATTAATTGCAAACAGAGTTCCAGCCATAAGGAAATTTGTCATGCAATCAGCTTTCTGAAGTAACCTGCTTTAACAAATGTCAATTAACTGTATGTGAGAAACTTGGTTTCCATATTTGTGGTAAGGAATTAGTGGAACCTGATTTCCTTGGCCATGTATATGTCTAACTGGGCTACTAATTGACTTTTACATAAGTAAGGGGAGATATCCGACTACTGACCTGACTGTATACACAAATTGAGTAACCGGTATTTTCTGTGCATGTAAATATGCTGCTCATGCTTTTCAGGTCAGGTCATTTTTGGATTTTTGAAGACTAGGGCAGCAGCCAACAATACTTTTCATTATCATTTAATCTGTGAAGTATTCTCCCAGTAGATCAATTAGTAATTTTAGCAAATGATAAAATACCCCCCCCCATGTGTTGTCTCCAGATGTCTTGTTTTGTTCGACTAACAGTCCAAAACTCATAGATATGTTGTTTACTATGATGTATGACAAAGAAAAGCATCAAGTTCTCACATTTGAGAATATGGGACCAGCATATATTTGGCATTATTGCTCAAAAAAATGACTAAAACACTTATTCAATTATTAAAGTAGCTGCCAATTATATTTCTTTTGATGAACTCATCAAATAATTGACTAATCAGCTCTAATGAAAACCTCTTGACACGTGATAACATCACAGTAAAACTTGCTGTTTAACTTCACGTCTAATGGGAAACACCTAAGTGTTGTCATAGCGGTAGACTAGATAGCTACTTAGTGCTCTGGAGTGGTCTGGGTTTCTGATGCCCTTCATCCTTAGCCTCTGCAGCAGCAGTGGTGATGTCAGCTGCCTCACCAGGTACACAGACATAGAATAGGTCTGAAAAATGATACAATCAAACAATCTTAACACATAAGTCACTGTTACTATCCCCAAAAATGATGTACAACTCAAGCACAGGAAAAAGAAGAGGAAAGCAAATAGCTGAAAAGAAAAAAAAAAGAAAAGAGTTCAAATTAGGTTTTTGTTCTCACCTTTCCAATTTC